>SJYV01039384.1:250086-312913 GCA_006410875.1 Neotragus pygmaeus | reverse complement strand
TATAAGTTAAATAAGCAGGTTGACAATATACAGCCTTGGCATACTCCTTTTCCTATTTGAAACCAGTCTGTTGTTCCATGTCCAGTTCTAACTGTTGCTTCCTGGCCTGCATACAGATTTCTCAAGAGGCAGGTCAGGTGGTCTAGTATTCCCATCTCTTTCAGAATTTCCCACAGTTTGTTGTGATCCACACAGTCAAAGGCTTTGGCATAGTCAATAAAGCAGAAATAGATGTTTTTCTGGAGCTCTCTTGCTTTTTTGATGATCCAGCGGATGTGGGCAATTTGATCTCTGGTTCCTCTGCCTTTTCTAAAACCAGCTTGAACATCAGGAAGTTCACAGTTCACGTATTGCTGAAGCCTGGCTTGGAGAATTTTGAGCATTACTTTACTAGCATGTGAGATATTAGAATTATTATAAATCTATATTATGCTGAAATGAGCAATTTCATTTATTCCACTTGTTGTGAGTGTGTGCTCAGTCGTGTCCAACTCTTGAGACCCCATGGACTGTAGCATGCCAGGCTCCTCTGTCCATGGGATTTTCTGGGTAAGAATACTAGAGCAGGTTGCCATTTCCTGTGGGTTGCCATTTCCTTCTCCAGGGGAACTTCTGGACCCAGGAGATGGAATTCAGTCTCTTGTGTCTCCTGCACTGGCAGGCAGATTCTTTTACCACTGCACTATCTTCCACTATGGACACCATAATGTGCCTAACAGAAAAACTATATGAAATTTGAAAATAGGCAAAAGAGATGATTTGATGTCCTTCAGTGTAGCACAAAATTTTATGTTTGAATGGCCCGGATATATTACAACTCTGTAGGAGCAAAAGTTTTATGAATAGTTTCTGTCTGGTAGAACAGATAACCACAACAGTTCATCATGTTAGAAGGTATTAACCAGTTTAGTATCTAATCTAGCAATTTTATCCTAATATTTCTTTTTAAATTTTCAGGTAGATATTTCTTAAATGTTCTTTGNAAAGTTTTATGAATAGTTTCTGTCTGGTAGAACAGATAACCACAACAGTTCATCATGTTAGAAGGTATTAACCAGTTTAGTATCTAATCTAGCAATTTTATCCTAATATTTCTTTTTAAATTTTCAGGTAGATATTTCTTAAATGTTCTTTGAGTCAATTAAAATATGTTTCATTTATTAAAGAATTAAATAACATCTTTGATACATATTCAGTTACATTTAAAATTCATAATTTTAAACTGTTTGATAATTATATTTAACAGGCCCTAAGTTGTAAGTTTAAAATAATAATAACTATAAATAACAAGCTATTAATATACAAACTTAAGATTACAAAATTATGAAATTTTACAACTAAGAGCTCTCAAGGATCTCTAAATCATATCTTCTGATTTCAGTTGATATTCCTGAGGCAAGATAAGCGGAAAGAAAAATCAAGTTCTTAACATCTCCTTCTCCTCTCATCCTCACATCAAATGAATCTATAAATTCTGGGGATCCTACTCCTTGTAGGCTGTGTGCTCCGTCACTTCAGTTGTGTCCAGCTGTTTGTAACCCTATGGATTGTAGCCCGCCAAGCTTCTCAGTCCATGGAATTCTCCAGGCAAAATTGCTGGAGTGGATTGTCATGCCCTTCTCCAGGAGATCTTCCTGACCCGAGAACTGAACCCAAGTCTCCTGTGTCTCCTGCGTTGCAGCTGGATTCTTTACTGCTGAGCCACCATGGAAGTCCATACTACTCCCTCATACTTCTTAAACTACATTTCACTGAAGCCACGCAACTACCACCATCACTCTGCCTTACCAAAATAGCCTCCTTTCTAGTCTCCCCATTTCCATTCATATCTCCTATCTATCCTGTACAGAGGGGTCAGAAGGCTCTTTTAAAAATATGATAATGATGATACTTCCTGATGTCTGATGATGACACTTCCTGTTTAAAACATTTTAGTGGCTTTCCATGGCACATAATATAAAGTCAAAATAGTTTAGCTATGTTGTTAAGTAAGGGTTTGTCATATATGTCCTTTATTATGTTCAAGTTGATTCTATGTATACCTACTTCACTGAAAGTTTTTGTAATTGATGCTGAGTTTTGCCACATGTTTTTTCCCCCAAATCTATGAGATAAACTTATGATTTTTATCCTTTGTTTTGTTAGTGTGGTAATCACATGGATTGATTTGTGGATATTAAACCATCCTTGCATCCCTGAATATCTTACTTAATCATGGTGTATATTCCATCCAAAATATTTTTGAATTTGGTCTGATAATATTTTATTGAGGTTTTTAAAAAAGATTTATTTATTTTAATTATTGATTTTTCTCTGCACTGGGTCTTCATTGCTGCACATGGGCTTTCTCTAGTTTCAGTGAGTGGGGGCTACTCTTCACTGCAATGCATGGGCCTCTGATTGTGGTGGCTTCTCCTGTTGCAGAGTGTGGGCTCGAGGCAGGCAGGCTACACAAGTTGTGGTCCACTGGCTTAGCCACTCCATAGCTGTGGGATCTTCCTGAACCAGGGATTGAATCCATGTCCCATGCATTGGCAGGCAGACTTTTAACAACTGGACCACCAAGGACACCCTGTGGAGGAATTTTCCATCCTATGTTCATCACGGATCAGTCAGTCAGTTTAGTCACTCAGTCATGTCCGACTGTTTGCAACCCCATGGACTGCAGCATGCCAGGCTTCCCTGTCTATCACCAACTTCTGTAGTTTGCTCAACCACATGTCCATTGAGTGGGTGATGCCAACCAGCCCTCTTGCTTTCTGTCACCCCCTTCTCCTCCTGCCTTCAATCTTTCCCAGCATCAGGGTCTTTTCCAAAGTGTCATTTCTTCACGTAAGGAGGCTAAAGTGTTAGAGCTTCAGCTTGAACATCAGTCCTTACAATGAATATTCAGGATCAATTTCCTTTAGGATTGACTGGTTTGATCTCCTTGCAGTCCAAGGGACTCTCAAGAGTCTTCTCCAACACTACAGTTCAAAAGCATCAATTCTTTGGCACTCAGCTTTCTATATGGTCCAACTCTCATGTCCCTACATTGCTACTGGAAAAACCATAGCTTTGACTAGATGGACCTTTGTTGACAAAGGAGTGTCTCTGCTTTTGAATATGATATCTAGGTTGGTCATATCTTTTCTTCCAATTAAAAGAGCAAATGTCTTTTAATTTCATGGCTGCAGTCAGCATCTACAGTGATTTTGGAGCCCAAGAAAACAAAGTCTTTCACTGTTTCCATTATTTCCTCATCTATTTGCCATGAATTGATGGGACCAGATGCCATTATCTTTATTTTCTAAATGCTGAGTTTTCAGCCAACTTTTTCACTCTTCTCTTTTATTTTCATCAACAGGATCTTTAGTTCCTCTTCGATTTCTGCCATTAGGATGGTGTCATTTGCATATCTGAGCTTACTGATATTTCTCCAAGGACTCTTGACTCCAGCTTGTACTTCATCCAACCTGGCATTTCACATGATATACTCTGCATATAAGTTAGATAAGCATGGTGACAATATAGAGCCTTGATATACTCCTTTCCCGATTTGGAACCAGTTCATTGTTCGATGTCCAGTTCTAGCTGTTGTTTCTTGACCCGCATACAGATTTCTCAACAGGCAGGTCAGGTGGTCTGGTATTCCCATCTTTTTCAGAATTTTCCAGTATGTTGTGATCCGCACAATCAAAAGGTTTGGCATAGTGAATAAAGCAGAAGGAGATGTTTTTCTGGAATTCTCTTGTTTTTTTCTCTGATACAAGGGATGTTGACAATTTGATCTCTGGTTCTTCTGCCTTTTCTAAGTCCAGCTTGAACATCTGGAAGTTCTCAGTTCACATACTGTTGAAACCTGGATTGGAGAATTTTGAGCATTACTTTACTAGTGTGTGAGATGAGTGAAATCATGCCGTAGTTTGAGCATTCTTTGGCATTGCCCTTCTTGGGATTGGAATGAAAACGGACATTTTCCAGTTCTGTGACCACTGCTGAGTTTTCCAAATTTGCTGGCATATTGAGTGCAGCACTTCCACAGCATCATCTTTTAGGATTTGAAATACATCAACTAGAATTTCATCATCTCCTCTAGTTTTGTTCATAGTGACACTTCCTAAGGACCACTTGACTTCACATTTCAGGCTGTGTGACTCTATGTGAGTGATCATACCATCATGCTTATCTGGGTCATGAACATCTTGTTTTTATAGTCCTTCTGTGTATTCTTGCCACCTCTTAGTATCTTCTGCTTCTGTTAGGTCCATACCATTTCTGTCCTTTGTTGTACCCATCTTTGCATCAAATGTTCCCTTTGTATCTTAAATTTTCTTGAAGAGATCTCTAGTCTTTCCCATTCTATTATTTTCCTCTATTTCTCTACATTGATCACTGAGGAAGGCTTTCTTATCTCTCCTTGCTATTTCTTTGGAACTCTGCATTCAAATGAGTGTATCTTTCCTTTTCTCCTTTGCTTTTTGCTTCTCGTCTTTTCTCACCTGTTTGTAAGGCTTCTTCAGACAACCATTTTGCCTTTTTGCATTTCTTTTTCTTGGGGATTTTCTTGGTCACTGCCTCCTGTACAATGTCACTAACCTCTGTCCATAGTTCTTTAGGCACTCTGTCTATCAGATCTAGTCCCTTAAATCTATTTTCCACTTCCACTGTATATAAGGGATTTGATTTAGGTCATACCTGAATGGTCTAGTGGTTTTCCCTACTTTCTTCACTTTAAGCCTGATTTTGGCAATAAGGAGTTCATGATTTGAGTGACAGTCTGCTCCCGGTCTTGTTTTTGCTGACTGTATAGAGCTTCTCCATCTTTGACTGCAAATAATCTAATAAATCTGATTTTGGTATTGACTCTCTGGTGATGTTCATGTGTAGAGTCTTCTCTCGTGTTGTTGGAAGAGTGTGTTTGTTATGACCAGTGCATTCACCTGACGAAACTCTATTAGCCTTTGCCCTGCTTCATTCTGTACTCCAAGGTCAAATTTGCCTGTTACTCCAGGTATCACTTGACTTCCTACATTTGCATTCCACTCCTTTTAATAAAAAAAAAAAAAACATATTTGGAGGGTGTTAGTTCTAGAAGGTTTTGTAGGCCTTCATCAGTTCAGTTCAGTCACTCAGTCGTTTTGGACTCTGCGACCCCATGAATCGCAGCACGCCAGGCCTCCCCGTCCATCACCAACACCCGGAGTTCACTCACACTCAAGTCCATCGAGTCAGTGATGCCATCCAGCCATCTCATCCTCTGTCATCTGCATCTCCTCCTGCACCCAATCCCTCCTAGCATCAGAGTCTTTTCCAATGAGTCAACTCTTCACATGAGGTGGCCAAAGTACTGGGGTTTCAGCTTTAGCATCATTCCTTCCAAAGAAATCCCAGGGCTGATCTCCTTCAGAATGGACTGGTTGGATCTCCTTGCAGTCCAAGGGACTCTCAACAGTCTTCTCCAACACCACAGTTCAAAAGCATCAATTATTCAGCTCTCAGCCTTCTTCACAGTCCAACTCTCACATCCATACATGACCACAGGAAAAGCCATAGCCTTGACTATATGGACCTTAGTCGGCAAAGTAATGTCTCTGCTTTTGAATATGCTGTCTAGGTTGGTCACAACTTTTCTGCCAAGGAGTAAGCATCTTTTAATTTCATGGCTGNCACACTGGAGTTTAAACAAGTAACTCCTGCTAATGTTTTTAATGACTTTTAACACTGTAAAGAATGTGCATTGTAATGACATAATTCTAATCAGCAACCTCCTGTAGCACTACAGTCCTGTAATAGGAAATTAACTTTCCCTAGGTAATTCATATTATAAATTCTTTCTTCATGGTCTAGACTTAATTTCCAAGCTTGCTGCTTCTGGTAATATCTAAAGTAAATGCCCAAGACTTTTGTCATAAACTTATACTGGGAGGTAGGGCTAACCGAAAATATCATAGATCATGCATTTTGCCATGTTGTACACAAGCAATACACAACATAAATTGTGACACCATGGGCTGTAGCCCACCATGCTCCACTGTCTATGGAATTTCCAGGCAAGAATACAGGAGCAGGTTGCCATTTCCACCTCCAGGGATCTTCCTGACCTAAGGATTTAACCCACAAGTCCTGCATTGGCAGGCAGATTCTCTTACCACCGTATCATGTGGGAAGCCCTCTATATGGGTACCTTAAAATAACCTTGTCTATATGGATACTATATAAGTATTTTTAACATGAAATGTTAAAACCTGAATTCATCACAATTTCGCAAATAAGGAGAAAATACAGAACAAAGGAAAATCAATGCAAAAAAAAAAAAAATTATGTCTACAACTGCAGGCAGGAATCCCTCAGAAGAAATGGAGTAGCCATTATGGTCAACAAAAGAGTCCGAAATGCAGTACTTGGATACAATCTTAAAAAAACAGAATGATCTCTGTTCGTTTCCAAGGCAAACCATTCAATATCACAGTTATCCAAGTCTATGCCCCAACCAGTAATGCTTAAGAAGCTGAAGTTGAACAGTTTTATGAAGACCTACAAGACCTTTTAGAACTAACACCCAAAAAAGATGTCCTTTTCATTATAGGGGACTGGAATGCTAAAATAGGAAGTCAAGAAACACCTGGAGTAACAGGCAAATTTGGCCTTGGAATGCAGAATGAAGCAGGGCAAAGACTAATAGAGTTTTGCCAAGAAAATGCACTGGTCAGAGCAAATACCCTCTTCCAACAAGACAAGATGATCCCTGGTCAGGGAACTAAGATCCCTCATGCTGTGTGGTGTGGCCAGAAAACAAAACAAAAAAAGAACAGAAACAAAAACCCCATCCCCTCTGAAGGAAAAAGGATCTTCCCAACGCAGGGATCAAATCCAGGTCTCCTGCGTTGCATGTGGGTTCTTTACCATCTGAGCCATCAGGAGAAGCCCACCCAGTATAAAAGCACCTCTGATTCTGTAAGGTTTCTCGTTCATTCTCTGTGCCAAGGGAGGAATATCATGACAGCTGTTTTTCAAAATTATAGCTGATTCCCAAATCATATCTTGGGGCTCTAACTGCACAATGCTTCAGAGAAATCACTCCATCCAAACTAAGCCAGGGAAAACTTAAAAGCTTTCTCCCTGCCCTCAGCTGAACCCTTTACCTGTGTCCATTCTAGAGATAAGCAGAGCACACTTCCATAGTTGATAAAAACACCCCAACGCCGATTTCCCCTCTTTCTGATTCAAAGTCATTTGGAGTTGATGAGCAAGAGTTTTAATTCGAAAGTCCTCTTAGTAAGATTACAGACTTCATAGAGCATAACTATAAGTGAGAGCTACTGAATAAGCTGAAATAAGAACTTTATCACCTTTGCTAACTATGTCAAGAAATTTACATCAGGAGTTTCTAAGGAGGAACAAGGGGCTTCCCTGGTGGCTCAGTAGTAAAGAATCTGCCTGCCAATGCAGGAGCCATCNAGCTGTGAAAAGAAGAAAGGCAAAAACCAAAGGAGAAAAGGAAAGATATAAGCATCTGAATGCAGAGTTCCAAAGAATAGCAAGAAGAGATAAGAAAGCCTTCTTCAGCGATCAATGCAAACTAAGCCTTCATAGAGCCATTCAATTTCAGCTTCTTCAGCATTACTGGTTGGGGCACAGACTTGGATTACTGTGATATTGAATGGTTTGCTTTGGAAACGAACAGAGATAATTCTGTCATTTTTAAGATTGCTCCCAAGTACTGCATTTCAGACTCTTTTGCAGGGAGGGGTGAGCATGCAGGTTGGCAGAAGACAGTGTGACTAGTGAGTAGCTTTGAGGATAGCCTTCAGGTCAGGAATGAGGGATTTACAGGCAAATTGGCTAGATGGTGGAGTAGAAGGAGGTACGTTCATCTTCTCCTTGGATTACTCCAAAATTACAACTCACTGGTGAACAACCATTGACAGGAGAATGTTGGATCACACCAAAAACAGATACTCCACCTTCAAGGGCAAAGGAGAAACCCCAGCAAGACAGTAAGAGGGATGAAATCACATTTAAAAGTCTTCCTGTATCATTGAAGAGAAATGACCATATTCCTCTCCTCCCTTCCCTTCCCAAATCTTCCTCTCCTCTCCTAAATAGGAAACTCTAAAGTTTTATATTTAACATTTAAAGTCCATTCATAATTAATTCCATAGAACCCTATGAATAAAGGATTCAACTTTATCTTTTGTCAGATGGCTATCTAATTGTTCCAATACTATGTCTTTATTTCATTAATTTTTCAAGTTGAAATATAATTGACATATAGCTTTATATTAGCTTCAGGTATACAACATGATTCAGTATTTGTATCCATTTCAAGATGATAATCACAGTAAGTCTAATTAATATTCATCACTTGCACAGTTATGGTAATTTTTTCTTCAGATGATAACTTTAAGATCTCATTTTAAAGTCTACTCCTTTAATTGAAAGGTCTTCCCTGATAGCTCAACTGGGAAAGAATCTGCCTGCAATGCAGGAGACCTTGGTTCATTTCCTGAGTTGGGAAGATCCTCTGGAGAAGGGATAGGCTACCCACTCCAGTATTCTTGGGCTTTCCTTGTGGCTCAGCTGGTAAAGAATCTGCCTGCAATGTGGGAGACCTGGGTTTGATCCCTGGGATGGGAAGATCCCCTGGAGAATGGATAGGCTGACCAGTCCAGTATTCTGGGCCTGGTGAATTCCATGGACTGTAGTCCGTGAGATCACAAAGAGTTGCACACGATTTTCACTTTCCTTTAATTAAAAATACTGCCTTTGACATATCCTAAACACTTGTATGTATTTGAGTCTAATTCTGGATTTTTCTAGTTTGTGTGATTGGTCTGTTTACCTGTTCCTGCCCTAACATGTTTCTATTTTATTTATTTGAACATTACATTTTTTTTCTTTTAATGATTAGCAGGTCTAATCAGTTCTGATTGCACTTATTTTTTGGTTTTCTTAGATTTCTTTACTTAGTTTATTCTTACACAATAACCTCAGGATTAACTTATTGGATACTAAACATTTGCAATTTAACTGAAGTTGCACTAAATTCATAAATTAGAGAAAATTACATATTAAAAATATGAAAACTTTCTACTAAAGAGCATGTTTTCCATATTATGTTTTTACGTGGGTATACCTTGTGTCCTCTAGAGTCTTGTAAAACTTTCCTCATGTAACAGCATATTTTACATCCTAATTTGCTTTTATTTGCCTGTTTTACCTGTCTGACTTTTTTCTGTTTAACTTTTCTGAATCAGTTTTGTAGATCTGTCTTTAAATCTGAAAAGGAGGGGAGAATTGCCTAGTTATATATTTGGTCTTAGCTTTTATAATAATTTTTTCTATCTATAAAGCTTTTTAACTGTGTGATCTGTTAGCTTTTTAAAAATATATAGTTATAAATTTTAGGAAGTTTTCATTTTTGTTCTAGTGGTTTCATCAGTTTCTGCATTTTTAAAATCACCTACAGTCTCCAGATTTACTTCAAATTTTCAGATTGTAATTTTCCTCTCCCTTTTTGTGTTCATCTCTCACTTTATGTATTGTACTTATGTTCTGTAGTCTTCCATGAGTTTTCAAAATTTCTGTAAGATGGAGTACAGTGTTATTATCTTTCATGTCATTATCTGAAATAGAAACTGATGCTGAAGCTCAACTCCAATACTTTGGCCACATGATGCAAAGAACTGATTGATTTGAAAAGACCCGGATGCTGGGAAAGATTGCAGGCAGGAGGAGAAGGGGATGACAGAGGATGAGATGGTTGGATGGCATCACCAATTCAATGGACATGAGTTTGAGTAAGCTCCAGGAGTTGGTGATGGACAGGGAAGCCTGGTGTGCTGCAGTCCATGGAGCTGCAGAGTCAGACATGACTGAGAGACTGAACTGAACTGAAAATGGAAACACTGAGCCTCACTTTTTCAGTTTCCTTTGTGGCCTCTTCATATGATTCTGTGCTTATTATTTTTTCAAGTTATTGGAAATTATTTGATTTTCTTGGACCATTGGCAGGAGCTTCCAGGGGAGGAAGATATGAGCCAAGGTAGCATTTTAAAACTCACAGCTTAGAGGCTCTCTTTTCTGCTACTAGACCAGAGTTTCTCACCGTTGGTAGTGTTGACATTTAGCACTGTCCTATTCATTCTATGATGCTCTCTCCAATGTGACCACCAAAATGTCTCCTTCCATTGACTGATATCCTCTAGAGGACAAAATTGGGCTGGGTTGAAGATCACTGTGCTAGAGTGATAGACTGTTTCTTTTTAATCTGTGCCACTTCCTCTGACAGACAGAGTCATATTCAATTCAGGAGGGCTTTTCCCCCGTCTCCCCTTTCCCTACCTGAGAGGCCTCCTCTTGAGCATCATCAAAAGTTATCAGTGTGCCTCCCAAGGTGAAGAGTGTGCATCTATCAGAATTGTGCTTAGCTAGATCTTTTAAAGGTCTGCCACTATGTGCTGCTTTGGCTATAGTCCTCACCTTTTGCTTTCTCAGCCTCTTTCCTCAGTGTTTGGCTGAGTGTGAGTCTCATTCAGCCTTGAGTGAGGACATTTAGTCCTAATTCAGCTCTATTTACACAGTCCAGATCTCTGCAGCTCTCTCATGACGAAGCTGTCTCCTTCTGGGAGTGATATTTCCTAGAGATCTCTGGAATTTGCTCCCATTAGCATCCAGCACTCTGTTCTTTCATCTTGCCGTTTTCTTGCCTCTGGCTATGGCAACACCACTGTTTCCCCATCTATTTCCCATGAAGTGATGGGACCAGATGCCATGATCTTTGTTTTCTGAATGTTGAGCTTTAAGGAAACTTTTTCACTCTCCTCTTTCACTTTCATCAAGAGGCTTTTTAGTTCCTCTTCACTTTCTGNCATCCTACCACCCACACTCACATTTCTCCAACTTAATGATGCAAAGGAATGAAAAGAGACATTTTCATTCATTCATTCATTCTACCAAAAATACCCTACTGGTCTATGGTGGGTTGGAGGAATCTTAAGAAACACAACATTCCATGAAAGTTTTCAATACATACTGGTTTGTTCAAGAAATATTATTTAAGCAGTCCACATGTTAATCTTTGAACCTGCCCTATCTAAATGACTGAAAGTTTGTCCGGAAGATACGAAGACTTCAAAACCATGAAATCAAGTTAGGGACTAAATGAGTGTTAAGGGATAAGATGTGCAGACTTTTTCACTTATGAATACATACACACGATTATTTTTCTTTTAATAAAATTCTACTTTGTACTAGAATAGCCAGAGCCAAGGTCTGAGTTCTCTAAATTCCGCAAAGGCCAGCTTTCAGGCAACATGCTTCCTAAGAGTCTTGCCTCACTGTATAGACAGGCATAGGCATGTCTGGTGCATGGGTGGCTCATTCATTTGGCCGTGTAAACATTTCTTGGTTGTTCACAATATGGTAACGTGTATAAAGATGCATTAAGACACAGTCCCTCTCATGGAGAGCCTCTTATTCAGAGGAAGGTAGATTCAAGGTCCAACTGTGTGCAGACAGACAAAGGGCAGTATCTTTTAAAAAGTTTCTTTACATTAAGCTTTAAATTTATTTTAAACTTTTTATTTTGTATTGGGATATAGACGATTAATAAACAACATCGTGATAGTTTATATATATAATATATATATAATATATAATATATATATATAAAATAAACAACATTCAGATAGTCTCAGCCATACTTTATACAAGTAACCATTCTCCCCAAACTCCCCTCTCTTCTAGGCTGCCACATAGCATTAAGCCGAGTTCCATGTGCTATACCGTAGGTCCTTGCTGGTTATCCATTTTAAATATAAAACTTTAAATTAAAAGAATAAAAAGAACAGAGATGATATGCAAATTCACTAAAATGTTAGGTAGCACTAAAAGATCCATTCTTAACTTCGGATGTGTGCTGAACATAAAGCTACGAAAACTCATAAACAGCCTTAAATACACAGCCGAGGCGCCTCTAGTTCTGTCATAATCCATGTGATCTTGAGCAAGTGAGTTAATCCTGTAACACTATCATTTCCCAGACCAGCAATGTTCAAAGGAACCTTCTTCAGTGACGCAAACATTCTATATCTGTGCTGTCCAAAACAACAGCCACTAACCACCACATGCGACTTCTGAGCACGTGAAATGTGGCCAGTGTCACTGAGGAACTGACTTTTCTACCCAGACTGCAAAATGGGTTAACAACATTTGGACCATTTAGGTTACTGAGATGCAGGAAGGATTAAATTGGAAGGTGTTTGAGAAAGCAATCAGAAAGAACTGAAGCTTGCATGAGATCAGTCCTGGGTGTTCATGGGAAGGACTGATGTTGAAGCTGAAACTCCAATACTTTGGCCACCTGATGCGAAGAGTTGACTCATTGAAAAAGACCCTGATGCTGGGAGGGATTGGGGGTGGGGGGAGAAGGGGACGACAGAGGATGAGATGGCTGGATGGCATCACCGACTCAATGGACATGAGTTTGGGTAAACTTCAGGAGTTGGTGATGGACAGGGAGGCCTGGCGTAGTATAATTCATGGGGTTGCAGAGTCGGACACAACTGAGCGGCTGAACTGAAGTGAATCGATGGCAGCACCTCCTATTTGTAATCTGTAGTTTGGGGTTTCTCTATATTTTCTTGTTTTATAGAAAATGCAGTGTGTGGCAATTTTTTGTTTCCATTTTCTCTGTCCCCCCCCCCTTATTTGTCTATACAGATTTGAGGAGAAGCAGGACGATTAAGTAACATATTTCATTTGTTCTTACTAGAAACAGAAGTCATGAAAATGTACTTCAGATATTTTTTTCTTTGTAGAAAAATGTTTTTCTGTAGTGAATAGGGGGGATTGGCACTTGCTATCCATTTAAACTCCTCCTGGTGAATCTTCCTATACTGCCTAACAATGTCTAGAGGCTAGTTTGAGGACGTGGCTATCAGAAATAATCATTTAAGGCCAAAGAGACAGAAGCGTTCTGCCTACTGTTCTGCGTTTCTGCCAGAAGCACAGTCGTCGGGGCATGGGATCTTTCTTTAACAGAAATCTGGTCTCCAGTCATGTGCTCTGTTGGCAAGATGCAGTTATGGCCATAACAGTGTCATGACCTCATACCTGGATCTCATCTAAGGCAGGGTGTTTTTTCTTTTTAACTGTGGTAAAATACATGTAACATAAAAATTTACTGTCTTAATCATTTCTAAGTTTATATTTCAGTAATGTTAAGTGAATTCACATTGTGTGCAACCAATCTCCAGGACTTTTTCATCTTGCCAGTCTCATACACTATACCCATTAAATAGCAAGTCCCCAATTCCATCTCCCTAGAGGTGGCACTGGTGGTGAAGAACCCGCCTGCCAGCCCAGGAGACATAAGAGTTGAGGGTTCAATCCCTGGGTCAAGAAGATCCCCTGGAGGAGGGCATGGCAACCCACTCCAGTGTTCTTGCCTGGAGAATCCCATGGACAGAGGAGCCTGACGGGCTGCAGTTCATAGGGTTGCAAAGAGTCAGACACAACTGAAGCAACTTAGCATGTACACACATTGTATATAGCACCCTGAGCCCAAGCTTCAGTGCACTTTTACTTGTCAAAAGTAGAGGAAGCTCTCCCCTCCCTTTTCCTAGGGATGAACTTAGAAAATGTTGCTACTGAAATGCGCTTATTGCTTTCAATGCAGATGATGGTGGCAAAGGCTGAATAGAAACTCTTAATCACCAGGGCTAAGATAGATGTGGTTATCACAGTAGGCAGCAGGGTAGAAGTGGTCTTCAGAAAGGTTTTACCTACAGAAAACTTGGCCAATAGCTACTGGGTCAACAGGCATCCTCAAACTGAAATAGAAAAGCAACTGTCCCAAATCTTCTATAGTACTCTTAGTTCAGTTCAGTTGCTCAGTCATGTCCGACTCTTTGTGACCCCATGAATCGCAGCAAGCCAGGCCTCCCTGTTCATCACCAACTCCGAGTTCACTCAGACTCACGTCCATCGAGTCAGTGATGCCATCCAGCCATCTCATCCTCGGTTGTCCCCTTCTCCTCCTGCCCCCAATCCCTCCCAGCATCACAGTCTTTTCCAATGAGTCAACTCTTCACATGAGGTGGCCAAAGTACTGGAGTTTCAGCTTTAGCATCATTCCTTCCAAAGAAATCCCAGGGCCGATCTCCTTCAGAATGGACCGGTTGGATCTCCTTGCAGTACCAAAAGAGCAGCCTGACTTGAATGATCTCAGCAGAGAGAGGGATGGTTTCTCACGCAATTCGCAGAAATTCATTAAAGTACATTTAAGAGTGCGTTAAAGGAAAAGTGCTGTGGTGAACCATAAAGTTTGTTTTGTAGATATTTAGGCTGTGTGTGTGTGTGTGTGTGTGTGTGTTAGTAGCTTAGTCGTGTCCGACTCTCTGCAACCCTAGACTGTAGTCCACCAGGCCCCTCTGTCCATGGAATTCTCCAGGCAAGAACACTGGAGTGGGTTGCCATTTCCTTCTCCAAAAAGAACTATAGAAAGAAAGTGAATTCACTCAGTCATGTCCGACTCTTTGTGACTCTGTGGACTGTAGCCTACCAGGCTCCTTCATCCATGGAATTTTCCAGGCAAGAGTACTGGAGTGGGTTGCCATTTCCTTCTCCAATTAGGCTGTATTTCACTAAAAGAACTTGTGTTTATTAAAATTGTTGTGTACCTAGACTTTTCAAGAACTACTGGCTCTATTTGGATGCTGAGGCTGTCCAAATAGCACTGCATGCTACCAAGTACAATTGGGGCTTCTAGTGCTCAGGTGACAAATGGAGTTTTGGTTTGAGGCTGTCTTAGTGGACACAGTGACTCCACAAACATACCCTGGTTATTTCCCCATTTATGAATGTAGATCTTAAAATCAGAACAGTTGGCAAGTAGTAGAATATGTACATTGGCTCACTAACTTCTGAAGTAAAGGTTACTTCACTGAAACTGCCAAAAGGAAGCATTAGTAACCACCCTGCTCTATCAAAAGAGTTAACTAAGTGTGATATAGACTTTCTGGGTGATTACAGACATTAATGTCATCTTTAAACACTTGAAATAAGCAGAAATGGTGTTTCCTAGCATGTTCCCTTTCAACTTGATTTTTGGTCTTAGAGAATAAAAAGGAATTTTTCTGAAACCAATAAGGCAGTGACTCAAATCATAATTGCTGTTCCAGATGTGCTCTGTTGACGGCACTGCTGTTAGCATCTGGTATGCAGCCATCGACTCGGAAAATGCTTACACTGAACCAGCTGCAAAGACTTCTCATGCCCAGGGCCAATCAAAGCTGGCAGCTTTATGACTTATCTGAGAAAGAGAAATATACACACATATGTATGTATGTAATGTATAGAATTTGTTTAATATTATACATGTGTGTGTGTGCATGTGCGTGTATATAGAGTATATATTTGGTTGGCCAAAATGTTTGATTGGGTTTTTCCATATGATGTTATGGGAAAACCTGAACAAAGTTTTTGCCTACCCTCCACCCCACTGACACACTCACACATACACATCACAACTGTGATGTACACTGCTTTCAAAATCCAAATCCTTCATAAAGGCCTTTCAAGTCTTACACTTCTTCATATTTACAGTAATGGGGAGTGGGACAGCAATATGTTTCATACTTTCACTTTGGAGATCATATTCTGATATTTCCCAGGCTCCAAAAGGATCCTTGAGATTGAAAGACTCTGCACTTTCCTAGGTTATATCGCTTTCTGACACATGGCTATTTCACTAAGGTGTTTAGGAAGTTAGGCTACATCCTGCTCCTAATGGCCTATTGAATGATATCATCAGTATAGCTGATCAGCAGGATGTCCTGTGAGGTTGGTGATTCCATTAAAATGTGGCTACTATTTTAATGTATAGCAAAGACTTTTATCTGTTTTATTTTTTGCTTATTTTATTTTAAATTATTTTATCAAGATAAAAAACTCATGACATTAAATTCACCATCTTTAATTTTCTGTACATTCACATTGTTGTGCAATGGACGTCTAGAAAGCTTTCATCTTGCAAAACTGCAACTGTACGCCCAATAAGTACTAGTTTCACAAAAGCTAATCAGTGTGAAAATAATTTGTAAATGAAAGAAATTAATAGTTTACTTATCTTTCATCTCTATCTTTTCAAAAGAAATTTCTTCACTTTAGTGAAGTGAAAAGTTCACAAATTTCTTCACTCTAGTCCTTGGGGGAAACTATCCCACTTCATGGAAACAGTCAATGCTAACACCTTCCTTTCCGAGTTTTCTGAATCCTTTGCCCATAAATTATCTCATGTCTGGCTTGTATCTTCAGTGATACGCTCTCTGCTGGCTGCCTTTCTTTGGACAACAGCATCTTAAAAAAAAGAAGCAAACAAACAAGAAACCCTCCCCCCCTTTTTTTACTAAGAAAAATGTCTAATCCTTAGACTTCCTCATCCCGTGCCTTTAACCTTACTAACCTTTAACACTACTACTTTCATATACTTCCCCCTCTCTGTCTTTCCTGCTGTAATCCATCTCCCACTCCACTTCTAATCTGAAGCTGGATTATTAAAGGTGGCAATAGCCAATAATCATTTAAAAAATTTACCCTCCCTATATTCATCGTCTCTGCAGCTTTGGTCACTGTGAACTACCCCTTTTCTGATTCTTTCTTTATTATTTTCCTATTCTTATCCTATAAATCCCATGCCTCCAAACATCTGCCATGATGCTCTGTGAGAATACCTACAACCTAGGTGTTTTCCTAGTGAGAAAGATGTAACTCATTCTAAATCTGAAATATGCGAGAATTGGGATTCCTTGATTATATGCTCTGCTATCATGATAAGCAGCAGCAAGAGGTAGAGGATCTGTAGAAAAGTCTTTAAAAAGTAAAACTTTTTGCACAACTGAATATGCATGGGTAAAATACCCCATGTGGTAACATATTGTAGTTCAAATGTTGTGATGTAACTCATTAGAGGGTATCAATTTTATGTGTTGCATCCAACATCTTTAAAATAAATAAAATACAATTTAAAATAAAATAGAAAATACAATGCATCATGCATAGTAAAGGTGAGCATTATTTTTAAAAATTCCTTTTCAGTTTTATACATATATAAACATATACTGGGTCACAATGTAGATATATTTCTTATCATAGAGAGAGTTTTAAAGGTGTAAAAACTCTTTATATTGAAAGGTAGATAATTGATTTCAAAGAATAACTTTATTTACTCCTCATAAAGGAAGTAGAAATAGTTATTAATAAAAAATGGGTATGGAAGGATTTTTTGTATGTATTTCTTTCACAGAATAGGGCCATTCCTAACACTCCTTTTGATGTAGAAGGGGCTATTGAATCATCTGATGCTACAATGTTTGTCCAATAGCATCTAAGGTTCAGGACAGGTCACATGCTGCTGCTGCTGCTGCTGCTGCTAAGTCGCTTCAGTCGTGCCCAACTCTGTGCGACCCCATAGACGGCAGCCCACCAGGCTCCTCTGTCCCTGGGATTCTCCAGGCAAGAACACTGGAGTGAGTTGCCATTTCCTTCTCCAATGGGCAGGTCACATAGGCTAACTTAAATACAGACATTTTCCAGAACCACGGTGGTTATTATTTATTGTAAGTTACTGAGATGTCAGGAAACTAGATTATGACATCTAAGCCACAAAAACAAGACCCTTAATACAGCTGGGTCTGTTCTAGAGAAACAGGTTGAGTTTTCCCTAATTCTAGTCACAGACTTTCCCACCTAACTAGTGGTATTTATACAGGTGCAACAAGAGTGTTAGTTATAACACATATTACTCCTAGTCCTGCCAAGACAAATCAAAGGCTATGTGATTATCCATGATAATCCCTGCTAGTAAATTTAAATTCATTTTGGGAGCACCTCAAGAGTACTTTGCAATGCTACAAATAACTTCTTCCTGGTTAGAAACAAATTTCATTCATTTTTTCTAATTTATCAAATTTCATCCATTTTTTTTTCTAATTTATGCCTACTGTTGCAGTAACAGTCCCTGCAGCACACATGGAGTGGGATACTGACACCCTTATGTACCCTTCATGTAGCTCTCCTAAGCGGTCCTTATTTCACTCATTGTGGAGATATCTATGGCACCCCACTCCAGCACTCTTGCCTGGAAAATCCCATGGACGGAGGAGCCTGCATGTCCATGGGGTCGCTAAGAGTCGGACTCGACTGAACGACTTCACTTTCACTTTTCACTTTCATGCATTGGAGAAGGAAATGGCAACCCACTCCAGTGTTCTTGCCTGGAGAATCCCAGGGACAGGGGAGCCTGACGGGCTGCTGTCTATGGGGTTGCACAGAGTCGGACAGGACTGAAGCGACTTAGCAGCAGCAGCAGCAGCAGCAGGTATCCCCTGAAAATCTCTAGCTATCATGCTGTATACACAATAGAGCTTTGAGCATGTTAAGTAATTAAAGCTTGGTGTCCACATAAGAGGGACTTCCCAGGTGGCACTAGTGGCAAAGAACCCACCTGCCAGTGCAGGAGACTTAAGACACATGGGTTTGCTCCCTGGGTTGGGACGATCTCCTGGAGGAGGGCATGGCAGTCCTCTCCGGTATTCTCACCTGGAGAATCCCACAGACAGAGGAGCCTGGTGGGCTACAGGCCAGAGAGTCGCACAGAGCTGGACATGACTGAAGCAACAGAGCACACACAGGGCTCAAGTCCACAGAAGATGCCATGTCTTCATACGGCATGGGTTACCAGAAAAGGAGAGGGTCAGTTATTGACCCGCTGCATTGGTTGGCAAATTTCATGAGTGGAATTAAATAGGTCCTACAAAGCGGGCTGGAGAATATTAAAAATAATCATAATAGACTATGACAGCTAAAATGGTCAATCCAATACTTATTCTCAATCTGGTGAAGTCAGTGCCATGGAAATGGCTATATAGACTTCAGGAGAATTATTTTGTTGTGCTGTGGTCCATGTCTAATTTCCTAAGGCTAAAGATTGGCTTAATAATGTGAGGAAACTTCAAGTACCTGAAAAAACTACTGAGAGGAAACTAACAGTTATTAAATATTTGTCAGTAGGATCATCTGGGAAATAGAGATCCAGTAATCCTTTAGAGTCTCTTTACTTTGCTGACAGAGAAAAGTTATGGGAACCCAAACTTCTGAAAATAATGTGTATATGTAAAAACATATTGGTAAACTATTTTGGGGCAATTCTAGGGATTACCAGAGTACAAAAGCAAATAAGATTAACAATAAGTTCAGTTCAGTTCAGTCACTCAGTCGTGTCCGACTCTTTGCGACCTCATGAATTGCAGCACACCAGGCCTCCCTGTTCATCACCATCTCTTGGAGTTCACTCAGATTCATGTCCATCAAGTCCCCGATGCCATCCAGCCATCTCATCCTCGGTCGTCCCCTTCTCCTCCTGCCCCCAATCTTTCCCAGCATCAAAGTCTTTTCCAATGAGTCAACTCTTCACATGAGGTGGCCAAAGGACTGGAGTTTCAGCTTTAGCATCAGTCCTTCCAAAGTAATCCCAGGGCTGATCACCTTCAGAATGGATCTCCTTGCAGTCCAAGGGACTCTCAAGAGTCTTCTCCAATACCACAGTTCAAAAGCATCAATTCTTTGGCGCTCAGCCTTCTTCACAGTCCAACTCTCACATCCATACATGACCACAGGAAACACCATANTGGACTTTTCTCCTGCTAAGTCGCTTCAGTCATGTCCAACTCTGTGCGACCCCATAGAAGGCAGCCCACCAGGCTCCGCCGTCCCTGGGATTCTCCAGGCAAGAACACTGGAGTGGACTGCCATTTCCTTCTCCAAGGCATGAAAGCAAAAGTGAAAGTGAAGTCGTTCAGTCCAACCCTCAGCGACCCCATGGACTGCAGCCTTCCAGGCTCCTCTGTCCATAGGATTTCCAGGCAAGAGTACTGGAGTGGGGTGTCACTGCCTTCTCCTTTTCTAGGTTAAAAATAATATTATCAAGTCATTTTTATGACAAATTGTGTCTATATGAAGTACTGAATGATACAATATTTGCTTAATAGGGTGAAGTGCTCTATGAATGAAAAATTGTGTCTCAAGTTTTATGCGATGAAGAAATTGGACACTGAAACATCCAAGACTTCTTTTATTGCTTCAAACTGGAAATATGAAAGAACATTTGGATAATGCTCATAGTGGAAGTTTTTATTATCCAGGAAAGACATCTGATTCCAGTTTTGAAAAGCATTCCCTAAATTTTGCCTAATTTACTAAAAATTTTATTTAAGTTAAATGGTAATAAGATTCCCTTGACTTAAACATTGTTGAATACATAAAATGTTGCTTTTTTGTTCTGCTTTTTCATTTTCACCAAATATTTCTTCTAGTGATCTCAGGCAAGTAAATAGTTTATGGATTTACTTACATTATGAATCATANTAAGATTCCCTTGACTTAAACATTGTTGAATACATAAAATGTTGCTTTTTTGTTCTGCTTTTTCATTTTCACCAAATATTTCTTCTAGTGATCTCAGGCAAGTAAATAGTTTATGGATTTACTTACATTATGAATCATAGAATTTTATTTTATTATTCAAAGGAACCCCTCCTTTTACACTGAGGAAGTGAAGCTCCTGAAAAAGGGGATGACTTTCACTCATAGTCAGTGAGGTTTCCACCTGGGCAGAGCCCCTCGGCTTTTGAGTCCCAGTTCAGCACTGGCAGCTTAGATGTTGATCCAGTATAGCCTGGCCTCTGAACCATTTATGCCCTTTTATAAGTTGCACATGATTCATGACCAGTGGTATAGGAAATGAAAACTTAACAGTTACTGTTAGGCAACATTAGTGTTCCCCTCCTTTTAAGAATTTTCCTAGTAGAACTTGTTCTTTCTCTTTTTCTTGGTCTAAGTTGCATTAGTTGTCACTCCACTGCTTCCCTTCTAACAATCCTGCTCCGGCATTCAAGAGAAGAGCAATAAAACATCTCACCCTCCACTCTCCTTTTAGGTTAGATTTATATCTTCATTTTGAAGGAAATTAAAGGATATCTTTTGTACTATAAACTTTTCTACTTACTTGTAAAGCAGCCCATGCCATTAGCTTATCACTAAGATTCTGGTTTGGCCCACTACTGTTATTTGAAGTCCCTCAAATCTATATCTTAGAGACAGGAGAAACAAACAAAGCAAATAACAAAACCTTCCAGTCTCACTCCTGACTGTTTACAGTGGTGCGAGAGCCTGTCCCTGGCCTGCTTCAGGCTCTCACTCAAACCCCTGTAGCATGGGAGACTCAGAGCCCTGGGGTGGCTTCATCTTGCTCTTGCTCTGCAAGCCCTCTGCATTACTTCCCACGTGACCAAAATCCTCAGCAGCATCCTCTCTGAGGAGCCCATCCTTCTCCTGTTGTGTTGTTTGTGGCTTCTTACTTGGAAGGATGGGAAATGTGGAGTTCCCCTTTCTGCACCAGTGCTGGCACTCATCAGGCTTCACTGCCTTTAGTTTTGGCAAGCAATGCTTTTGGTTTCACCCAGAGGCTTGCAAATCAACCAGTATCTTGTAAATTTCACAGGAGAAGGCAATGGCACCCACTCCAGTACTCTTGCCTGGAAAATCCCATGGATGGAGGAGCCTGGTGGGCTGCAGTCCACGGGGTCACTAGAGTCGGACACGACTGAGTGACTTCCCTTTCACTTTTCACTTTCATGCATTGGAGAAGGAAATGGCAACCCACCCCAGTGATCTTGCCTGGAGAATCCTAGGGACGGGGGAGCCTGGTGGGCTGCCGTCTATGAGGTCACAGAGTCTAACACGACTGAAGCGACTTAGTAGTAGCAGTAGCAGTAAATTTCACACAGTTGTTATTAATGATTATTACTCCTCAGACCCTCAATAAGTAAGAGTGGGTCAGAACTGTTTACCAATAGAGACATTGATTAGACATGGCAAGTCTTAAAGTACAGCTAAAATAGAACATTGATTTATAGGCCAATATCTCATTTTAATGTTGTTTTAGTGAATCAGTATATGCTATTTCTGAATTCATGCTCCACATATTTTTAATGATCAATGTTATTGTGAATTGGAAACAGGTAGGGGAGTAGAGGTCTATCCTCCTGACCATCGAATTTACCGTTGAAATCTGAAATTTATCTTTGCATGAAGTTTTGATTATTGAAAACACTTTTGAGAAATAATTATGACTATCAGGTCAAAGTTTGCTAATTTTGAAATTGTGCCAGTCAATGGAGGAGCCAAACAAAGGACTACTGTAGAATTGTGGAATATTGTAGAATGGCCTCTGTAACTTGCTGTCTGATCCTGGGCAACCTGCTTCATCGTTCTAAGACTGTCTCATTAGCTTTAAACTTGGATTAGCTGAGAGAGCTCTTCCAGGATTAATTATCTATAGTGATCTCTCTCTGCGGTTTTATGACTTGCTAGAAATTACTTGGTGTGGAGGGATGAGAGTGTTTCCACCATGTTTCTATGTTGTTGACAGGATATATTGTTCATTTCTCATCATTTGAGCCCATCTGCTTCATAACATTGCAGATTTACAGCTCTTGTTTCAAGACACCCACATTATCTATATTATAAATGTGGAAGATCACAGAATGTTTTTAATAAGTGATGACTGAAATAGCGGGACCATTGCATAAGCTTCTTAGAACAGGCATGTGTTAAAGAAATTAATCACAGGAGCTCAAGTCATGACATTAAGCAGACCCAGAAGAGGGACATTTACGTTTTATTTGCAAATAGTCACTTTTAGTTGGCTCTTGGTAGAGTATAATGTTTGAATAACATATTTAAATGGTAAAGTTTGCCAGATCCTGATGCATAGGTTATTACTAACACGTACTTTTTCTTCTTTTATCAAAGTAATACATTTTCTATGATTATTTTGTGATACAGGCATTGGGAAGTCATTGAATTTTCATAGCTTCAAAATGCATGCACTTTTAAAGACTATATTATAGCTGCGTTTGCAGCAGGGGGAGGAGGGGCTTCATTCAGGTTTAAAAGTATGCAAAAGCAGTGTAAGAGGAAACTTTAGTAAAACTAATGTCAACAGAAAGAAAGAAATTGAAGGCTAAAGTTTTCTTATCTGAAATCAGGCTAAGTTTCGATGCGATTTCCTCTTTTGATCCTGATGTTTGCAATAGTGTCAGCAGCCTTGAGTTTATTTATGGTTCCTAGGTATAAGCTAACTATGTGTGAAACCTGGTACCAGGCTTTCCTAATGTCTTGGGGATAAAGGTCAGTCCAGAGCAGAATCACAGTGGGGAGGATCTATCTTTGTTCTGTTTGAGGAATAACACAGCTAACTAGAGTTAGAAGTGGGCTTCTACAAGAGATAAAACTGAGAGGTGGATATATAGGACACATTGCCTTGCAGCCTCATGGAGTATAGCCTGCCAGGCTCTCTGTCCATGGAATTCTCCAGGCAAGAATACTGGAGTGGGTTGCCATTCCCTCCTCCAGGGGATCTTTCCCACCCAGGGATCGAATCCATGCCTCTTGGGTCTCCTGCATCTCCTGCATCGGCAGCGGATTCTTTACCTGTGCGCTATCTGGGAAGGACCTTTTTATAGACAGACATGCAGGCTTAGTTGCTCAGTTGTGTCCGGCTCTGTGACTCCATGGACTGCAGCCTGCCAGGCTCCTCTCCCTATGGGATTCTCCAGACAACGATACTGGAAGGGGTAGCCATTCCCTTCTCCAGGGGATCTTCTCCATCCAGGGATCGAACCCAGTTCTCCTGCATGACAGGCGGATTCTTCACTATCTGAGTCATGAGGGAAGCCCTATAAATAGACACAAATAAATAGGCATTTAAATAGGTATTTGGATTTGGGAAGAGAAGACAGGTAAAAATTAATAAAAATCAAAGGATTTCAATGGCTCCAAATCAGCAATTTAGAGTTGTATCTTTGGATCTGCAATCAAAGCTAATGTTAGAATGAAGGAAAGGAAGTCAACAGCACAGAAGTAGTTTCCACATTCTTGAGTTTCTGGCACTTAGATTCAATACCTACTAGAAAACTCATCTGACTCTTAAAATTTTGACTTAATATTTGCAAAGTTTTCTTAAAAAATAGTCTTTACCTAAACTTGAATATTAAATATTAAATACAGCTGAAATAACATTCTTAAAGGGCTTTTTGTTTGGTAGCATCTTTCTTTTATCAGTTGAAAATGAAGAAAAGATATTTGCTTGGGTTTCTGAATCCCATTTGCTCTGTTAAAGCAGCATCACAGCCAAAAGGCTCTAATGAAAGTTTCCCTGTGACAAGCCTAAACAATGATCCAATGGGAATGAAAAGCCAAACTAATGAGTAATGATGTAAAAGGCCAGTTTTCTGCTCTCCCCACAAGGATTTTAATCACAGAGAAATCAACAGCTGTGCCAGGGGTAACACAGCAGTGCTGCCCATGCAAAATAACACCTTGGAGTGGAATGAATTGAAAGTAAATGGGCTGGAAATGTTGGCTTTCCAAGCAATCAACAACAACACAGGAGGGAAAACAGAGCCTTTAATTTGGTTGACGGTGCTGATCCAGACTTCTCTGCAGCACCTGATTCCAGTGAGTGTGTGTGATCCCTGATTAAATAGGAAATAATCTTTCACATAAACTGCCCATCACAAATCTGGGAAAGCATGATGGCATTCAGCCCAGGCTCTCATAAGCCCTGTATACATCCCTACTTATGAAGGATATGTTATCTTGATTCTCTGACTAACCGTTGGAAAATAATATTATTTTTTATTGTTATTGCTTTTGTACTGCTCAACTTATGCAGAATATTTTAATTAAAACTCCCCCCCCTTCATTTGAAGAGGGCCTATATACTTTTCTCTTCCAGATTCTTTTATATGAAGATTATAGTTGAACTTGGATAAATTACCTAAATCATGGTTTTATTAATCAGCCTTCTAATGAGCAGTCCAGATTTGTGGATGAGTACCCAAAACACTGTTGTGTCAACCAAGGGTGTCACAGATTTTCTCAGATGGTTTCAATGTAGTAAAATACTGTACAATCCAAAAGAAAAGAGAAAACTCAGGTCTGGGGACTAAACAGAAAACCTGAGCTTATTTTTTACAGGCATATTTACAGTTGATCCACTTCTTGAATATTCCATCATATATTGCAAAATGAAAGAGAATCCCTCCTGGTGAACTCCTGAAGAAACGAAGCACGTTGACTCACCAAACGGTTCTGGCAACACGTGGCTCTTCACACTCATGCTAGGCCTTCGTTTCTCAGGTTCAGAGAACCGACCACACGTGGGGCGGTGCCCAGTTTCTCAGGGCTTTCTGCTCAGGGAGGCAGCTTTGAGAAGCAAAAAAGGACCTCTCTGTTGGGGTTAGACTTGAGTTCAAGGACTGGCTAAACTATAATCAGGCAGTCTGCTTAACTAAGCAATTTGTTCCAGGTGACCTTCTTAGTACACTGGAGGAGCTGGCGTTGGTACTTAAGGCTGTCTGGCTTTAAGCTCATGCTAATTTGTTTTATTTTCTTTTCAAAGAAGTATATCTTTGAATGTAGTCAATATAGATGAGTTTAAATGTGTATAAGTTTCATTAGAAGGCTCTATTTCCTTCCTGAATCCTTTGCAAAAGTCTAACTGCTGCTCAGTTCATAACAAGCTGGCCCTGCAATGCCATAGCTCTTGGCTCTGACTGAGGGTTCTATGTCTATGCTCTAGGCTGCTCCCATCTGCTCCCATGACTGAGGTTCTGAGGTTCCAGGTGAGAAACACAGAGGGGAAGAAATTCTACCTTTTAACTGATATGCAAACAGAATCAGGTTCATAGTCTCCTAATCCTTGAAAAACAAGGCTATGTTGTATAGGTTTTTTTTCCTTTTCTTATTTTATATAACTTACTATCTTAATGATTGAAACTGCTTCTAAAGAATCAAATGACTTTTTCTCCCTTTCCTTGCCAAGCTAAAATACTTGGGATTCAGACAATTTGGGGGCTTCTGTCTGCTGGCTGCACATTGCTACTGCTGAAGCTAAAAGTAACCTCAAGAGGCATCTGCCTCCACTTGGTTGTCAGAAAGAATAGTTTAGTGTTTCCTAGACTAGATTTTCTGGGAAGGCAGAGAACATGTCTGTTTTTTTTTCCCTTTTGTATCCAATACCCAGCATGGTGCCTACTGCATGAAGGGCACTTACTAAATATTCATTGAGTGAATCAATTAATAAAAAATACTGGCTTCAGTGTCAGAGTGGCTTATATACTCATTCATTCATTCAGCAAACATCTAGCAACTTCAAAGAGTGGATACATTAATTTAGATACTTAGGGGTATATTTAGAACTAGAAGACTTGGATTTATCAGAAAACAATTTTTCAACACTAGACATGTGCTGGCAGCATTTTGGAGATTTTTGTAAGGTCATGAAACAACATTATTTAATGTACTTTATTTCCAGAATAGCTTCAGATTTACAGAAAAGGTATGAAGATGGTACAGAAAGTTCCTACATAACCCCTCACACAAATTCTCTCATTATTAGCATATATATTAGTATGGCACATTTGTTTTAATGAATAAACCAATTGTTGCTGTTTAGTCACTAAGTCATGTCTGACTCTTTTGTGATCCCATGGATTGTAACCCACTAGGCTCTGATCATGGGATTTCCCAGGCAAGAATACTGGAGTGCGTAAGCCATTTCCTTCTCCAGGGGATCTTTCCCACTCAGGGATTAAACCCACATCTCCTGAATTGGCCAGTGGAATCTTTACCACTGAGTCACCTGGGAAGCCAGTGAATAAACCAATATTGATACATTATTTTAATCAAATTTTATACTATACCAATATTTTGTTAGTTTTTACCTAATGTCCCTTTTCAAGAATTCCATCCAGGATACCACATTACAATTACTCATCGTTTCTTAGACTCTTCTTGACTGTAATCAGATTTTCCTTGTTTTTGATGGTCTTGAGAGTTTTGAGGCATTTTTAGACAATTAAAGTTGTCTGATGATTTTCTCGTGATTAGGTTGGACTTATGGATTTTCCATATAACTATGAGTAGTCATATGAGTATCTTTCATAGTCAACAAAAGACTCTGAAATGCAGTACTTGGATGCAATCTCAAAAATGACAGAATGATCTCTGTTCATTTCCAAGGCAAATCATTCAATATCAAAGTAATCCAAGTCTGTGCCCCAAATGCTAATGCAGAAGAAGAAGTTGAATGGTTCTATGGTTCTATTAGATGTTCTACTGCTAACACCAAGAAAAGACGTCATTTTCATCATAGGGAACTGGAATGCAAAAGTAGGAAGTCAAGAGATACCTGGAATAACAGGCAAGTTTGGCCTTGGAGTACAAAATGAAGCAGGGAAAAGGCTAACGGAGTTTTGCCAAGAAAACATACTGGTCATAGCAAACACCCTTTTCCAACAACACAAGAGATGACTCTATACATGGGCATCACAAGATGGTCAGTACCGAAATTAGACTGATTATATTCTTTACAACTGAAAATGAAGAAGCTCTATACAGTCAACAAAAATAAGACTGGAAGCTGATTGTGGCTCAGATCATGAATTCCTTATTGCAAAATTCAGACTTAAATTGAAGAAAGTAGGGAAAACCACTATGCTATTCAGGTATGACCTAAATCAAATCCCTTATGATTATACAGTGGAAGTGACAAATAGATTCAAGGGATTAGATCTGGTAGACATAGTGCCTGATGAGCTAAGGACAGAGGTTTGTAGCGTTGTACAGGAGGTAGTGACCAAAATCATCCCAATGAAAGAAAGCAAAGTGATTTATCTGAGGAGGATTTACAAATAGCTGAGGAAAGAAGAAAAGCAAGGGAGAATGGGAAAGATATACCCAACCAAATGCAGATTCCAGAGAATAGAAAAAAGAGATAAGAAGGGCCTTCTTCAAAGAACAATGCAAAGAAATAGAAGAAAACAATAGAATGGGAAAGACTAGTGATCTCTTCAAGAAAGTTGGAGATATTGAAATTGGGAAAGAAGTATGTCAAAGCTGTATATTGTCACCCTGCTTATTTAACTTAAATGCAGAGTACATCATGTGAAATGCTGGGCTGGATGTCTCACAAGCTGGAATTAAGATCATGGGGAGAAATATCAACAACCTCAGATATGCGGATGATACCACTCTAATGGCAGAAAGCAAAGAGGAACTAAAGAGCTTCTTGAGCTCAGTTGGTAAAGAATACACCTGCAATGAAGAAAGCCCTGGTTTGATCCCTGGGTCGGGAAGATCTCCTGGAGAAGGGATAGGCTATCCACTCCAGTATTCCTGGTTTTCCTCTATGGCTCAGCTAGTAAAGAATCCACCTGCAATGTGGGAGACCTGGGTTCGATACTTGGGTTGGGGAGATCCCTTGGACAAGGGAAAGGCTATCTACTCCAGTATTCTGACCTGGAGAATTCCATGGAGGTCCATGGGGTTGCAAAGAGTCGGACACAACTGAAGGGGTTTCACTTGAAGAGGGTGAAAAAGGAGAGTAAAAATGCTGGCTTAAAACTCAACATTCAAAAAACTAAGATCATGGCATCTAGTCCCATCACTTGATGGCAAATAAAAGGGGGAAAAGTGGAAGCAGTGACAGTTTAAATTTTGAGGGACTCCCAAATCCCTGAAGATGGTAATTGAAGCCATGAAATTAAAAGACACTTGCTCCTTGGCAGGAAAGCTATGACAAACCTAGACAGAGTATTAAAAAGCAAAGACATCACTTTGCCAACAAAGGTCCATATAGTTACAGCTGTGTTTTTTCCAGTAGTCATGTACGGATGTGAGAGTTGGACCATAAAGAAGGCTGAGCATGGAAGAATTGCTGCTTTTGAACTGTGGTGTTGGAGAAGACTCTTGAGAGTCCCTTGGACTGCAAAGAGATCCAACCAGTCAATTGTAAAGGAAATCAACCCTGAATATTCATTGGGAGGACTGATGCTGAAACTGTAATACTTTGGCCCCTGATGCGAAGAGCTGACTTATTGGAAAAGACCCTGATGCTGAGAAAGATCGAAGGCAGGAGAAGGGGACGACAGAGGATGATATGGTTAGAGTATCCCAGACTCAGTGGACATAAGTTTGGGCAAACTCTGGGAAATAGTGAAGGACAGGGAAGCCTGGTGTGCTTTAGTACACCACGTCGAAAAAGTCAGACAGGACTTAGCGACTGAAAAACAGTAACATGGTAGTTTTATTCCTAGTTTTTTAAGGGATCGCTATAATGTTCTCCATACTGGCTGTATCAATTTATAGGGGCGAGGATGAATCTAGAGTCTGTTAGACCTAGGCTCTGTCATCCAGAGTAATTTAGAAAGAGAAAAAACAAATACCGTATATTAAGGCTTATACAAGGGCTTCTAAGATGGCGCTAGTGGTAAAGAACCCGCCTGCCAATACAGGAGATGTAAGAGACACAGTTGGATCCCTAGGTCAGGAATATCCCCTGGAGGAGGGCATGGCAATCCACTCCAGTATTCTTGCCTGGAGAATCCCATGGACAGTGGAGCATCGGTCCATAGGGTTGCAAAGAAACACCCCTGAAGCCACTTAGAATGCAAGGGACACATGTGGAACCTGGGGAAATGGTACTGATGAAGCTCTCTGCGGGGGCAGCAATAGAGACGCAGACAGCGGGAATGGGTGAACTTGAGCACACGCTGTGGGAAGGAGAGGGTGGGGCGATTCGACAGAGTAGCACTGGCATGCTCACAGCTACTGTGCGGGACACAGACAGCTAGTGGAAAGGGCTGTATCGCACAAGGAGTTCAGCTCGGTGCTCTGTGATGACTCAGAGAGGACGGTGGGAGGGCGAGGAGGGAGGCTCCAGAGGGAAGGGATATGTGAATACATAAAGCTGAGTCTCATTGCTGTACAACAGAAACTAACCGTTAACAGTGCAAAGCAATTATCCTCCAATTAAAAAAAAAAAAACAGTCACAAAAATGGAATGCACATTCACGCACCAGAAGACAGATGTCACAAATCCACTAAGGGGATGGCGGGTATACACGTTCCTAACTCAAGTGGCCCTCAATATCAGTCACAGGTCAGAACCAATGGGCAAAACGCCCACATGCCACTCAGGGTGCAATCGGGAAGCTTGCCCCGTGCACACTGGCACCCTTCACTTGGTCTCCGCGCTCATCAGCTCGTCCATGCTGCTTCTCCACCAAGGATGAGCTGGTACCCAGTGCCAAGCAGAGCAGCTGAGAAATAGGGAGGAGCCCAGAAACAAATGATTTCGGCAGCTACTAGGACTACCCCGCAATCTCCCTTTCGGGGCTGGCTGGCCGTGAGGCCGCACGCTCGTCACAGCCTCCTGGCGTTCCGTCGTGGCTGTGGCTCAGCCAGGAAGCCCGGTCAGCCAAGTATCGGGAGAGCACAATCGCCCCGTGGGGGCCCCAAAGCTGTTCCCCAAAGTGGGGTCCAGTAAAGAGGCAAGCTTGGTTGGAAGGAAAGTTTGCTTTATTTTAAACGCCGGCAAGAGCGTTTATAGACAGAGGGAGGGGGCTACATGTATAAACAGCACAGTCGGCTCTGACCGTCATGGGAATTATGGCAGCTCAAGTCATGGCTACAGTCTGGTCATTATGTGGTTAACTTTGTCCACCTGGTGGGGTTTCAGTATCTATAATAGAGGTCCCTAACCTCTGCACTGCAGACCAGTACCTCCTATAAAATCAGTGGCAGCCTTAGATCAGAAATGAAGTGTACAATACATGTAATGCGCTTGAATCATCCTGAAACTATCCCCCTCACCTCTGGTCCATGGAAAAACTGTCCTCGATGACATCAGTCCCTGGTACCCAAAAGGTTGGGGGCGACTGATTTATGATATAGTTCCAAGGATAAGGCTCAGAACATTATCTATAGCCCTCACCGCTGCTGCTGCTAAGTCGCTTCAGTCTTGTCCGACTCTCTGTGACCCCATAGACGGCAGCCCACCAGGCTCCCCAATCTCTGGGATTCTCCAGGCAAGAACACTGGAGTGGGTTGCCTTTTCCTTCTCCAATGCATGAAAGTGAAAAGTGAAAGTGAAGTCGCTCAGTCGTGTCCAACTCCTAGCGACCCCATGGACTGCAGCCTACCAGGCTCCTCCTTCCATGGGATTTTCCAGGCTAGAGTACTGGAGTGAGGTGCCATTGCCTTCTCCGCTATAGCCCTTAAAGAGGAACTAAAGTCCCCTGACTAGGCTTAATGACTAAACTATTATTATTAATCTTGTTGGATCGTTTTCCTTTGTTTCTGCATCTTCTCACTTCTCTGATTAAACTTATACTTTGGTTTACATTTTTCCACAGACAAAAGGCAGGCTGAGAACATGGGGAGCAAGGGTCATAGAGTCCTGTTCCATTTAACTAAGACAGAAACGAAGACCTGGCTGAGAGTTGTGCTGATTGCTACAGAGGTGACATTTCTTCTGTGCTCTCTCACCGACAGAGTATAGAAATATGTGTGTGTATACTGGACTGATGCTGAAGTTGAAGCTGCAATACTTTGGCCACCTGATTCAAAGAACTAACTCATTGGAAAAGACCCAGATGCTGGGAAAGACTGAAGGCACGAGGAGAAGGGGACGACAGAGGACAAGATGTTGGATGACATCACTGACTCAATGGATATGAGTTTGAGTATGGGAGATAGTGAAGACAGCGAAGCCTGGCATGTTGCAATCCATGTGTCAAAGTGTCAGACACAAATGAACGACTGAACAACAGTACTAATCCACATATATCCACATATTGATACATTCTTTATGTGACCAACCATATCTATATTTTTCTAAATATGAGTTTATGCTCCAGCTCTATTTCATCACCATCATATGGATCATCCCAGACACCTCTCCTTGTTTATCAGTAAATTCCCAATCCAACAGTGAGAATTCTGCTTCCCCATCTGCAATACATTTATCCTATTGTCTGATTCTAGGATTTATTTACAGCAGCATCAGAATTGTTAATACTTACCCCCATGGAAGCAACTCTACCAGCTGGACTATGGTGCTCGTGTTTATTTCTTTTGCTCTTAGTTTTACAAACTCCATTCATTTACAAAGTTACTTACATTAGCAACCTGCCCCTTCCATGGTGTTGTTTCACATACATTTGTAATACAGTTAGATCCTTTGGCCAAAATCTATATTCTCTTCTGGGATCCCCTGACCTCCTAAATGATTTCTTAAAATTTGCATACATTAATCTGTACTGTTACAAAATGAAAAAAGTAAAAATAAGCTAAGTGATCAAGTCATGCAATTAAGTGCAAAGAAAGCAGAAGGAAGAAAGCAATAGAGATAACATCAGAAATTAACAAAACATAAAGAAACAATTTAAAAGAATAATAAAATTAAAAACTGCTTTTGTGGGGGGAATAAAATAATTGACAATCTCTTGGGAAGAAATAAGGCACAAAATGATAAAGATGTAAAATATTTAAAGAACATAATACTATGAACAAATGTGAAACATTTCATTTGGAATTTAAGTAAAATGACAAATTTTAAAGAAAATACAAATTAAATTTTGCTTCAAGATAAAATAGAAAACCTGAATGAATACTATCGGTAAATAGAATAAATAATCACATTGCTCCAAAGGAAAACAGAACCAGATAGTTCACCAGTGTGTTTTATCAAGAAACCAATAACTCCTAATAGTATACAAATTGTTTCTGAGGATATAGAGAGAAGGAAAGCTCTCTGATTAATTTGTGAAGCAAAGAAAAGCATTATAAGAAAACCAAACAAAGGCAAAAACATTCTCATTCTGGGACAATAAAGCATAAATCAAGACAAATTTTTTTTTGTTCATATTCCATATATGGTTTTGTAAATAACTTTATATCCTCTGTGTATTTATATAGATACACAAAGGTGTTTTTTTTTTTTTCAAATGTAGAAAAATCAGGACTTGTAAAAGAAACCAGATGTTGGCATAAGTTTATATTTTATCTTACCCAAAATGCAGATTCAATAATCATTTTTATTATATAGTCTTTAAAAATACTCTCCAATTCTTAGTTCAGTCTTCTATGGATCCTTTGAGAGTAGTTTCAATTTACTTCTTATGGTTACTTCATTTAACCAGAATTTTTATGAACATGAAATGGGATTTTTAAAGGTATTTGGTCAAGCTCCCAAAAGAGAAGAGAGTCGTGACATTTAATCCCAAGAGGATGCAGATCCTGCCCTTGCTGACCCAGTCTCTGCCCTCACTGATGCCTGCAGTTCAGTCCCCTACCTGAACACTCCAAAGAGCTGCATGTGGAGGAGAAATTCTCCAGGTGGTTTGAAGATGTCTGTTGTTTTCCCTCCTGATAGAATTGTTTTGGAGCGCTGGGTGAATATATGAGACATTTTCCTCACTATTCTTACCCCTCACACAAAACTGACTACAGTTCAAGACACATGTAGACTGAAACACTGCTTTGAAATGACTTGGTTCCTTGCTCTCACTGTTTTAAGTGGGTGGAGGGTGGAGGTTTATGAGGGTGATCACAGAAGAGAAGGCAGGCATGACCTGCTTTTAAACCAACCTCCGTGACCCGTGGACTCAGGGACAATTTCTACATGGCATCTCAGCTTTCCTTGCTAATGTCAATTTGATTGGTATGGAGCAGGAACACAGATCCTCCCAAAGAGTGTTAGATATAAATGTTAATATAAAAATCACTTAAACTGGGCTTTAGAAACATTTCCTTTGAAATTATAATCGAATATAGTTACCCGATTGTCAGTATCGTGTGTGTGAACTCCTCAAGCAGTATTCCACCTTGTCGTGAGCAGGCCCACAGAGACACTGATGAGGCTACAGAAAAGGCAAGGTCTGAAAGTACTTATGAGTGTTACAAACATTTATTCTGATACTTGTTCAAATAGTAGGTAGACTGTTTTCAGGACTGTTGCAGTAGATGTAGGGACTTCTGCAATGGGGTAGTGTAGTACAAAGAGATTGGGCTTAACTCCGGATACAACAAAGACAAGTGGGGATATATAGTCAAAGAGCAGGGTGGGAGGAGGAGTCAGGGGAGGAAAAATTATGATGAGAGGGTGGTGATTCTTGCGTTTCCCAGGTGGCGATAGTGGTAAAGAACCCACCTGCCAATGCGGGAGACACAGGACACGGGTTCCATCCCTGGGTCAGGAAGGGCATGGAGGAGGGAATGGAGGAGGGCATGGCAACCCAGCCCAGTATTCATGCCTGGAGAACCCCATGGACACAGAAGCCTGGTGGGCTACAGTCCATGGAGTTGCAAAGAGTCAGACATGACTGAAGCAATTTAGCATACATGCATGGTGATTCCTGCTAAACTCATCCACTGAGATTGTTGAAAGCAGGCTAGGATGTTAAGTTATTATCTGGGGGGTGGTAAGGGATAAGAGTGTTCCCTAGTAGCTCAGGCAGTAAAGAATCTGCCCGCAATGCAGGAGACGTGGGTTTGATCCCTGGGCCGGGAAGATACCCTGGAGAAGGGCATGGCAACCCCCTCCAGTACTCTTGTCTGGGGAATTCTATGTACAGAGGAGCCGGACTACAGCGGCTACAGACTTTGGGATCACAAAGAGCTGTACATGACAGAGTGACTGACTAACTAAGAGGATGAGAAGTTTGGCCAGAGTCTTTCAATTCTAGGATGAGGGATTCCTGCTAAACTGACCTATCAGGATTCTCACTAAAACTGGACAATGCAGGCCCTCCTGGGATGGAAACAGAATATCCAGGACTAGGCAGCTCAGATAAGCCTAATGAGAGGTCAAAGAGAGAGTTTGTCACTGGGGAGAGGATGCCTATATGCAATAATGAACACAGGAGACGTCAGTGATGATTCAGGCCTGAATTTGAGGATGGTTTCATGTGTAACTGACAGAGACCATCATTGTGTGTTCAGATTGATACACATTTTACACGTCTGAGGAGAATGTCTAGGGAAGAACCAATGCTTAAAGAAGAACGAGATCAGTACCATTTTTCTAGATTCTACATAGCAGCGTTAATATACGATACTTCTGCTTCTCTTTCTGGCTTGCTTCACTCTGCATGACAGACTCCAGGGGCACCGACAGGCAGGAATGGGGACGCAGGTGTGGAGGGTGGCATGTGGACGCAGGGGCGGAAGGGGAGGGTGGGCGAGTTGGGAGAGGGTGCGGGCATATGTGGTGGCGTTGGTTTCGTCACTAAGGCGTGTCCAACACTTTGCGACCCCATGAGCTACAGCCCTGCAGGCTCCTCTGTCCGTGGGATTTCCCAGGCAAGAATATTGGAGTGGGCTGCCATTTCCTACTCCAGGGGATCTTCCTGGCCCAGGGATCGAAACTGAATCTCCTTCACTGCAGACAGATTCTTGACCGCTGGGCCACCAGGGAGGCCCTGCAGTGAGTGAAGTGAAGTTGCTCAGTCGTGTCTGACTCTTTGCATTCCTGTGGACTGTAGCCTAGCAGGCTCCTCTGTCCCTGGAATTTTCCAGCAAGAGTACTGGAGTGGGTTGCCATGTCCTTCTCTAGGGGATCTTTCTGACCCACGGATAGAACCCAGGCAGATGCTTTACCATCTGAGCCACCAGGGAATCCCCGGTATGTATACTACAGTATGTAAAACAGAGAGCTAGTGGGAGCCGCTGTAGAGCTCGGGGAGCTCAGCGTGGTGCTCTGCGGCAACTTTGATCGGCGAGTGGGGGTGGAGCAGGAGGGAGGGAGACCCAAGAGAAAGGGGGTACATGTATGCGTAGAGCTGATTCACTTTGTTGTACGACAGAAACTAACACACCATTGTCAAGCAACTATACTCCGACTCAAAAAAAGGATGAGATCCATAAGGGCGGGTCCTGACCTGTGGCTGTGTTTGCAGATGGTATGGAAGGTTTGCCAGAGAAATTGTAGATGCAGTTGCAGATGTGCTACAGGCGTGTTGCAGGAGAAGTGTGGTTCTGTGCAAATATGATGGAGATTTGTGCAGATGGCTATTGTGTGCTTGAAAAGTGGACAGCCCTAACTGAGGTGTACTGTAAGAGTAACAGACACGCTGAATTTCCAAGCTGGATATGATATAAAGAATGTACAGCATTTCAACTGTAAAAATTAATTTCACTTGAAATGATAATATTTTTGGTATGTTGAAATAAATAAAAATATGACTAAAACTTAAAAAAAAAACAACCAAGAATGAGCTCAAGCTGACATAAAATGTGGGCTCAAATACCAAGTTCAATGAAAAAAGCCAGTTTCCATATTTGATAAAAATGAATGATAATTAGTTTATATACAGGGAAGGAAAAAGTATTGGAATGTAAATCAATGTAAACTAAGAATTGTTAAAAATAGTTTTTTTGGGGAAATAGAATTAGAGTGAAGCTTCAAGTTATGTTTTAGAAAGTTTTTAGGTTGTTTTATTTTTTATAACAAACCTTACCTTAGCAATTAGAAAAAAATATATTTTTTAAATGAGGGAGGGGCTAAAGGGGCAACAGAGCCCTCATCGCTTCCTGGCACTGTCTAGGAAAGAGTTCAACCAAAGAAGCCTTATCAGCTAACTCACTGACCCCAAAGGTGATCCTGGAATCTTCTCATCAGCTGCTGTTTCCCCAGGCAGGACACAAAGTTCACCAGCTTCCAAACTGAGACTATAGTGGTGGCTGTGTGAGCTTCTTAAATGCCAAGTACATAGGAAAAATTTATATGGGAGCAAAGGCATAACGAAGTGAATCAGAAGACTGTCAGCAAATACTGAACGTGCCAATAAAGCAAGTCCTTAGTAGAATGAGCACAAGTCCAGCAAACTTTAAAAGTAAATAAATTTGTGGCGGTGGCTTCCTGGCAAAGCATAGTCAGGAGTTCTCTCCCAAAGGCAGGAAGTGAAAATCGCCCCTTCTCGCGTTGGCATTATTTATAGCCCTGGATCTGATAGTGGGCTGTGCTCCTTATCAGCTGTGTGATATCAGGGGAGTTACCTAACCTCTCTGACACCTGGTTTCATCAGTAAAACATGGAAAATATCGACCTCAGAAGATTGCCCTGTGCGTTATCACATTATGACTCAGCTCAGGGCCTGGCACATAATAACGGCCCAGTAAATGTCTCCCATGAGCAGAGCACTCAAATACATACATTGCCATTGTAGAAGAGCTAGCTAGGGGGAAGCTGCTGTACAGCACGGAGGGCTCAGCCCGGAGCTCTAAGGTGGCCTAGAAGGGTGAGATGGGGCTGAGGGTGGGAGAGAGGCCCTGGAGGGACGGAATGCGTGTACACTTAGAGCTAAGTCACGTTGTTGTATGGAAGAAACCAATACAACATTGTAAAGTAATTATCCTCCAATTAAAAATTTTAAAAAACCCCTATAACAAAAGAGAATATATACAAAACAAAAGCCCAAACAAGCACAGACAATTCTATATGCTAAAACACAAAATAAGGGTTTATTGGCCTCACGTTACAGACACATTTTATCATATGTAAGCATTACAGCAAGTTCTGCATAATGAGATACAGAAACAAACACCAAGAAAGGTTGTGATATAGCATAAGACATCATTAAATGGAGAAATTCTACACAGGAAGAGGAATCTAGTGATCCTTGTGTGTTATTTCTCTTCTGTCTCTAGCTCTTCATCTTTATCCACGTCAAAGATAATTTGTTGATAAAAGTCCAGGCTAGCCTTTGAAGACGTTTTAGCTTTCCCCGTGTTTATGAATTTTCCCTCCTTGTATTCTATTATATAAATTCACTAATAAGTGCTAGAGCTCACACCACACAGATGGAAATAGAAAGATGCATACATTTGGAGCTAGAGGTGTATCCAGTTTTTATTCACTTTGTGACCTTGAGCACATTATGTAATTTCTTTGTTCTTTGTCTGTTCAAAGAGAATACAATAATTTCTTCATCTCAGGGTTGTTATGGGGATTAAGTAATTGTATTTCACATGCCTGGCACTCAGTATGAGCTTAAAGGTTGTTAGTTTCCCTGCTTTGCCAAAAGGAATCTTAGAGATCATCACCTTTCTCGTTTGACAAATGAGAAAGCTTTAAGACCACGGAAGTTAAAAAACCCCACACATCTGAAGTCCCATTTCTACACTCTTTCCAGTGCTGTCCTTTCTCTTATTAGCTTGTTTAAATTCAATAGAGAAGAGAAAACTCAGTGGAATCAAAAAGTATTCTTTTCCTCTTTTTAATATAGGTAAGCCACCAAGAGACTTTTAAAGTAGGAGTCAGTTTTATGAAAGGTAATAAGTCATCTAAGAACTGTTCTAAATCCTCAGAGTTATTAAAAACAGAAGTTCTGTTCTTCCGAGATTTCCATAGCAGACGTCTAAGTATTCTGTGTGCTTTGGCACCAAGAACCCCAGCACAGAGTATTTATCTGCACATTTCAACTTAGGCCTCCGGAATTTCTTGCCCATGGAATTGGCAGAGGAACCAGAGTTCGGTATTCACAGCGGTCAAGTTTGCGCAGACACAGCTGTATTTGAAGTCCAGCTCTCTTCCATTCGTCAACAGAACTTGCACACAATGCAAGTAATTTAAATTTAAGTGTTGGGATCTTACCCTGCTTTCATATCTTTGTCATCTTTTTCCATACCTGAAGATCACTCATGGATAAGCCAAGAGAACCCATGATCATGTGCATGATGGAAAAAAGGCAAAATTGGGCAACCTGTAATTTAGCTCTTGGCCTCTTCATTTAAGGAAGAATGGCAAGCTTTATTCAGCAGGAAGGAGATATTCAATACTACCATTAAAAATAGCTAAAAGAGTCTATTGTTTCTTTAAAAACATGTTTTTAAAATGACATATTACCATAGTAAAATTGGTTGAATTTTATTTTTCTAAAAATATGTACATTAATTTGTCTCTTTCAGTTGTCTCAGTTGCCTCTTTACCAGTCTCAAGTCAAATTCTTATTCTGTTCAGAAGCACCAGGAAACCCTGTCACTAAGGCCACTTGTGGCTGCTGATACATGGAAACACAGCCGCTGGAAATAGGCTGTATTGTTGACTACACCAGTTGCTCTTAGTAAACTGCTAACACAGAAAGCTATATCGGTTCTTATGACTCTTAATGGTCCAGCCACAATTCACTTATTTGAGTCATAGGGATCTACAGAAGGGCACAAAATTGGTCAAATAAAGGCAGAGGACATGAGACATCGCTGTGGCTTTTGAGGGTGACAAACAGCTTCCAAAAACTGCTTGTTGCTTTGGCATTAGGGAACTTTTCCAGCCTGATTGGTAAAAGCAGCCATATGTTAACTTTCTTTAATAGGTCTAAGTTCATTTTATAGGAAGAGACAAGACTGAACAGTCAAACCTCTAACTCTGCTATGTACTAATTTACTTGGTTCTGTTTATCACAAATAATTTTTCTCAGAAGCAAAATCCTGTCCGAGTTATAACTAAATATGCACATTTAAGGGTCTTGTCAAGTGTATCTTAAAATAATTGTTTTTGTTATTCTGTGCTGCCATATTTAAGCAATGTAGGAAGATTACACCAAGGGCTAACTATCGACAAGAAATGTACATTTGCTCCTTTCCAAATTACGGTCATTTGATTGGCTATTAATCTTGGCAGTATTTACACAAGAACAGAGAGACTGGAAATATTTTGCTTCCTAAAGCTCACCAGTTTCAGACAATACCATACTCAAAAACAAAACAGTGCATTCATCTCTTCTCTTCCCAATAGTTTCAAGATGGCTTTTTTTTTTTAACTGTTCTACCTGGATCTCATCACGCATAACAAGAACCCATATGCTGTGACTTCTCTGTTTTACACCTTAGTCTCAATTTATAAAATTATTTCAAATTCTGAAGTCTTGCGACATGTCCACATCCTGGGAGGCTGCTTGATGTGTTTCTCCTTCAAAATTTCTAGCCTGTAAGTTTCTAAAAGTTTCCAGAAAACCTTACACTTTTCTGAAAATTCTCTCCTGTAGCGCAATGGAATGAGGCGTTACATTCATTCTTGTTTCTGCTTTCGAAAGAATTCTTTCCAAGGACCCAAGTGTCTCACCTTGTACGACTCTCCTCCCCTCTAACACTTGATGCCACACCATCATTAGTCTTTGAATAAAGACAATATAGAAATGTAACTAAGGCCTTGCACTGTTCAGTCTTGGAACCAACTATTTTCCCATGATGGTGATTGATAGCCTTCAATTTGTTTTCTACTTTAAAAGAATATTAGAAAATATCTGAAAGAGGTATCAGGGTGGATATGAAAAGTCATTCTAAGTAACTTCATCTCTAAACTTTAATTACTAAACTTAGTTCTCAAAGATAGAGGAAGAGGAATACAAATAAATAGAAATGAAGGANAAGAATATTAGAAAATATCTGAAAGAGGTATCAGGGTGGATATGAAAAGTCATTCTAAGTAACTTCATCTCTAAACTTTGATTACTAAACTTAGTTCTCAAAGATAGAGGAAGAGGAATACAAATAAATAGAAATGAAGGACATCTTACTCAGATATATGATCAATCATTCCTAGCAAATAGTGCCATGTGATTTTAATACAGTGGATGGTGATCTAAGTCAAATTTTCTAATGTCTGGTTCTGTGTTGGACAGAATCCAAATTCTTAATAAAATTAAGCTATGTTAGCTCTCTCACTTTCCTTGATATCTCAGGCCAGTTAGAGAAAGAAAAAATACAGAAAAACTATACTCTCTTCTGGAAGGCTTAACTGGTGGCTCACTGGTAAAGAATCCACCAGCTAATGCAGGAGATGCAGGAGATGTGGGCTGATCCCTGGGTTGGGAAGATTCCTTGGAGGAGGGCATGGCAATCCACTCCAGTATTGTTGCCTGCCTGGAAAATTCCATGGACAGAGGAGCCTGGCAGGCTACAGTCCATGAGTCACAAAAAAAGTCAAACATGACTTAGCAACTAAACAACAACATACTTCCCTTCACACTCCATTTCCTCTCTCTGCTCTCATCTCTGCCATTTCCCACCTTCAAAACAATAACAGATACCCAAATCCCAAGCCATTGCATATTTTTCTGGCCAAAACTCTCTGGGAGAAATACAATGATGAGTGTGTCCTGATGTCTCCCAGGTCCCACAGACAACTTCAAACAAAGGACAGCTGAAATCTGGCCACTGTCACTTTGCTTGGTCCTGGGGGGGGGGACCCAAAGCCACTTCCCAGCTGACTTTACCTTGATTGCACTCTATCTAACTGGGGAAGGAAGTATATGGAGATGCTCCAAATGGCCTTGCTCCTCAAGTTAGATGCTAGTTTTATTCTGAAGCCAGTCAGTGAAGAGAGGCAAAGGCGAGCAGTCTGGGTAAGCTGTTGCACACCTTGTGAAGACACGCCTACAATGCACTGGGTGATCATTAAATGGAGAGTGCAGGGATCTGGGGTCTGGTCTTGGTTGGACCTCAACACCTTCATCTGCAAAATGAGAGTTGAACCAGATGATCTATCTCTAAGAGTTGTTTCAGGTCAAACAGATTCCTTGAATTGTATTCAAAACTTGTGTGTATGTGTTTTCATTGAAGATGAACTATTCAGAACCATTAAAACCTGTTTCAAACTCTAAAGTTCCTCTGTAATTTTTTATTCGAAGTCACTCTTCATTTGGCTTTTCAGGATATAAAAATCATAACTTTTTCAAGTTTATTCTTAGTAACTAAAATGAGCAATGTATATGTCCTTTCCAGCAGTAATCCTTTGATAAATGTTTTAAAAATTAATCTAAACATTGATTATAAAGTATTTTAACTAGGAAAATCACTGGCTATATACTTTTTAAAAATAGATTCTAAATAGTTTTAGGTTAAAACAATTGACTAATGATGTCACAGCCTCTGTGTGCACATGTAAACCTAGATTAGAATATTTTCTGTCTCTAAAAATACCAGTATTTTTTTTTCTTACAAGTTTGAAGTTGTCAGTTAAGGTTACACACACATTCTTAAGGAAATTTGAAATGGTCTGTAAAAACGAGTTGCTTTGAAATCATAAGTACGAAAAAATTTTTATTTCCTTTTGGAAAACTATCCTTAAATGACTTTACCCCCCCAAGAATTAGTGATTTATATTCTAGTAAGCATTTTGGAGTTGAAGCAATTCTACTACTTACTGTTTTGACTATGAGAAATTTCTTTTAATTTCTCTGGTCTTCAATTTATTTTTCAGCCTAAAAAATAGATACTGAACTTGAATGAAATATCCTCAAAGATCCCTTCTCCTCCATGATACTATGGCTGTCCTTGGGATTCTAAATGTCCTGTTCTCAATATAGCTATTCTGGAGCTTTATGGAGAAAAGATGGTGCTTTCACATTAGCTATGTTCTAGTTCTTTTATTAATTAAGAACAAATTTTCCTTTCTTGTCCTCAGTTCACCTGAATGCTCCTAAAATCTAAAGACATCAGGAAGTAAGAGAGCTTTATTTTTAATAGGTTTCTCTCTTCCTTTATGAGTGAAAGAAGTTTCACAATGTGTATTTAATTTTCCTATAATTTTTAAAAGGCCAAATTTCACTGGGACCATGAAAGAATTTTCTGATATATCCAGACTATATAGAAACCACCGTTCCAGCTGGCTGAAAAGTAACGGCTTGGTTAAATTGACTTGGCCTGGTTCCCAGGCCTTTAGCAATATCTGAGAGTTAAGTCCATCACCTTCAGAAGCTACAATAACTCTTTGATTCACTGTGGTCCCATTTAGCATATTGCTCTATAATAACATATTTGTGAATAATATGAGAAAGCTGATTCTCCTTCCAAAGGCACTGGATTTATAACTTAGGATGGAACATCTCTGAGGCAGTGTCAGTTTTAAAATTATTTCAAGTTGGTTAGTTACGTAGCCATTGGGGATGTGTTCTTCCTTTTCAAAAGTTATTTCAGGTGTCAAACTGTTTCATACAAATATGGTATATTTTGCTTTGATACCTTAACACTCACAAATTAGAGGACACATTTTTAGGGGGGATATTCTCTGCTAAGGAGGTCTTTTCATAAAGACCACCATTTCTACTCCCCAAGCCACAGTGATTCTGCACTCCACAGGAATGCTGCTCATGCATGCCCACCCTGGGAAAGGTAGTCCAGCATGTAGGTGAAAGGTTGTGGCTAAGGAATTACACCTGCCCCACTTGTAGTTACAGAAACATTTTGTAATTTAGAATCACAGAATTCTACAAAAGACAACATCATATTATAGAAGGTATCCTATAACATCATCTTATCCAAAGCTACCACACCTAATTTTATAAATAGGAAAGAGGGACAATGAGAGGTAACAGGTTTACTTGAAGCCACACAGCCTGGCTGACTTAAATCCCAGACTCCTGTGACTCCTTCAAAGTTCTCATGACACCTCACGCGTAGCACCTGTGGAGAGTGAAACTATCTAAAACTGCTCCTTGCGCAGAATTTTTGATAAATGGTTTCTATTATGATTTGCCCACTTCTTACCTTATATCTAAATTACTTCTTAAAGATTCATGAACAATCAAAGCTAAAAGTATGAGACCACTGATGTTACAAAACAGTAGCTTCTAGTTTTCTCATTATAGTCCTAATTGATGGTTGCTCTGCCGCTTCCACTAGAAATCAAGTTATTTTGCTAACATTCAAGCAGTTGGAAAATTTTGTCATATCCCAATGTTTGTACTTAAAAGAGATGCCTATTTTTTAAATAGAGGTAATGTATTTCAGGTGATTAAGGAATACTTCTCGAGCTATAGTATTCGGGGCTTGACCTTTTCTTTTAAGTCCATTGGCGTGCTTTCAAGTCTCAACAGCTAGCTCCTATTCAAAATCAAAATACAAGCTGCAATAACTCTCTAATGCCACAGTAAGTTTAGAGAGATGCAGCATGCCTTCTGTTAGAAAAAGATCAAATCTGGTGCCAAATTACATAAATGTGCAGTTTTGGGGACAGGACAGAAATTGAATACACCAAGGTTGCCACTTGGGAAAATGATCAGTATATAATCTAATATCTTTAATTTTATATACATGAATATAATGTATGTCAACTTTGTACATGAGATACATATAGTATTTAAACATTTTACTCAACAGATAAGAATTTACAATAACAATATAACTGACTAAAGAGCTGTCCACTCAATATACTTAGATCTGTACTTTAACAGGAAAAGAATTGAATAGTTTACAATCATAGAAACACTGACATTTGAAACAAGACTTTATAAAATAATTTATATATATATTTATATATATATATCCTAGCATCTATTGAGAGGAATGATTTTCATTTGTGGCTGTGTGCAATGAATGGCATATTTTAAACCTTTAGGTAATAAAATAATTTAGAAGCAGTCCATGCAGTGGTCAAAGCAAGGGATGGCAGTTTCTTACAGACATCCTCTCTGACATCACGGGCATCAGCCACGCACGTGGTACCACTGGGGCACACTCAAACAAGTCTCCTCCAGCAATTAGTGACATAAAGTCCAATATACACCCATTGATATCCTTCCTTCCGTAGTACAAGTATAGGTCACAACTTGTCTCAGCTGGGGGAGCAGTAGTCAGCTCCTGTTTAATGTGACTCTGTCTCTCCAGAAGTTCTACATGATACATCTCCATACGAGGTGACTAACAGAACTTTCTGGTTTTCACCACTTTACTCTGATACTTCACCGAGTGCCCTCCGTGTCCTGTGACATAAACATCCAGCAGGTAAGATTTTCCAGGCTGAAGACCTTTAATTGTTTCTGTGGTCACTGCTTTCTGCAGGTTCTGACTGTGGAAATATTTACAGAGGACCTTCTCTGATTTCTTCCTCGTATCTGGGCCCAGGCATTGGTTTTGCTCTCGTTTCTTCTGGTCTTCACTGTAATTATCGTCCACTTCCTTTTTGTAGATGCAAAACTTGTTCCTTTCCTGCGTGCCTAGCCAAGCCACGGTGACTGAAGAGCAGGTGCGGAGCTTGTCGAAAGCTTTGATGCGCCTGTCTTCAGGAAGAGAGGGAAAGGACTGCTTACTGGGCCGGGTGGTGGCCAGTATTTTCAGCAGAGACGCGCCCTTCTTGTTTCCCTTCAGTCGGATGTGATATTTGGCTTTTGGTTTTCCTCGCAGCTGAAACTGCCGAATGCCTTCCACGTTCTGAGCCAGCAGGAGCTTCCCATCTCTTCTCACTTGCATCTGGACAGCGTCCAGACAAGAGTGAACGAAGAAGGTGACCTTCTGGTGAGACGGGACTGGGGCAAACCGGAGAAACTTGGCCCCCTTCCTTTTGACGAACACATCGGTGGCTCTCCCGTCCTTCAGCTCCACCGTCTTCTGCGCGGCCTCCCCCCTGGTCCTGGCAAAGGTGCCCAGGTAGGCCGTGCTCATGTTGCTCTCGCTGTTAGCCACGAAGACGTCGAAGTAGTACTGCGTGTCGGGCTTCAGATCCGAGACTGTGAAGATGTGCTTGTTTCCGATGCAGACCTTCTGCACGTCCCTGGGCCTCGCGGGCGCGGGCCGCCCTAATTTGGGGGAGGCCCTCGCCAGGAAGCTGCGCTCCTTAGCCGAGTTCTCGGAAGCAAACCCGAAGTGGGCAAAGTCGAAGGGGCTGAAGTCCAGGCCGGGCTTGGGGGCCGTCATGAAAGCGTCGTCCGCACCCAGCTTGGCTTCCACCGCGCAGAGGCTTTTGAAGTTGTGCTCTCTGCTGACGACCACACAGTACCGCACGGGCCGCCCGAGCACCGCGGCGGTGGGGCTCGGCTTCCAGGCCAGGGTGACGGTGGTGCGGCCCAGGGACGCGACGTCGACTCGCGGGTCGGAAGGCAGTGCGGGGTAGGGCTGGTCAGACTCTGGAGTGGTGGTGGCGTAGACTTTGAAATGCGTGTCTTTCTCTGTCGAAAGAAGCTCCAACTGATATAAACCAGATGGAGAACTAGAAGATATGAAATACTCCACGTCGTTGCCTTTGTAGGAGAATAGCTCCGTGCCTTCCTCGTTAATGATCTGCTGCTTCTGCTGATCTAGAGGCTCTGGATCCCCTGAAAGACACAAAAGAGGCACAGGCTACCCATCAGGACACGTGCACAACCTTACATGGTGTTTGTAAAACAATTCCACTTCGTTTTTACCCATTATAAAAAGAATACATGTTCCTGTAGAAAACTGGGAGATACAAGAAGATAAAAAGACTTTCCATTAATATATGGTCCAGAGACAGTCCTTTATTAATAGTTTGATTTCTATCAGGTTTTCTTCTACATGTTTCATGCAACTGATGCTATTCTATTTTTCTCTGTAACTTTATAACATGTATTATCATGTATATAGGCACCTAGAGAAACCTCCCCTTTTTCTCGTTTATTATTATATAATAGAAATAATGGGGGAAGGCAATGGCACCGCACTCCAGTATTGTTGCCTGGAGAATCCCAGGGATGGGGGAACCCGGGGATGGGGGCTGCCGTCTATGGGGCCGCACAGAGTTGGACACGACTGAGACGACTTAGCAGCAGTAGCAATAGAAATAATACAGTTGGTTAACTTTTGAGCATTATAATAATGCTCTTATATATGTAAGGCTTTCTGATTATAAATTCTTTCTTCAGAATAGACTCCAATTAGTGGAATTTTTAGGTCAGAGGCTGCAAATCTCTTAGAGACTAATCCCTCCTGTCAAGCTGCTTACCGAAAAGATTCTACCAGTTTGCACTTGGATGGCTAGCCATTTCACTAATTTCACTTTTGTCTGTAGGACCGGACAGTCTCATTAGAGATAGATTATAAACCACCAGTAAGAGGATATAATTTTCAATGTGTAGAACACTTGCCCAGGAGGAATGAAGGGAAAGCATTGAAACTAAAATGTTTTGCTTTATTTTTATTATCAGATATCACACAGATATCAGTGTGCACATACGTGAGAGGACCCAGAAAATAACTGCAAAGCCAGAGCGAAGTAGATCTTTTCCAACCGAGCACAGGTTGAGTGAATTTCATAGTCCTAAACCATGTGATGAACACAATCGTCACATGCCTATTCCTTTTCTCTATCTGTCTCATCACTCCCCATATACTCTTTCAATATTTTCCTAATTACAGTTCCCCCATTACTGTAAATACCCAGCTTTCTAACATCCTGTCACATCGTCAATCTCAAGCCTTACTTAAAGCTAGGATGCCTTTGCCCCTTCAGTGGGGGGTGGGGGGGCACCGTGGGCAGCATCAACCCAGGGCCTCAGACAGATTCTACTCATTTCTTTGTATCTCGTTATTTGCTTTCCATCATCTGAATCTTCCTTAAATGCCTAACCGACTCCTCTTCTGACTTTCTTTTCATCCTGGACTTTCAGGCGGTGCTAAATGCCCTCCTGTTCTCTCTTCCTATCTACCTTTACTCCCCAGAGATCAGATACTCTCATCCTGGTTGCATATCAGCATCACCTATAGGGGATTTTAACACATCAATGTCCAGATCAAACACCAAGGCATTTAAATCACAAACTCTGAGGCAGAATCCAGCATCTAAAGCCTCACTGGTGATTCCAAGGTTCAGGCAGGACTGCAAACCACAGCCAGGGAAGCTAATCCGAACCTCTTGCCTTTCCCTGCACCTTCAGTCCCCACACCTGTCTCTCTTAATCTTTTTTTTTTTTTACCAAATCACAGTCATCCGATGTCATTCCCATTTCCCACATCTCCTTTCCCAATGCCCAACTTCTACGCATCCATGCTGTTCTGTCTCATGAAGAGAAGGCTACATGTCTCATGTCTTTCAGCCATCCATCCATCCAGAGGTCTGGGACCAGATCTGCTGGGGTACTTACCTGAGCCTTCCCCACTTGCCTCCTCTGGCAGTTCCTGGAGGCTCAGCTTCCACTCTAACGGCGCATCACAGGGCGTCACTGTGATGGACAATGGAGTGTTGTCCTCTTCAACCACAAAGAAATACCTGTGTGAGAGTGGACCACTTCAGACGGTGACAACTTATCCTCACACTGAACAACCAAGATTACTGGAAAAATCACTTGGCTTAATTTGTGTTCATTTAACAGAAAATCAAACTGGCTATCTGACACAAATCATGATACTTTCAGCATTAACTGTGCAAGTCCATAGCCCAAAGTTCTGCAACCAGATTTACCATCAACATGGTATGACATAATTAGATGTTGAACCAAAGTGTGTTGATTGCATGATATTTGGGTTAAGAATAAACAATTAACCCAGTTTGGGGGTGTTATTTAGCCCAGGCCCTGCCAGTGCAATGTAAGTCAGAACAAAGGAATTTCCAGGGACATTACCCTACAGGTACTGCATTTTCCATAAATTTAGTGATAAATTTATAAGATACGGAGGGCACTCTAAGGCACTAAGTATTCCAAAAGATCATTTTTACAGTTATGTCCTTCTAGAATGCATGTTTATCTCTAGCAAAATAACACTGTCTTCATGTTTTTACATTGTTGATGCTGTTCAGTTGCTTAGTCAATCAGTCATGTGCGACTCTTTGTGACCCCATAGACTGCAGCACGCCAGGCTCCCCTGTCCTTTACCATCTCTTAGAGTTTGCTCTAATTCATGTCTGTTGAGTCAGTGATGCTTTCTAACCATCTCATTCACTGCCGCCCCCGTCTTTTGCCTTCAATCTTTCCCAGCATCAAGGTCTTTTCCAATAAGCCAGCTCTTTGCATCAGGTTTTTACATTAGTGACTTTTATTTACAGCTTTACTATTCCATATCTTTTTGGAGAGAGCTATCTAATCACCATTTGAGAAATATTTTTAAATGGTAAAGATTACTGCGTTAGTCAGTGGAAAGACACATTTCTCTATCACTAGGATTTTCTGTTAATGTAAATAACCTAGTGACTTTAAAAGTTGAACTTCCCTGGTGACTCAGACGGTAAAGAATCTGCCTGCAGTGCAGGAGACTCGGGTTATAGTCTCTGGGTTGGGAAGATTCTCTAGTGAGGGGAATGGCTACCCACTCCATTATTCTTGCCTGGAGAGTCCCGTGGACAAGAGAAGCCTGGGGACTCCAGTTCACGGGGTCACAAAGAGTTGGACACAACTGAGTGTTGTCATAAGAGTTGAGTGCTTTTAAAACATTTTGAAAGATTAAAGCATTCTGTTCTACACATTCTTCTTAGATTTTTTAAAATGATGGTTTCAAAAAAAACTTTTTAGGGCGAATAAATATTGCCTATGTATAACAATGCTGTATCTTCTTACTCTGAATAATTTAGATGATTACATTTATCTTTCAAAGCTCATAATCTTGCAAGGGAGGAAACTGATTTCCTCACTGGTTTCACCTCCTAGAGATGGTACCTCCTCAGTATCTCTTGCCTTTGCTTCCCTCCAAATGCACCGCAACACCTTCTCCCGCCTGACCCCCATGTCCGTCTGTTCTGTCAGCCTCCTTTGTGGCTCCTCTCCCCTCCCTGATCTCTAGCCTGCCAGGTGAGCCAAGGACCTGAGCCAGAACACTTTTCTACCCATGCTCATGCCCTGTGTGAGCTCACCTGGGCTTACAGCTTTCACCTCTTGTATGTTAATGGTCCCCCAATTTAAATTGTCCACCTGAATTCTTTTTTTCTCATATAATTGAATTAATGCACTTATGGCTGCTCTGGGTCTTTGTTGCCATGTGTGGTCTTTGCCTAGTTGCAGCACACTCTGTTGCGGAGCACCGGCTTCTCACTGAGGTTGAGTCTTCTGTTGCAGGGCATGGCCTTGAGCTTTAGCTCACTTGGGCTTTAGCAGTTGCAACTTCCAGGCTCTAAAGCGCTGGCTCTGTACTTGTGGCACATGATCTTAGCTGCTCCATGGCATATGGGATCTTCTTGGAGCAGGCATCAAACACCTGTCTCCTGCATTGGCAGGCAGGTTCTTTGCCACCGAGCCACCAGGGAAGCTGCAGCCTGAATTCTTAACCAAGTTTTAGAAACAACTATTTTCTTGCTGAGTTTCCCTGGTGGCTCAGCTGGTAAAGAATCGTCTGCAATGCAGGATATGCAAGTTCTATCCCTGGGTCAGGAAGATCCCCCGGAGAAGGAAATAGCAACCTGCTCCAGGTTCCTTGCTTGGAGAATTCCATGGACAGAGGAGCCTGGTGGGCTATAGTCCATGGGGTTGCAAAGAATAGGACACACAACTTAGCGACCAAACCAAATCTTCTTGCCATTTTCCCTTAGATAATACTGAAAATTTCAAACTTAGGGTATCTAATCCAAGCTTCTCATTCTTTCCCCCAATCAGCCTCTCTTACAGTCTGTCTCTTTTCAGTAAATGACAACCCTAACCTTCCAGTTGCTCAGGACAAACATTTTAGAGTCATTCTTGATGTTTTCTTTCTCTTCCACTCCACACACACTGAATCAGCAGACATTTCTTGGCTTTGTCTTGAAAACATAGCGACTCCATCACTTTGTTCCACTTTCTCTGTTAACATCAGATCCAAGTCATCATTTTTTCTTTCTGGAGCACTGTAGTAGCCTTCTGAATGGTCTTATTTCTACTTTGAGCTCCTCAGTTTATTTACTTCCTTCCAGAAGGCGATATCCCTGTAAGCCTAAATCTGAACACACTTGCTGCAAGCCCTCCAGCACTTGTTTCATTCAGAGTAAAAGCCGCAGAACTTGCTGTGATCTGGGTCCCCAACCAAACCTCTAAACTTGTCTCCTCCATCCTTTCCCTTCTTGACTCAGCTCCTTGCTCTCTTTGGAGTATTTATGGCACACTATTGCCTCAGGGCCTCTTACTTGCTGTTCCTCCACCTGAGATGTGTGAGTTGGTCCACAAAGAAGTCTGAAGAATTGATGCTTTTGAACTGTGGTGTCGGAGAAGACTCTTGGGAGTCCCTTGGACTAAAAGGAGATCAAAGCAGTCAACTAAAGGAAACTAACCCTGAATATTCACTGGATGGACCAATGCTGGGGATGAAGCTCCAATACTTTGGCCACCTGATGCAAAGAACCGACTCATTGGAAAAGACCATGATGATGGGAAAGATTGAGGGCAGGTGGCAATGGGGACAACAGAGAATGAGATGGTTGGATGACATCATCAACCTGATGGATATGGGTTTGGGCAAACTCTGGGAGATAGTCAGGGACAGGGAAGCCTGGTGTGCTGTAGTCCATGGGGTCACAAAAAGTAGGACTCCACTGAGCAACTGAATAACAACCACCTGAGACGCTCATCCTCTAGCTGTTGACCTTACTTGATCAGTCACTGCATCAGTCCCTTCTCAAGCACTATCTCACCACAGACCTACTCTGACTCTTTATAGAAGATATTACCTTCCTACTTGTGAAATTCTTTTACTCTTCATTTTTCTTCAAAGCACTTATATCACTACCTGATGTATTACATATGCCTTTCTTTCTTTCTTTTTTTTTTTTAATTTTCCACCTCTTCTGACTATAATGCAAACTACAAGAGGACAGAGCATTTGGTTCAAAACTTAGGGAACAAAATAATTCTTCATAAATATTTGTTGAATTAATTAACAAATAGGTTTAGCTGTTTGCTTCCCTGGTGGCTCAGAGGTTAAAGCATCTGCCTGCAATGCGGGAGACCTGGGTTCGATCCCTGGGTCGGGAAGATCCCCTAGAGAAGGAAATGGCAAACCCACTCCAGTACGCTTGCCTGGAGAATCCCATGGACAGAGGAGCTTGGTGGGCTACAGTCCACGGGGTCGAAAAGAGTCGGACACGACTGAGCGACTTCACTTTCACTTTCTTTCACTTTCAACTGGTCAGGGAGCCTGACATCCCTCGGTGGAGGGACCCCTGCCAGGCTCACTGCCATGTCATCATCCCTTTTGCTTTCTGTGCTTGGGCCACACAGGGCTTCTTCTGTTTTCCAGATTCAATCCCATTTCATTGGGATGTTTTCTCTGCCTGAAACACACCCTCTAGTCCTTACCAGTATATATGAAAAAATAAATAATGTTAATTGAAATGTAGTTAATGTGCATGCCCTTACTCTCTGCCCCATCTTCACTTTCTCTTACTGGTGTGGCTGAGGCTCTTTCACATACTCTGAGTGTCCTACACTTTTCACCTGGGGCAGCTGTTTAATTTGTGTAACGTTATTATTTGATTTATGTCATTTTCCCCACAAAGGCCCATTTAGGGTTCATTTTCCATGTCATTTTATTGCCAGCATTTAGCACAGATTTCTGCATGCAGAAGGTCTTGATAAACCTTTTTAATGAGTGAATTACTAAATGAATAAATAGAACAGAAGAATCAAAAGACCCACCTTATTCTAGCCTGAGGATACCTATGCTTAGAATCTACCTGAAGATACAAAATCTGCATGGAAATATATGACCCCCTGCTGCTGCTGCTAAGTTGCTTCAGTTGTGTCCGACTCTGTGTGATCCCATAGACAGCAGCCCACCAGGCTCTGCCGTCCCTGGGATTCTCCAGGCAAGAACACCGGTGTGGGTTGCCATTTCCTTCTCCAATGCAAGAAAGTGAAAAGTGAAGTCGTTCAGTCGTGTCTGACTCTTCGCGACCCCATGGACTGCAGCCCACCAGGCTCCTCTGTCCACGGGATTTTCCAGGCAAGAGTCCAGGAGTGGGATGCCATTGCCTTCTCCATCTGACCCCCTACCCCTATTCAAGATGAATTAGGAATTGGAGGGTGGAGTTAGGGCTGTAGAAGGACAAAGTGAAGCCCCTATAAAAGTAAAAACGAACTGGTTCAGAATAAAGATAGACGATCATCCAGGCAAAATAACTAGATGACTGAATTGTTCACAGTATGGATTTTATGTACCTTAAGCATCCATAAAGATGGGTGCCAAATGGTTCAATTTTCAATTCAGTCAGATTTGGACAGTAGAGTTTTGTCCCTTTGGCCAGGTTGCATAGGTGATATTAAGCACATAAACGCAACTGAACCTATCTATATTACAAGGAATTAGGTAAGACGAAATAATTTCTTTAGCATCATGTAATATAAAAGGTATTCAAAATTTTCTGCTTTTGTTTTTGGTTTTTACATGGTTAGCAGAGCTAACCCGTGCTGAAATCCATGTGCAAGTTCATTTATTCTCTTCTCATTTCAGTCGAGAAAGTAGTTTGTTTCCCAAAGTAAGCAACTGTGTCTTAGTAACTTGAATACAGGCCATAAGCAACCAATAACAAAGAAAACAATGCCTGCATTCCACAAGGTAATCATTATACATATAAAACTTCAGGGAGTCCCTCTAAGTCAACATTTTCATATGGAAACACTTATGATTTAGGGATAAAAGATAATCTGAATAAACTTTAGCAATTTGACACACATGTATTGTCTACCAGGCACAGCACACTTGTGGAAGGGAGCTGCAATCAGAGATGATAGGATATGATTTACAAACTTCAGGTATTCACTGGCTAGGGAGAGAGATCGAAATGTGATAAATATGCTCCAAATTATAATGTCGGAGTGAGGGATAAACACTACATGAACCATTTAGACTCTGGAATTTATGTATAAACATAGGAATAATTAATGAATTTGTTTTCTTTTGCTGTTCTCTGCTGCCAAACTTTATCTGGAATTTCATCTTTAGCTGTAATATCAACAATGCCTATGCGTATCTCCTGTCACATATTTTAGCTCTAGAAATGACTGTGGCTTCAGCTCTTTAACTAGTGGAAGTTAACATTACATCCAAATGTGGATGTCAAAGTCTCCAATCATTGTTTGTGGGGAAGAAAAGACCAAAGGAACGAACAAGTGAAAAGCCTGAAAACATAGGGAAGAAAGAAACATGGGTTGTTCTGAAACGTCTTATAATAAAAACATGTTACTTGAAAGGAAAAAAAAATTTAACTTTAAGACAGCTCTTAAAACCAAAACTTATGTAATTTTTAAGAGACTGGAAGATCAAGGATAAACTATTTATTTGATTAAGTGATATGATTACATAATAAAGAATGCTGTCTTTTCAAGAATGCTGCAAAGTAGTGTACAAGTCCATATGGGAAATCAAAGAAATCGTTAAAGAAAAATTTGGATTCACTCAAAAATTTCAAGAGACAAAAGGATATAAAAAGAAAAATGGTTTGGCATGAATTCAGCTGATACTTAAGACTCATTTGAATCATTAGAACTGCCTTCCCTGCCCTCCCCTGTTTTCACAGACTAAATCTCTGTAAATAATAAGACATCAAGTTTCTTCAGTGTAATTATCCTTGCATTTTGTGCCTTTATTTATTCTTATGAGCGTCCTTGAAAGAGCCATAATTATTTTATGCATTACTGACAAATCAGTTCCTAATCTATTACCTTCATTAAAATGAGTAATTTCATTCAGGTGGTGCTGAAATGATACCCAAACAACAGGTCACATCAGTCACAAGTAAACTTATTATTTACTCTCATTCAGACTGTCCAGATGGCAACATGACTTTGCCACTGAGCAGAAGGGGAGAACCACCTTCCATTCTTAGTGTCAATCAAAACTGAAGTGACAAGAGAAAAATGCCCTATTGATTTGCTATACCTCAGTCTTTGGAAAATGAATTGTTGATGATGACATATAGTATTAACCTTTGGAATACCAAGGCGCCCCAAGTTAAAAGGAGAAATTGCTTTTGAAATATGACAAAGAGGAGTTTGGGCACTGCAAAATAAGTAACTTTAAATATATGTAGTTTATATGATATATATATATATATATATATATTTGTGNGTGAAGTCGCTCAGTCGTGTCTGACTCTTCGAGACCCTATGGACTGGAGCCTACCAGGCTTCTCCGTCCATGGGATTTGCCAGGCAAGCATACTGGAGTGGGGTGCCATGGCCTTAAGTTTACTTTCTTTTTTAGAGACACCCTTTCTGAGTTTATTGATAAAGGAAGTACTGCAGGGAGAATACCTTTTAGGTGTGTCTCTAAAGAGATAACTGCTAATTTCAGCTCCATCTGGAATTACTGACGAATCATGAAAAAATGCCTTGTCTCGAATTTGCATCTGAAAGAGCTCCTCATCTCGAGTAGGCAACTTCTGGGTCCTTGAGCTGAGTGGTAACAGCAGCCACAGCATACACCAGTGGAGAGGCACCATCCTGGGGCGACAAAAATAATTGCTTACGTTAATTCTACAGGCAAAACACTGGGCAATTTGCAAACTTTCTGATGGTTAACACTATTTTGGTTTCCACAGAAAAAACTGTATTATGTACTTTGGATACATACACATGAGCTTGAGGGCAACTTTGCTGGTTTGTTTTTCAAAGTATTTCATCGAGTTGATGAAGAATTCACCAGAATTTCAGTTACTAAACAGAATTTGAAACAAAAGAACCCTTGGTGGATTAACATCATTGGGTACTGAGACAGAAAATCTCCCCTTCAGTATGGTAGAAGCGGTCACTATAGATATCTTCATAAACTGTCTCAAAGCTTGAAATTTGACATAAATCACAGAGACCCATTGACAGCCAGAAAATTACCACTGCACGGTTACTTTTATTCTTCCTTAAAATTTGACTAAGGATCCTACATATATAGAAATAGTCTGCAAATGAAATTTTCATAAATCAGAGATTTTAAGACATTATAAGTTTAATTTTCTTATAGGTGAAACAATTTGTCCAAAATCACAAGGAGAGCTATTTGCCAGTGTCTAGTATTACAGATTTACCAGACTCTTAAACACAACATTTATATATATACCTTCACCATATTAAAAAGCAGGCTTGGATTGCCACAGACCATTGGGAAATTCTACAGTTAGGTCAGCTGCCTTAATCTCCAGCAGAGTTATGTATTTACCATCCCAGTCTAGTGTTTTCATTGAGTTACATTTTGGCATTAATCACTGACTTTCCATTAAAACACATAAACAGCTGTGGATCACCCTCTAGGGCACCTTGCTGGAGGGATGTTTTCAAGGATACCATCTTCTGCGTGTGTCCTTCTCCCAACAGGAAGCTTCAGGTAGGTGAGTTTCTTTTCACATTAAGTGCTTGTGAAAGGCTTTGCTTCCTTTGAGGATTCGGTGCCAGTTTTCCTCAGAAAAAACCTCTGAAAAGAGTTGTTTTCCCTTATCTCTTTGATAACATACATCAGCGAATTCAAGCATCAGGGAAATATATTGTTTTTACACTGAAGTACTTTAAATAGTGCGAGAGTCAAATGCAAATATTTGCGATAATTTGAGATGATTTGAATGCCAGTTTTGTTTCTATAAGGCCATTGCTATAGCTATGAGGTCACTTCTACTTAAACCATCACTTGACTTTAGTTTTATCCTTCTTTGAGGGCTACCAAAAATATATTCATACAACTGAACATATTTTTTGAGGGGAATATGCTTTTATTTGCTTTTTTTCAAATGAGAGTTTGAGAAGTAATTTTTCCCAGTGAGCTTGCTTGCTTAGAAAGTTCATGTAACTTGCTTTTTCAAGTCATTATCTATCACTGCTCTGCAATTTTCCATATAAAATATCTGCAGCATTTAATAAGAGTTATTGTGTGCAAAATACGCAAGCATCCCTGGTGGCTCAGAGGTAAAGAAACCGCCAGCAATGCAGAAGATGTGGGTTTGATCCCTGGGTCGGGGAGATCCCCTGGAGGAGGAAATGGCAAACCACTCCAATATTCTTGCCTGGAAAATCCTATGGACAGAGGAGCCTCGCAGGCTGCAGTTCATAGGGTCACAGAGTTGGTCAGATATGACTGAGCATACCCACCTGCATGTGCAAAACACAGTGCTAAGTCCATTAACTGTACTATTGCATTTAATCTTCACAGTAACCTTATGAAGTATGTACTAGCCTTATATAAGAATAAACCTCCTTTAACATAAGCAGAGAAAGGATATAAACCCAGGAGAATCTGACTGCAAAGCCCAAACATTTATCCTCTATAATTTCTCTCAAGAAAGCAATAGAGGTTCTTATTTCCCATCCTTATTTCTCAATTGTATTGAGTTGAATGAAAATTCAATGTCATTGAATGACCAAATGTTAAGAAAGTTGGCTTTTTGGTCTCAGCTCCTAATTAGAAGTGTAATCTTAGGCAATTCACTTCACATTCTGGACCTCAATTTTATGAATGGTTTGGATGGAAAGTTTTTCTAAAATCTGAAAATGAACAATGACTGAGCACTAAAATCCTCTTCCCAAATAGCTAGTAGATTCCCTGGTGGCTCAGATGGTGAAGAGTCTGGCTGTAATGTGGGAGACCTGGGTTAGATCCCTGGGTCAGGAAGATTCCCTGGGCTAGGAAATGGCAACCCACTCCAGTATTCTTGCCTGGAGAATCCCATGGACGGGGGAGCCTGGTCAACTACATACAGTCCATGGGTCACAGAGTCGGACACAATTGAGTGACATCACTTTCACTTTAGGAATAAAAGCAGCCTTTTTTAAGTTTCATTAAATAATCTGTCCCTCAGATACCCAGCTGACTGTCAAGGAGGGGAGCCCAAGTGTGGCTGGGGGTGTTAATGGGAGCTTGCGTGACTTACTTAGACAAATGTTATATCTATGAAAGATGGCTTGGCAGATCAAAATCAAAACTCAGTGAACCTATTCCAAATAAGTAGGGACATGGTAGAGAAAAACTGAATGGAACCTCCACTCATGACACCTAACCCCTCCCCTTCCGATGCCCTTTGTCCTGTAGCTAACAGAAATGCAACATCCAAATGGGATTTGATACACTGCTCCTGTAAAAGAGATGGCGAAGATAAAGAACCTGATAAACAACCCGCCTGCCAATGCCGGAGACATACGAGACATGTGTTCGATCCCTGGGTCAGCAAGATCCTCTGAAGGAGGGCCTGGCACCCCACTCCAGTATTCTTGCCTGGAGAATCCCAGGGACAGAGGAGCCTGGCAGGCTACAGTCCACAGGGTCACAAAGAGTTGGACACAACTGAAGTGATTTAGCACACACCCTGTAAAGAAATACTCATTATTTCAACAAAAGAAAACTTATTCAGTTTACTTTGCAGCGGCATTTCTGAAACTTTAGCAGAGGACTCCAGATAACAAGATACATCTCTTTAGAAATGGTCAGAATTTGACTTTCCATATTTATTAGGAATGGAGAGCCAACATGCCAGGGAACCACTTGTGTGTGAGATACTCAGGCGTATTTGCCCTAGAACCACTCAAGGGCAGCCTTCCCTCATTAGCCCTGTATTTGCCCTGAAAGCTGTCAACTGCACACAACTGAGCAGGACAAGCTGCCCAACGCCCCAGGATATCTGGGATATTTAGGTCAGCCCCAGGTTTAGAGGGCTAGCTAGTTATGACTGGTGGGAACTTTTCCAGCATCCTCAGCTGCCCATGGAGGAACTTTCTCTTATTAAATCAGCTAATTGTAAGAGATGAATTTTAAATTAATAAGAACAATATTAATAAATTTTGCTGTGTATGTGATGCACGCCAGGCACTCTTCTAAGTGCTTTACATCTATTATCTCATATAACATTAGCAACAGCCTTCTGGTGTAGGCAATATTATTTATCTCTCCTCAAAAATAATCAAATTGAGGCTTGGACAAGTATGATCACATAGTGACTATAATGCGATATGAGGAATGTAAAGTCTCAGGAGTGACTTTAAAAGTGTGGTAAATATGATTATTATACATTCCCCAGCATCAGCTACTTCGTGAGGTAATGCGAGGGAAAGTGGACAACTTCAGATGATAGGTTCATGCAGAGTAAGTGTTAAAGACAGATATTCATGGGACTCTGTACTTGCCTGTGCATAGGTGGGAAGCAGAAGAACTGACTGCTTTTGTTCCAGATTACGATCTTTTCAAGGATGTTTGTGTAATTCATAGCCTTGAAGATAACGCTTCTGGGGCCAAGAGCAGGCGTGATTATTACCCATTATGAAAACCCGAGATCGCTAAGCTCAGGGCTGCTCTCTTGCAATAATCCCCACTGTATGCACTGGTGCCACAGGTCCCCTTTGCATCATCCTGTGAGATTCGGGGGTCAGGGGGCGAATGGCAGAAAATGGTACTGCTGTGGATCTGTGCTGCTGCTGTTGCTCTGAGTAATGAAGCCCTTTGTCACTGACCCAGGAGTCTCATGGCATCTAGCATCCATGAAACTATGGCAGGCTAACTTGATAGCTTGCAAGGAGGGCAAAATCTCAAACACGTTACAGGTCTTGACCCCAAGCGTTTACTTGTTATTATTTTACTGGCTTGTTGACTTTACTGGCTCAGGTAGACACTTTTATTTAGATAATCACCAACAGAATAGACTAAACTGTATCTTTTGCTTTCTTTATACAAATATCATATTTCCACAGCTTAAATTTTATCAGGCCACATTTTCTGTTTCTGAAACAGTTTTAACCATTTTAATTGGCACATAAGTTATGGGCAAAACAGACACTTTTCAGAAAAGTGTTTAAAATTAGTATGCTCCCTTTTATTTTTATTGTATTTATAGGAGAAGATGGGTGTTAACTGAACCTATTGTGGTTATCATTTCACAAGGTATGTAAATCAAACCATCACGCTGTATGCCTTAAACTTACACAGTGATATGTCAGTCACTCTTCAACAAAATTGGAAAAAAGTCAGAATGATTCTCCAAACACTGGAATTTATATCTATATGATTATTGTTTTCAGAATGTTATCTAATAACATTTGTCTACTGTTGGCGGAAAAAAAAAACATATTCAGTTATTAGGGAAACCCAATAATTTGTTCAATTTGATTAGGTTATGGGCAGAATTTTTCTAACAAAATGTATTTAAAAGAAGCATTGAATATAGTTAATCAAAAAACTATTATGCAGACATATTGTGCATATTTTTACAGTTTATATTCACTGATTCAAGTTTAAAGCTTTATGTAAGCATTGTTTAAAGGATGAAATTTTATACAATTTTTTCTCTACCAAAAAAGTTCTTAAATATTCAACTTAAGAATCAGTCACTTTAAATAAGTAAGGGGAAATACATTCTTAAGAGTAAGCCGTGGGTAAGCCAGTACTTTGGCCACGTCATGTGAAGAGTTGACTCACTGGAAAAGACTCTGATGCTGGGAGGGATTGGGGGCAGAAGGAGAAGGGGACAACAGAGGATGAGATGGCTGGATGGCATCACTGACTCAATGGACGTGAGTCTGAGTGAACTCCGGGAGTTGGTGATGGACAGGGAGGCCTGGCGTGCAGCAATCCTTGGGGTTGCAAAGAGTCGGACATGACTGAGTGACTGAACTGAACTGGACTGAAGCCAGTCTATAACAAGACTTTTCTTCTAAGATTACAAAAGTGCCCTCTAATGGCATAACTATTTCTTTCATTTCTTTTTGTTCCTTCTAGGTACCTAGAGCTCATCTAGGTTTAAAGTTTAATGTAAATAATATTTCTCAGAATTTCTTTTTCAGAATTATTACTTCTGTAATGGGTAATATGGTGGGTAATCTAGGAAATGTGTCTGCACATCAAGAAATCTTGCTTGTTTCTATAATCAAAGGTCTAGTTCCAACCAAAGTAGAACGTTGCTAAGGTGGTTGCAAATGTTTTTATTTTGCTGGACAGAGTGATCAACTTGGTTGCACAATGATTCTCAGCCCAGAAAAACTAAGTGGTATTATCCTATTAAACTGAGAAGATTGACTTCAACTGTTTCAGCTGTAAAGTTCTGATGAATCAGGTACATGAATATTAATCCAAAACTCTGAGATTGTTTGTTTGGTCAGAGGCTTTCTCCATATTTGGCACCCACCTTCCTATCTTACCTAGGCTGAGGCTGACCTAATGATTTTATATACCTCAATCTCTAACCTAGATTACTGTAATTTAGATATTGGAGATGAGAAACAGTTTTATCCTTTGGAGTGCCACTGCATCCTAGAGTCAAAGAAGAAATTATTTTTGAAATATAATTGTTCGATGAGATGTATCATGTATTCTATACTTAGAAATACATAGAAAGGTAGAGAGATTTGGACACAGAAAAATAAATAACTTTAAATGTTATTAGTTTATAGGATACATATACACACAGAGTTAAGGAAAATAATTCAGACACATTATATGAATCCCATTAGTTGATGCTGTGGGGTGTGCGTGTCTGTGTGTGTGTGCCCCGTGCGCACGCTAAGTCGCTTCAGTCGTGTCCAACTCTTTGCGATCCTATGGACCACAGCCCGCCAGGCTCCTCTTACCTGGGATTCTCCAGGTAAGAATGCTGGAGTGGGTTGTCACGCCCTCCTCCAGGGGATCTTCCCGACCCAGGGATCGAGCTGCGTCTCTTAGCTCTGCCTCTCCTGCATTGACACATGGGTTCTTTACTGTCAAAGTTGATGCTAGAGTAAATGGGCAGAGGTTCTAAAAGAAGCACCTTTTATACACAACATTTTGCTTCTATATTTGCTGCCCCCTCTCTGGAACGTGAGTGAGCACTACTGCTTTGGGAGGATGGAGAGGGACTGCTTTAAATGTCTGAGGACGTGGTGACTGGAGTTGCTTCTCTCACGTGCTCTCCCACCTTCTCTGCTGGGCTCTCTGTTGCCGGCCCTAGAGAGGGAAAGTGGAGAGGGGACCACAGGAGATGAACTGAGGACTAGTTTTAAAGAAAATGCCAGTGGAGAGATAGGAAGCATTTGTATCATTCTAAAAGAGGTAGGGAGTGGAGCAGCTGACGGATAACTGAAGACACAGAAAAAATTCCAAGACTTTATTTTTGGCATTAACTTGAACTTTTTATTCTATGGGGCTTTCAGTATAGTTAAAAGAAATAGTCAAATTGACCTGGCATATCCTTTTCCCACACACCTTGAGAATTGTAAAATGGTCATATGGTAAGCAAGAAAAAAAATTAAAGGGACCTTGAACAATTTATCAATGTACTAACTAAAAACCCAGGATGACCCTGGTCACCACAAAAAAACCACAATAGGCCTAAAAGCAAATAAAATGTTCCCCAGGGAGTCAGTAGCAGCTCCTCCACTGTCATTTTGCAAAATTTATCTCCAATTACATAGTCAACTTGGTTAACCCACTGATTCACTTAGTGAAAATGAAAATGTACTATTGGAAATGGTGTAAACGAGGACAATAAGTAAATAAGTCTGGTTAACTATTTTTACTTCTTTGAAATATGTATTAAATGCATTTAACCACAAATCCTAATTGAGAATCTTGTCTCAGGTTTTCATGGAACTTTCCAAGGCTTTCTGAATAGAAGATGTCATATAAATTAAGGCATCGTGACCTTTCCCATTTTTGTGGATTCCTCAGAATTGCAGCGACAGCTCTACCTGCCTAGGAGAGACATGATAAAAGCAAGTTCCTCCATCACCTTCCCACCAACTAAGGTCCTGCAAATTCCCGTAGAACATGTGAACATAGTTGTAAAAAATGTCATCAAGCTCTTATAGACATTACACGGTATAAAACTTAATAAGATCAGATTCATCAGGATAAATAGGCCACACGTAGTACACAATCAGAAGATTAATCGAGTCGTTAAGATTCACTTAAAAACTATCCAATGCGCCCAACCATGTGTCTGCCACAAACATGAAATAAATTTACAATGGCCAAAAAGAAGGATGGGCATTCTGAATTTACTTGAACGCATCTGGAATAAATAAAATCTAATGTTTAATTACAGAGACTGGAAAGTGCATGATTATAATTTAGTGAGGATAATTTTAAGGAAAGGTCTGCCGCAGAGATTTCTGTTCTTTTCTTTTCCTTTTTAAGTGCAAACATTTAGTCTTTTAACTTCTATTTTTAAACTCGAGGGCATTTGTTTTTGTTTGAATCATCCATGCCACATCTGATAATAAATCTGAAGCATCTGATCTAGCTGTAAAGAAAAAAATGTAGCTTTGGTCAGGGGAATGGCCCCCCATGTCTGCCAGATCTGCTCTGTGAACAA
>SJYV01039384.1:230566-246588 GCA_006410875.1 Neotragus pygmaeus | reverse complement strand
TTGTGGTGGGGCGGGGTGGGGAGGGGGGTGCTCTGTCTTTGCACTTTGACAAAGTAAAATGCCCATCCTGGATCTACAGACTCCCTCAAGGCAGAAAAAAAAAGGAAAAAACAAAAACAAAAACAAAAAAACCCCACTGATTTCCAGAAGCTGTTTTGTTCTCGTGTCTTTTGTAAACAATGAGAATATTAACTGAAATTAATCGGTTGTCCCTATAAATGTAGATAGCCTCTGCTATGGTTGAAGATTGCAGGGAAACAGGGCATACTGTTGTTGGGCATGTTTTCATACTTGCTGAGGGTGAAAGCAGCAAGAGGGAGTCCGGGGCTCCTGGTCAGCACTGAACGGTCCTCCGCCCTGGCTGGGTAAGCTCCTGTTCCCTGATAACCTCACATGCAGCTGCAACATTTCCAACTGCTAAGGCTCTATAGAGCAGAGCCAGCCTTGGGCGCAGAATTCACAGGCTAAAACTCTCTAAATGCGGGCTGTTGTTACAGAGTGGAATGATGATTAAGGGTTTTAAGAGTTCATTATATCAATAATCTATGGATTAAGGACCTTCACAGGCATTTCAATGGCAATGAGTCCAACCTCTTCTACCGCTTCTCTAAATGATTGCCAACTTTCATTCTGGAAGGAAATTAAATTAGTATGAAAAAGCAATGTAAAATTAAAACATGCCAAAGATCTGAATAAAGTTTCCATTCTGTCATCCCCTCCCCTCTGATCTTCATGGCATGCAGTTCATAGCAGGGCCAAGGCTGGGGCACTTTAATTTGAAAAGATAGCCAAGTCTACATAATAAGAATAGCTTGAAAGAGGATCAGGTTTTAAACGAAGTGACCTTGTATTCCAGCACCATTAATGCCAACAGAATAATGAACAATAGAAACGGCCAAAATTAACGTACTACAGATAGAGAGTAGTCTTTGATTTAAGAAGCCAGATTCATTTTACCAAAGGAAGGAATAAATCTCCTAAAATGCATCCGATAGGTGATTCAAAGGTACGATAAATTCAAAAGCAATTTAGAAGACAATGCAAAGTAAAACTGAAACAAGATTCTAAATCTCCTCCTCCAATCAGAATTTCCTCTGTAGTTACAACTGTAATAGCTGGGCTCATTTTCACTGTCTTAGAAGCTAATGATTCCTGGAATAATGAAAGCTCCTAAGGGAGGAATAATATGCTGGGTTGCTTTTCTTACTTTAGTTTGGCAGCTCAGCCTTACTTCCTGTTGATCTGCAACAAAATGGAAATGACTTCCTGTGCAACGTTCCCCAAAGTTGTTCATAAACAGCACACGCCATCCTCGACAGAAATTCAGCGGATGGAATGTGGCAATGTGCCAACAGCACCTAGCAGCATCACACATCAGCCTTGAAGATGGGATAGGAACTGTCATGGTCAGCAGAGTGCCTGCTGTTGCCAAAAATACCCTGAAAGTGTAATGACCTTGACTACCCATCCATACCGGTCCACCACTTAGCACTGAGTTGAGTTGATGTTAATTATGCATAAGAGTAAGTGAACACCTACCAAGAGGGAAAGGGTGGCTGAGATTATAAACAAGCGCTAGTTTAGAGCTGGAGTGAAAAATCCCTAAGAACTGGTGAGGAGAGAATAGACTCAGTGGAAGTAAGGGAAGAATGAACTAGACTCAGGAAAGGGAGGTGGAGGTAGGGAGGGCAGGGAGTTGATTCGATGGAGACCTGCGTCAGGAAGAGTTAAACAAACGTCAGCTGAGCCCCTGCAGGCGCTGGACGCTGAATGATATGCCACTTGTACAAGACTTCCTCTCTTCTTGAGGTATTTGCAGTCTAGCAAGAAGTGAGGAAGAAAATATTCTTACGCAGAGGCGAAGAGAGATCAGTATGGAACTAATGGCAAAGATCTGCAAAAGCAAAATGCACCTTTCTAAAGGGTGTGAAAACTTAGCTAAGAGACGATACGTCCCATGGTTTACAACCTGTGTTTCTTAGCCATTACTGAAATCCCCGGGATGAGTTCTGAAGAGGGTCCTTAAAAGGTCACCTCATGTACCTGAGACCATGGAGAAAGACCCCGGAGGCAAGGACAAGTATTTCTTTAAGACAGGCTACAAGACAGTTTCAAAAATCACTATTCTCTTTTCCACACAAAATCTCTGTCCCCTGATCTGGAAGCATGGTTCAGGGGGAAAACCTCAGACAGAGTTAAGACACATCTGCTGCGGGCGGGAGCACTCTCCATGATGATGGCTTGCTCTCAAGGTACCTGCGGCTGTGGGTCCAGCTAGGGCGAGTCCGTCCTCTCTCTCACAGAAGCCGGCAGCCCAGGGCAGAAGTGGGGCTCCTCCAGGACACACTGCAACTTGGGTTCCTCTGTATCTAGTTCTCAGACTAGAAAGAACAGGCTACGGATGAGTGAAGGAAAACCAGCCTGCTTTTATGGACCCTGGCCATCCACTTCATGAACTGAATGGTTGCTGCTGTAGGTTAACCTCGAGAAAGGGCTTCCACAACCATAGCACAGAAGAATATCAGTGTGAAAGTCTACTGGCAAGTCAACCCAATTCTCCTTTCCTGGAGATGACCATTAACACACTAGAGGTAGGTTGTTGTAGACTTACTGGAGGTTGGGACTATAGTATATCAGTTACAAATTTGACATTTTTACAGTTATTTCAGCCTATAAAATAAATTCCTGTAAAAGCTGCAGGAAAGGAACTTTTCAGGAAGATACTCCATAGATTTCTTAGGACACCAAAAACAACATATGGTCAAAGGAGTTAAAACTCAAAAGAACAAGAATTTTCTAAATTCTGACTCCATATTCCAAACCAAAGCAGGTAAATGTGAGAGTCAAACTGTTAGTAGACCAGCCATGTCCAGTTCTTGGGGACCCCACAGCCTGCAGCCCGCCAGGCTTCTCTGTTCATGGGATTTCCCAGGCCAGAACACTGGAGTGGGTAGTCACTTCATTCTCCAAGGGATCTTCCCAATCCAGGGATCGAACTCAAGTCTTCTGCATTGCAGGCAGATTCTTTTCTGTCTGAGCCACCAGGTTAATAATATGAGGATTCAAAAGGAATATCTTAGGAATATATAATATACTTATGACAACAAAAGTTACATACCCAGACACCAGAGTCCAGTCACGTCCATATCACTCATCACTGTCTTGTTCCTTAACATATATGCAATGAGTCCTTGCGGCATGCCTGGCACTCTTCTGGGGACAGGGGTGACCTTGTGAATCTGTGTTCTAGTGTAGGTGACAGCAATATACAGATGCATAAATAAGAAAACATATTGGCTGGTTTTCATTGCCATGCAGAGAATTAAGAGGCCTGTGGGAAAGACAGTGTGGTGATGCCTACTCTAGATGTACATTTATTTACATATTTTATTATTTTTCTGGCCACACCATGCGGTATGTGAAATCTGCTCTGACAAGTGATCAAACCTGTGCTCCCTGCATTAGAAGCGCAGTGTCTTAACCACTGGAGCACCAGGGAAGTCGTCTAGATAGTATATTTAGAGACGATTTCTTGGAGGAAATGGCATTTACTCTGAGATATAAAGGAAAGGAAGCCAGTAAAACAAATGTCAGGGGAAAGAGCATTCCTGGCTCAGAAACAGTAGGTGCAAAGGCCCTAAGGTGGCACAGCCATGGGGTACCACCGAGAGGAAAAGATATCCATGCAGAACAGGGTGGGTGACGGAGAAAGCTGACGGCAAAGGGAACACCACACACAGCCTTGCAAACCATATGAATAGGTTAGGATTCTATCCCGAGTGTGATGGAGAGCCCTTTAAGCAGGCCAGGAACCATGATCTGGTTCATGGTTTTAGGAAAAACTGTGTCTATTACATAGAAAATGGATTTGGGGGAAGGGATCATCGTTAAAGCAAAAACCAAACTCATCACTGTAAGAGCAAAAAGAACGGATGAAGGGAAAGCTACTACAGTTGTTCACGGTAAACATGCTAATGGCTTAAACCTCATGGCGGAGGAGGAAAGGAGTGGGGAGATTCAGGATATGTTTAATAGGCAGGGGCAGCAGAATGTGCAGGTGGGCTGGAGGAAGGGAGTGAGGAATCAAAGGTGGCACCTTGGTTATAGGAACCTGGATATAAGAAAAGGACAAAACATAAGTAATGGAGAGAGGAAAGAAATTGAGAGAAAGGAGATTAGTCAAGCAGAATTTCAAGCTGGCATCAAATAATTTTTGAGGTGTTGGCCATCTTAGATGCAGTTTTTAAGAGCTAATTTTCATACTGGATAAAGTATTAGAAAAAGGAGAAACATAAAGATACACAGGCCAGGGTGGGAAGTAGCTGGATATGTGGGTTGATTTCAGTTGTCAGGTTGGGAAAAGGTGGTAAGACATTCTGGGGAGAAGCAACACACACACGCATACATGCACACACACACACACTGGGGAGAGGCAACACATACACACGCATGTGCACACACACGTGCGTGTAGACGCACACATATGCACACACACACACACACACTGGGGAGAGGCAACACACACACATATGTGCACACACGTGCACACACATACACAGACACACCCACCCACACCCACACACCAGTAGTTGTTTCTTTGAACTTACATTTCAAATGGAAGGAAGGACACATGATATTTGAGGCCAGTTACTTTGTCAAAAGTTCTGGTAAGGGGCTGTTTTTAGTAAGTGAGCACAAAACCAAGGGAGACAGATATAGAAGTTATGAAGAATATTTGACAAGAAAACAGTGCAACTTGGCATATATGACCAGACCTCTTCATAAGCTGCGTCCAAATGCATAGACAAAATAAAACTTAGAACTTTCTAATGAACCCACATCTGCCAAGTGTCACCTAGCGGATGCTCCCAGGCCCTTTTCTGGCGAACAGTATAGGAAGAGTAGAGGAATTCCAAGACAGAGGGATAAGATGAGGTGGACTCCACAAGTGTGGGCAAGAGAGAGGCAGGCTGTGCGCTCGCTGACAGGCAGGAAAAGGCAGTGGAGAAAGCAACGATGTGACCCAGTAGGTCACTGGGACAGATGCCAAGCTCTGAAGTGTGCCAGTCTGAGGGAGGAAAATGAGCCATCTTTTCAGACATCCTGTAATACATATAATAAGCAGTCACTAACTACTGATTGACCAGTGGACCAGATTTAATAAGGACTGCATCTTCTGAACTGAGACCATCACTACTTGTTTGGTCCCTGCTGGCTGTCCGTTGCTTCCCCGGGCTTGCTTCCGTTTGGTGAGCGGGCCCACTCTTGCTGTGGAGCACGGGCTTCTCCTTGGGTTTGCTTCCCTTGCTGCAGAACCCAGGCTCTAGGGCGGGCAGGCTCAGTAGCTGCGGTCTGCAGGCTTGCTTGCTCTATCAGTTGTGGGATCTTCCCCAACCAGGATTCGAACCCACGTCCCATGCACTGACGAGCAGATTCTTAACCACTAGATCACAAAGGAAGCCCCTTGTTACTGGTTTTGTGTGTTAGTGACAGCAAGGATAAAAACCAAAAGATGAAAGCAAAATACTGTAGCAGGATTCTAAAAATTCATCCATCTCTTGACTCATGCATCAGTAACAACCTTGAAACGTTCTGTCCTTCCCATCTATCCCAGAGCACACATACTACCTTCTCAAAAGAACTTCAAAATCTAAATGGCTTTTTTAGTTCTACTCATCATACTAACAAAACCAGGTACTTCAATTATCTGAGTTCAGAGATATTCCTGTTCTCAGGACAAACCTGGTTTTTAAAACTGCTTTGGCAATTCTGCCAGCTCTGTCTGCTGAACACATGGGCTGCATCTTCCATCAGTTATGATCAAAGAAATCTTTTATACCCAAGCTTCTAGTGATATAATAAAAAGTGATACTCATTTACAAGGCAGTGACAACAAGAAACCTTTCTGGGAGAGCAAGTGTGGTGGAACTGCAGAGCTCACTGGCTGATCCAACAAACAGTTCCTGGGTATTTACTTTCTGCTAGGGCAACGGCACCCCACTCCAGTACTCTTGCCTGGAAAGTCCCATGGATAGGGGAGCCTGGTAGGCTGCAGTCCATGGGGTTGCTGAGAGTTGGACACGACTCAGTGATTTCACTTTCACTTTCATGCATTGGAGAAGGAGATGGCAACCCACTCGTGTTCTTGCCTGGAGAATCCCAGGGACGGGGGAGCCTGGTGGGCTGCCGTCTATGGGGTCGCACAGAGTCGGACACGACTGAAGCGACTTAGCAGTAGCAGCAGGCACTCCTTGAGGTCTGGAAATATAGCAGTGAACAAGATGCTTGCGTGAGGTTCTCATGCTTGCAAAGCTTACACTTTGTTGCATTTAAGAGAGGCTGCACATAAAGATTCCTGAGAGCAGGAGCACTGTGATGCAAATGAGAGCGGTGAAGAGGCAGAAGGGGAAGCCACAGAGAGGGGCAGGCTGGAGGGGACAGAGCTAGCTGAGTGGCCAGGAAGGCCTCGCTGAGAAAGCGCTGTTTCAACAGGGACCTGGTGGAGACTAAGTCCTGAGAACCATCGAATATTGGGCCTAGAAGGGACCTTTACAGACGAGGAAACTGAGGAAGACAGACGGGAAGGACCTGCTTCACCTCCCGGGGTTCACATTCAGGCATTTGCCTGCATGAACTGGGCTACCCTGTGGCTCAGTGTTAAAGAATCTGTCTGCAGTTCAGGACACTGGGGTCTGATCCCTGAATTGGGGAGATCCCCTGGAGAAGGGCATGGCAATTCATTCCAGTATTCTTGCCACGGAAAATTCCATGGACAGAGGAGCCTGGTGGGCCACAGTCCATGGGGTCGCAAACAGTAAAACCCTCAGCCACCCAAAGGCTTGCGGCTATACGGGCAAGCCTCAGGGACCACAGTGACAATCACATCAGGAGGGGAACAGCCGACCAATGTTAACCTCGAGGTGGGGGGCTGCGAGGGGGCGACACCACAGTTTTTCAAGGTCCATTATCAGATGAAAGAAAGATTAGAAGCCCCGTGGCCAGCCCAGCTAGTCCAGGGCCTGGCAGGGCATGACAGAGAAGGAGGCTGGAACGTGGTGAATTACCTATCTGATAAAGCCGTGAAACTGAACAGAGCACTTTAAAAAGTAGGAGGTGTTCCGACAGAGAAAGGATGCTGCCTGACTTTCCCTAGGGAGATCCCTGATAGGATTGCAGCAGTGTGGTGTTTACTTAAGATGGTTTGTTATCTGAGCTCTCTCTGTACACTGTCAATAAGGGAGCTGGTGTTTATTAAGTGCCTATGTGAGTTCCTTGGGGACTTTGAAGGCGGATAAAGCAGAACCACAGTTCTCCTGTAAAAACCAGAAACTTTGGTTCTTCTGTACTTTCTTAACTCACTTGAATTATAGCTATTTTTGATTTTTCCCTTGTCCCTAAAAAAAAGCTCTTCATGAGGCTTATATAATATGAATTTACCCAAGAAAGTGCCCCTTAGACAGAAATTACTTTTTTACTCTTTATATCCTCTATGTAGACTTTTTAGTTCTTGCACAAATAGGCACTAAATAAATATTTGCTTAATTTTTCTGCTTTCGAGAAGCTTATAGATGGAAGTAAGATAAATAACCTCAGATATCAGATGACACCACCCTTATGGCAGAAAGTGAAGAACTAAACAGCCTCTTGATGAAAGTGAAAGAGGAGTGAAAAAGTTGGCTTAAAGCTTAACATTCAGAAAACTATGATCATGGCATCTGGTCCCATCACTTCATGGCAAATAGATAGAGATACAATGGAAACAGTGGCAGACTTAATTTTGGGGGGCTCCAAAATCACTGCAGATGGTGATTGCAGCCATGAAATTAAAAGATGCTTACTCCTTGGAAGGAAAGTTACGATCAACATAGACAGCATATTCAAAAGCATAGACATTACTTTGTCAACAAAGGTCCAACTATGGTTTTTCTAGTAGTCATGTATGGTTATGAGAGTTGGACTATAAAGAAAGCTGAGCACTGAAGAATTGATGGTTTTGAACTGTGGTGTCGGAGAAGACTCTTGAGAGTCCCTTGGACTGCAAGGAGATCCAACCAGTCCATCCTAAAGGAGATCAGTCCTGGGTGTTCATTGGACTGATGAAGGACTGATGCTGAAGCTGAAACTCCAATACTTTGGCCACCTGAAGTGAAGAGCTGACTCGTTTGAAAAGACCCTGATGCTGGGAAAGATTGAGGGCAGGAGAAGGGGACGACAGAGGATGAGATGGCTGGACTGCATCACTAACTCAATGGACATGAGTTTGAGTGAACTCCAGGAGTTGGTGATGGACAAGGAGGCCTTGCATGCTGTGGTCCATGAGGCTGCTAAGAGTCGGAAGGTAATTTGAAACGTCTCCCATTAGAAAGATCCCTAAAGGTTCTGGACCATGCAAGGCCACTGGGGATGGTTGTTGGCTGCTTCCTCCAGGCTTATTGCTAGCTCCAGACCCATTCTCCTTCCTTTCCCAGACATCTAACCTCAAGGTGTGGAGTGGCCGACCTGAATCTGGGTTCTGTTACTGGGAACCCTTCTATACCATCGACACTGTGGGCAGACTAAATACGTGGAACCACTCTGAACCTTGGTTTCCAAGTTTGCTGTCTGAAAGGTACCAGAGACGCTGTGCCATTTCAGACAACAAACCCGGCGAGACTGCTGGAGGGCTACCTTGAAATCAGTGCACACTGGTATGACTTCAGCAGCACTCGTCCTGCCAGCTGCTGAAACAGGAAGCTCCATGTTCCTTGAGGTTTTGATCCCCACGTTGCATGACCCATTACATCCTGCCCCTCCCCGGCTACCTCTCCTCTTAAAGGCGCTCTCTCTTCTCTATCCAAGGGGCCAGTGCCTCACCGCCCACATGCTGCCCCTCCCCTGCCTGCTCTCACACCCGTGTCCCCTGATCCTTTCTCAGTCCTTCTACACAGCACTGCTTGGTCCGCTTGATCAATGAAATCGATTTCATTCTTCTGCTGAAAAAAAGTCATATGCTTCCTGTGAAGCAGAGTCTGCAGGCCACGACCGTGAGGCCCTTTGGGCCACAGGCCCTCTGCTCCTGCAGACTCACTTCTATGTCCTCCCAGCGCCAGGAGGACCTGCCGCCCCTGTGGCTGGCACACCGTCGCCCCGGGGGCAAACTAGCACGCACTCTTCACTCCAGCGTCTGCAATCGCAGAGAAATCAAGGTGTGCACTTTTCTGCGCTCATACTCCTCCTGCAAACCATCGTGCATTCTGTCTGTGTGTCTTCTTGAGGCCCCCAGAGCGGCACGGCCACGCGCCGCCTCTACGTGGCGACCCAGAACCCACTCCAGGCAGAGGTGGGTGACGCTTCACGGGTGTGTCATGGACAAATGACAACACCACAGTCAGCTGTTGCTGCTTTACGGAAGCTGTTTCGCAAGTGATAATAAAAGCTAAATAGGACACAAGTTATGAATGCCTTTGAGAATTTTCTTTGCCCTGATGTCTGATGATCCTGAAGCTTTACTCCTTCCTCCCCACCAGCAGTTGTTCTGGTATGAGAGCACTAAAGCCTGCTTGCTACCAAAGAGGATTTGGCTTCCAAGCCGAAGCCCAGGACAAAATCACAACAGTAACGTAAAAAAACTGTACTCACGATGCTATAATCCAGTGATAGTTGGGTGAGACAGATACACCAGCGACCTTAAACAGTGACCATGGTTAAACACTGCTGCTGCTGCTAAGTCGCTCCAGTCGAGTCTGACTCTGTGTGACCCCACAGACGGCAGCCCACCAGGCTCCCCTGCCCTGGGATTCTCCAGGCAAGAACACTGGAGTAGGGTGCCATTTCTAGATTAGTCTTATTTCCAGAAGAAGGGGGGCACACGAGTATCTTGTTCTGGTAAAATGAAGTAAAAGTATTTAAACTCTTTGGCCTTCAAATCCAAGGCCCCAAACAAACTGTACACTCAGAGCCAAGCCTGTGGGGAGATGAGAACACGTTCTTCAAGGACACCGCATGTGTGTGCCCGGTCCTGTCCGACTCTTTGCAACCCCGTGGAGGGTAGCCTGCCAGGCCCCACTGTCCGTGGAATTATCCAGGCAGGAATACTGGCGTGGGTTGCCATTTCCTGCTCCAGGGGATGTTCCTGACTCAGAGACTGAATCAGCGCCTGGCTGCTGACAGTCTAGTGGTTTAGAGACCCTCGTCTTTCGCTGCCTCATTCTCCTGTCTCTTGCCTCTATCAATTCAGGATTACATGTTTCTTCTACGAACACTTGAATTTAAGTTTTGGTTTGTTTTTCTACTCTCTTCCACTCTCCCCTGTCATGCAATTTTTATGTATGTATTCATTTATTCATTCACATTTGAGGACTGTTAACAAAGTTGCCTAAAATAGAAAGTAATCACTGGACTTAGAGGAAGAGGATCAGAGTTGGAGAAGTTCTGACTGAACAGTTATTGGCTTTTGTACTTTGAGCAAAAGTGCAAGCCTCTTACTTAATCTCTTTGAGTTTCAGTTCCCTCATCTACAAAATGAAGACAATTATTCCAAGGATTACAATAAGATTAAAAATGGTAGACATGCATGCTCTTTTAAAAGTAAAGAAAGTTCTATTTATTAACAAATACTATAAGCCAGCTGTCCAACTAGTTGTAAAATTTTATTCAACAGCAAAAGACACGTTTTGACTTGCTCTTACAACACAGATATGAGAAGGAGTTTTAGCATCAGATTATTCTACCTTTATTTACCTAATCAATCAGGTAAAAGGTTAGGTTCCTATTTAATAAAAAACTGACTAGAAACACAGAGGAAAGTGTGAGATGTTAAGTGTTTAACAATAATCACACAGACAGTAGGAAACGGTTACTATTCCTTTTATTCCCCTAGATATGCCTTATCTGAAGACATCAATATTGTTTAATAAAAAAAGGTGGGGTATAACTGATTCAAAGGTGAGTGTACGCAGGGTTTTTAGGCACTAGATCCAGCAAAGGCTGTAAGAGGCACGTGTTGAGATGAGAGAGCTGAGGATTAGGCTCAGTTCCCGGGATGTTCTGTATTATTATTTCCGGATTAAGAGATGATTGAAGAACAGGACACTCAAAAGGCAGACGATGCAGACAGGCCTCAGAGTCACTTTTAATGAAGAGCTTATAGCAAATTATGATGAAATAATACAAACATATACCCCTAGAACCATTAGAAAGATGGCTGACTATAGAATACTGACCCAGTGTGGGAATTCAAACCCACAATTATTTCATTCCTTCCTCCCCACCTCAAAACTAAGAGATATAGTTAGGTGTGGCTTTTAGTCTTATTAAAATCTTTTTAAGGGAATCATTAAGGAAAAGCTGCAGCTGGTGAGTCTTGGGGGTCAAGGGTATTTATTACAAGATAAAACATGCCAAGACGGAGATGTTTCCAAACTGCCTCTTTGTGGTCCTTGCTTTTGTAAGTGTGAATAAACTTTAAACATAGAGTTTTTTCAATTATAAGACTGAATTTGGTGGCTGAAGCATTAATACGGGTGTGTGTGTATAAATATTTTCATTATTTGAATTTACTTATTCCTCATTGTGTTTTAAAGGGCTTTAAACATTTAGGATATTTGGAATATGTGATATACATGTCTATAATGGCTCTCACTATTACACTGAAGTGTGCAATTCCATCCAACTTTCTTGGAAACCATTGTTTTAAAAAAACCTTAAAACTGAACTAACTTCAAATCTTACCTCTCAAAAATGTCACAGTATTAGTGAAATAATAAAANGTCCCACCGTTCATTCCTTATACAGCTCAGAATTTGTCCAGGGTATCGATGTACAGATTAAGGTACCCAGCCTCCCAGACTCCCTTGCAGCTATGATTGACCAGGTGATACAGTTTAGCCAATAAGATGCAGATGGAGCACCTGGGCCAGGGTTTCTAGGAAAGCTTCTCAGAGAAGTAACTGCTAGGCATAATTTTGATCTTTTTCCTTTGCCCTTCACCCCACAATGCAGAGCTGGTACTTAGGGGTAGAAAAGCTCTTGCCAAGTGTGACAGAACAGAAATATAGGGAAGCCTGAGACCTGGTTACATTATGGAGCTGCTGTGTCAGCCTTGGGTGGTTTTGCTCCAAATCTCATGTTATGAGAGAAAAATAAACCCTCTGTTGAGTGACCCAGCAAAACCAGCCATCAAGTCTTTGTGGCCAGCTGGATGCAAGTCTGGCGTATGTAGCCCTGTGTGAGAAGACACGCAGGCAGGCAGCCTGAGTCCCCTCTCTGGCTGAGTCACTCATGCACAGCAGGACTTGAGGCAAATCCACCGTTCTCCAGGGCAACATTTTTTCCTCTGTGCGGCGTTGGGGGTTCGAGGTCTCTTGACAGCTCACAGGCCATGGTGAAGATCAGAAATCACTTGAAGACATTTTGAAAGCATAAGAAGTTGTATACAAATAGGAAGCATCATTAATAGTGGGGCTAAGAAAGTTGAGCCAGACTGGGCTTAGGAGAAAGACATAAGGAAAAGATAGTATTGGGAACTCAAAGTGCAGGAAAGGAAACATCGAGGCGTTCCCACAAAGGGAAATTTCTGAGAAGTCAGGGCCAGACTCACTTATTTTCATTCCCTCCATGGTGATGATATGCCCGTCACCTCACCAAGTAGGCACTGATAATCTCATATTGTCTGAGAGCAGAGGCAAAAATCGGCCCTTACTTATGTCAGAAGCAGGGCTAGAGATAGGTCTTGCCAGATGAGATGGAGCAGTCAGTCCTGGGAAGGGAGGCAGGTGAGAGGCGTTAGACATCCCTGAGGTGAGGGAAGAACAGCAGATTGTGCAGGTACCATACAATCATACAAAGATAGGCAGCAGGTGACAGGTAGGCCAAAATGCCTACCTGAGTTTCTAGAACAGCAGAGGAGGCCAGAAAGAGAGCTCCAGAGATGTGAGCAGATGGCCGGGGTGGGGAGGCCAGTCCCACCCACAGAACTGGGGCACAGGGCAGACAATAGAACCTGAGTTGTGCAAAGAAAAGGCAGGAGGAAGCAGAGTTCTTGGGCAGGGGGCAGGGCAACTTGACAAATGGTCAGGTCAGGGGCAGAGGCACCAGGCTATACCTAGTGTGGCTTTGATTCAGAGGCCAGTGTCAAAGCAGAAGGGCAGCTTATCTTCTGGAAATTGCTTAGGTCTTCTTTTTCAATTATCCTTTTAATTTTATTTTTTCTATTTTTTAATTTCCTTATTGAAATATAGTTGATTTACAGTGTTGTGTTAGTTTCAGGAACAAAGCAAAATGATTTTATATATGTGAGTGTGTGTGTGTGTGTGTGTGTGTGTGTGTGTGTATGAAAATGAAGTCACAACAAACTAGAAAATTCTTCTGGAGATGGGAATAGCAGACCATCTCTCCTGCCTCCTGAAAAATCTGTATGCAGGTCAAGAAGNCGTTGTGGGATGGGAGGGGGAGGTGGGAGGGGGATTCAGGATTGGGAGCTCGTGTACACCTGTGGTGGATTCATATCGATGTATGGCAAAACCAATACAGTATTGTAAAGTAAAATAAAGTTAAAAAAAGGAAAGAAAAGCAGAAATTTAGATACACACATACAGTGAGAATGCCATGTGAAGATAAAGGAAGAGATAGGGTGGTGTGTCTGTAAGTCAAGAAATGCCAAAGACTGCCAGCAAATCACCAGATGCCAGGGGAAAGTCATAGGATAGATCCTTTTCTCACAGCCTTCAGAAGGAGACTGCTGACACCCTGAGTTCAGATTTACAGTTTTTGGAACTGTGAGACAATATGTACTTCTGTTGTTTCAGCCATGTGTACATTTTCATGGAAGCCCGCATCTATGAATACAACACCATGGTCCCTTGTTTCTCCCGCCTCCTTTGTCTCTCCGCACAATGTTTTGTGCACGCCTGTTCCATTTCTCTTCTTATATGTTAGGATTCCTAAGAGCTTCATTCTAGGTCTTCTTACTCAACATACATCCCCAAGTGATTCACCCTCCCTATGCTATTTCCTCTGCTTTAGATACATGTGTGTGTATATGCAGACAAGCATATACACACACATATGCATACATGCACATGCATACACTTGTGAACTCCAAAGTTTGAGTCTTCTTTAAAAAATTTTTTTTATTTATTTTGTTGTGCCAAATACATAAAAAAATATTTATTTGTTTAGTTGTGAAATGCAGGATTTTTGATTTTTGATCTTTGGTATAGTTGCCATAAGTGAAGTCGCTCAGTAGTGTCTGACTCTTTGCGACCCCACGGACTGTAGCCTACCAGGCTTCTCAGTCCATGGGATTTTCCAGGCAAAAGTACTGGAGTGGTTTGCCATTTCCTTCTCCAGGGTATCTTCCCGACCCAGGGATCAAACCCAGGTCTCCCACATTGTAGGCAGATGCTTTACCATCTGAGTCACCAGGGAAGACATAGTTGCCATATGTGGGATCTAATCCCCTGAACAAGGATCAAACCCAGGCCCCCTGCATTGGGAGCATGGAGTCTTAGCCACTGGACCACCATGGAAGTCTCTTGAGTCTTTTTTTTTTTTTTTTTTAACATCTGCAGAGTTCAGATATTATTTGGTTTTCCTCTTCTGACTAAATGAGCTGACATTTTCTTATCAATATTTTTTAAGGGACAAGTAACAATTGCAATTACCCTTGAACGAGGGGACACCTGTTCTGGTTGAACCAGCATCTGCATCAGCTAGGAGGGTTCCATCTTGAGGGTCCCTTTGCAGACTGCCAGGCTCCTCTAGCAGCCCTTCTTTATGTGTGACCACATGGTAAATTGTTCTACCCTGCCCCATTTCTGTAGTGTGGACCAGACTGGGATTTCAGATGCTCAGTCTCTGATGAGAGGTGACACTTGGATCTTTGATTCTCAAACCGGAAAAGTTCAGCTTTTTCAGTGGAATGTGAGTTCTATCATTTCTGCAGAAATGGAGGGCTGCCTGGCATTGAGCCTGTGGCAAGTCATTGGTCAGTCTGGTTAATTATTCCCTCCATTTCTAACAAGTTAGGAGAGGGTGGTGAAGTCAGCTATTAGCTGGGTCTCTATCATCAGGGAAGGTTTAGACACTGGCAGCTATTGGTGCAGCCTAGTGGTCTGGCTGGCAGGGATTTAAGAATAGCAAAACATAGATTAGTAATGAAAACAATATATTTCTACACATTTCAAAAATGGTGTTAAATGCACATAATGTAAAATTTGCCACCTTGACTTGTTTTTTGGCTCACAGTTCAGTGACATCGAGTATAGTCACACTGTTCTGTCACCATCAGGACCATCCATCCACAGACCTCTTTTCATCTTGCAAAACTGAAACTCTGTACCCATGAAACAATAATTCCCCTAATTCTCTTCTCCATAGTCCCTGGAAACCACCATTCAATTTTCTGTCCCTGTAATTTGACTACTCAGAGAACCTCATATAAATGGAATCATCCAGTCTCTGTTCTTTAGTGACTGGCTTATTTCACTTAGCATAATGTCCTCAAAGTTCCTGCCTGGTGCAGCACGTGTCAGAATTTTCTTCCTTTACAAAGCAGAATAATATTCCACTGTGTGCATACACCGCATAGTTTTTCATCTATCCATTCATTGACACATGGGTTGCTTCCACCTCTTAAGCTATAGTGAATAATTCTGCTATGAATATAGACCTAATGCATGTCTCCCTGAGTCACTGATTCCAGTTCTTTTGAGTACATATCTAGAAGAGGGGTTGCAGGATCATATAGCTCCAGAAAAACATCTATTTCTGCTTTATTGACTATGCCAAAGCCTTTGACTGTGTGGATCACAAGAAACTGTGGAAAATTCTGAGAGAGATGGGAATACTAGACCACCTGACTTGCCTCTTGAGAAATCTGTATGCAGGCCAGGAAGCAACAGTTAGAACAGGACATGGAACAACAGAGTGGTTCCAAATAGAAAAAGGAGTACGTCAAGGCTGTACATTGTCACCCTGCTTATTTAACTTATATGCAGAGTACATCATGAGAAACGCTGGAATGGAAGAAGCACAAGCTGGAA
>SJYV01039384.1:207744-229028 GCA_006410875.1 Neotragus pygmaeus | reverse complement strand
CATGTGATTCTCCAGGCAAGAATACTGGAGTAGATTGCCATGCCCTTCTCCAGAGAATCTTCCCGACCCAGGGATCAAACCTTTGTCTCCTGCTTGTGTCACTGACAAGTAGGTTCTTTACCAGTAGCGCCACAAAGTGAAAATGAAGTCGCTCAGTCATGTCTGACTTTTTGCAACCCCATGAACTGTAGCCTACCAGGCTCCTCCATCCCTGGGATTTTTCGAGGCAAGAGTACTGGAGTGGGTTGCCATTTCCATCTCCACCTGGGAAGCCCTATATATATAAAATACTTGTAAACTTTTTCAGATTCTTTTCCCATATCAGTTCAGTTCAGTTCTGTCACTCAGTCATGTCCGACTCTTTGCAACCCCATGAATCGCAGCACGCCAGGCCTCCCTGTCCATCACCAACTCCCGGAGTTCACTCAGACTCATGTCCATTGAGTTTGTGATGCCATCCAGCCATCTTATCCTATGTCATCCCCTTCTCCTCCTGCCCCCAATCCCTCCCAGCATCAGAGTCTTTTCCAATGAGTCAACTCTTCACATGAGGTGGCCAAAGTACTGGAGTTTCAGCTTCAACGTCAGTCCTTCCAAAGAAATCCCAGGGCTGATCTCCTTCAGAATGGACTGGTTGGATCTCTCAAGAGTCTTCTTCAACACCACAGTTCAAAAGCATCAATTCTTTGGCTCTCAGCCTTCCTCACAGTCCAACTCTCACATCCATACATGACCACAGGAAAAACCTTTCCCATATAGATTATTACAAAACATTGAGTATAGTTCCCTGTACTATGCAGTAGGTCCTTGCTCATTATCTGTTTTTTATATAGTATTGTGTGTAACCCAAACCTCCTAATTTATTCTTCCCCTCCTTTCCCCTTTGGTAACCATTAGCTTGTTTTCTGTTTGTGGGTCTGTTTCTCTTTTGTTCATAATCTCACTTGTTTCATAGTTTAGATTCCATGTATGAGTGATATCATATGGTATTTGTCTTTCTTTTTCTCTCATTTCACTGACTGTGATGATCCTTTAGGATGGTCCTGGTCTAGGAGAGAGCTGGCTCCATGTGCCTTCTGAAACGTGCAGTATCCGTGGCTCCTGGCAGAACGTCAAGCCCAGGTAGGGAGGGAGAGGTACCACATGGTCCACACAAAGGACAGAGGGAAGACAGTGCCTGGAGGGACCCTACCAGAAGGAGCAGGTGATGAGAACATCACAACTGTGTGACTGGCTGTGGGTTCAGGCCAGATGAATTTCCCTCCCCAGCTTGAGGCCATCTGGACGGTCCTGACACAGTGGTCCTCAAACTGCACCTGAAGGTCCCAGCACCCAGCCACCTTCCCAGGGAGTGAAGCCCTAGCCCCCAAGAACCTCAGGATGTGACCTTGTTAGAGACAGGGTCACTGCAGATGTAATGTAATGCAGTGCAGATGTAATTAGTTCAGATGAGGTCATGGGGGCGGGCCCTGGTGCCACTACAGCGGGTGTTCTTATAGCAAAGGGGAGTTTGGACAGTGAAGACACATACACGCAGGAGGTGATGACTGACGTAGAGACACAGGGGCACATGGCATCTACACGCCAAGGAGAGACGCCTCGGCGGGGACCAGCCTTGGCGACACGTTGATCTCGGATTTCCAACCTCCAGAACTGGGAGAACATACATGTCTTGCTTTAGTCACTTGGTTTGTAGTACTTTGTTATGGCAGACTTGGCAAACTCAGATAGTCATCTTCAGAAGAAAAACAAGAAAATGCTCCTTTTCNAAAAGACTCTTGAGAGTCCCTTGGACTGCAAGAAGATCCAACCAGTACATCCTAAAGGAGATCCTGGGTGTTCGTTGGAAGGACTGATGGTGAGGCTGAAACTCCAATACTTTGGCCACCTGATGCAAACAGCTGACTCATTTGAAAAGACTCTGATGCTGGGAAAGATGGAGAGCAGGAGGAGAAGTGGATGACAGAGGATGAGATGGTTAGAGGGCATCATCAACTCAATGGACATGAGTTTGGGTAAACTCTGGGAGTTGGTGATGGACAGTGAGGCCTTGCCTGCTGCAGTCCATGGGGTTGCAAAGAGTCGGACATGACTGAGCCACCGAACTCACTGAATACTGATGTTAAAACGGACTTTGTAGCTTACTGATTTTTCAGTACTAAACCTACCATATGCTGCTGCTGCTGCTAAGTCGCTTCAGTCGTGTCTGACTCTCTGCAACCCCATGGACGGCAGCCGNATGACTGAGCCACCGAACTCACTGAATACTGATGTTAAAACGGACTTTGTAGCTTACTGATTTTTCAGTACTAAACCTACCATATGCTGCTGCTGCTGCTAAGTCGCTTCAGTCGTGTCTGACTCTCTGCAACCCCATGGACGGCAGCCGACCAGGCTCCATCCCTGGGATTCTCCAGGCAAGAACACTGGAGTGGGTTGCCATTTCCTTCTCCAATGCATGAAAGTGAAAACTGAAAGTCATTGAGTCGTGTCCAACTCTCAGCGACCCCAGGGACTGCAGCCCACTAGGCTCTCCATCCATGGGATTTTCCAGGCAAGAGTACTGGAGTGGGGTGCCATTGCCTTCTCCAAAACCTACCATACATACATACTCGGAATATGTTTCAAAATTAGAGAGTATATGTCTCTAATATACTTATAACTCATTCTTTAATCTTTAATTTTCTCATTAGACTCCACTTTGTGAGGAAAATGTTCTATTGTTTCTTTTCCAGACAACTTGTTTCTAAAGTATGTTAAATCTTTGTCTGTTACACACACGTATATACATCAGACACAACAAATAGTGTATCTTGGGGCATTTTAATACTTAGGTTTGCATAGCTGGTCAGTCTAATTAATTAAGAGGAGGGCTAAAGAAAGAAAAGAGATTTGCCTACGATTGATTCCATAGCTATAAAAGTGAAAAGTGAAAGTGAAGTTGCTCAGTCACGTCCAACTCTTCACAACCCCATGGACTGTAGCCGACCACGCTCTTCCGTGCATGGGATTTTCCAGGCAAGAGTACTAGAGTGGGTTGCCAGTACTCTTAGCTAAATGTAGACTTCATAAAGCAAAGTGATGAACTAGTTTGCCTTTTGTGATTGGGGTAGAATCTGTGCAGTGTTTGGGGATGTGGGGAGAGAGGAGAGGTTTACACCAGACCTTATATATAGTCAGTAATCTTTACCCCATTTCACTTTCAAAAATTCTCCTTATTGAAAAAAAAAAGGCTTTAGCCTTCTCAAAGGACGGTGTGGAGAGTTATTTATCTACTTATCCTCGCTTAAGTTGTGTGTTATTTTAAATTGAATGTGCTTACTCTCAAAGAAAAGTTGTTCAGCATGACCTTAAACACAGATTTTAAAGTGGAAAATGTAATCATTTTCCCCTAAAAAGTTTTCTAATAAGTTAAACTATCAAAACAAATATCAAGTAAACAAAGAAACAAATAAAACAAAGAAACATGTAGCACATAGGCAGCTTATGATTGAGGTCTTGTGGACTTATACAATAATAATGGTGTTTTTTAATCAAATTTCTTTAAAAAACTAAGCAGATTGTATCCTTGCAAATTAATTTGGTAATTAATCTAAATTTTTAAACATTTAGATATTTTTATCAATTTTAGTTCTGAAACCAAAGAGTTATTACTTTATTTTAAAAGTTTGTAAGTTCAGATAAGTTTATCTCAGTTTGTCTGAAACTTGAGTCTCAGATTTCTCAGTAGGAGGATATAATAACTTCCTCACTGGGTTCCTGTGAAGATTAAGGAAAATGATTGACGTGGAAATACTTTACAGTCGAGGGCTATGATAATATTAATAAATAGAATCTTCTCCATTCACATTGTAAAATCCAAAGCACAGAAACAATTTTAACACATTAATAACTGACTACACTGTAAAACAATAAAATTGTTTAAAATTTCAGAATGTAACATATGTTCTTATGAGCATGAAGATGAGACTTTTTTAACTCTTAAAATACTGAAATATTCAGAAAATAATGGAATACAATATCTAATTATTGATAACAGGAATTATGAGATGTTTGCACAAATAATTAAGAATACTTTTGAAGATTATGATGACTAATGTAACTAATTTTTCAGCTACCTGTTCACCTTCTTTCAGTATCTCTGGCTCTGTAATGTGTTGTCTCCAAATCTCCTAGAGTTGTGATTTTATATATATATATATATATATATATATATTTCATTTGTATAAAATAACTTAAGCCATTCCATACTGAGATAAATATCATAATTATAGTGGATTCAAATGTATATTTTAATTTTTTTCTAGTTAATTTGTGAGCAGAGCTTACTTCTTATAAAGGCTGATTAGAATGTCATTTTCACTTCACATTATTTTTACTTCATAGAAGCTATCACCTTGGCCATTTTTTAATTGTTCAATGACCTTATGATATGGCGAGTTACACTGTCTTTTTCAATAGATATATAATATTAACAAAACTATTTTCCTCCTTTATACATAAAAGTAAATACAAATAAAACATCTATTTCTTCTTTCATCATAATGAGATATTGTGTTTCTGTAAAAAAGGAGAAAAGAACACNGCGAGTTACACTGTCTTTTTCAATAGATATATAATATTAACAAAACTATTTTCCTCCTTTATACATAAAAGTAAATACAAATAAAACATCTATTTCTTCTTTCATCATAATGAGATATTGTGTTTCTGTAAAAAAGGAGAAAAGAACACCTTTAGGGAATGCTGCTCTACAAGACTGACACTATTAGAAACTGGATAACTAACTAGTCAGTATAATTTTAGAGGCAATGGGAATCCTCTGCCTCAGTTGTTTAAAAGAGTTTCCTATATCTTTTAGTTAAAATATTTTAAAATCAAATATTGATTGCACAAATAATTTATTTGTTTTTAAATCAAATATTCACTGGATCTAACCTTGTAAAAACAATATAAAATGTTCTTTCCAATTCCTTGACATCAAGATTCTGTCTTAAATTCCCACCAAAGTAGGATGAAAGTGAGTTATACAGTTTGTGGGATCCAATATAAGATCTCTTATTCACAAATAAAGAATTTCAAGATTGCACCAACAGAATTTCAGCAACGGCAGAACATTCAACTGAGCACTGGAGTCTTCTAAATGCAGCCCAAGAAGCTGGCCCTGGGTGTAACTTACACTAGAGTATAAGAAACTGAGCATCGATCACCGGAGGAAGAGAACATAGAGAGGTATGTACTAAAGGTAGGCTGTCTAAAGGAGAGATGGGAGAGCCCAAGACACACCTCTCTAAAATTCTGTCTTAAACTAGCTGCATTCCAATCTGCTTTATCCAGCTATTAACATCTTTGGAAGATATTAGCCAACTGCTGCTTACCCTGTTTCCCATCCCAGGGATATTTTCATATTTATAGAGGCCAGTGAAAAACAAATTACTTTAAAAATGAACGATCAAATTTTTTCAGGTGGTGTTTAGTACCGTGAGAGACCTCGTTGAGGCAGGTCCCCGGTGCCTCTCAGGACACGTCTTGGCGCACCTGTCTGTTAGTTTACCTGCTAGTGCAGTTAATTCTGCTACTGCAATTGTGAGAGTGTTAAATTTGTATCTCCCGTTAAACAGGCAATTTTATTTTTCCACAGAAAGTCATGTATTCTTATAGCGATTTTAGCAAACTATGAAGGATCAGTGCTAGAACCGAGACGCTCTCCAGCTGAGACTTGGAGAGGCCAGGAGTCAAGCGGCCGCTGTGTCTTCTCAGTTGGCCTGGTGTTTCAGCCAGCACTGCTGTTTCTGATCTCTGTCGCCACTGCTGGCTACAAATATCTCTTCAATTACAGGATCTAGTTACTTCTGAATCAACCTGATTGGAAGCTTTTGATAATATCAGGGAATTTTAGTGAATGTTATAATTTAATGTGAAATTACAACATTTACTGAGTACTATCAACATATGAACAACATTTAGATTTAAATCATGATATATATATACTAGTATTTATTATTTAGCGTTAAATGTATTTTAAACAAGATAACTAAGAAGGATCAAATACATTGATGTTCACCGGTATGTGTTTGGTATGACCGATAATTTAGTCAGAAACACATTTTATTGCTGGAATAAAATGCATAATGTTACACTTGGCAATGCCTATGGGCTTAGAGTTCGTATGACTTGAGCAAAAGAAAATAATGAAAGCCGTCTCCTAGGTTCACATGCATTGCTAGGGTTTACTTTTCACTGTGATGTGTCATAAGTTATAACCATCTATCTACTCCAAGAGGCACCTAACCTTGGAGAAATTAACCCTAAATAAATCCAGCTCTTTTACCTTAGATTTTCCCCTTTTAAACATAATATTTCCATGTAAGTACCACAGCATTTGTCATTTTGTCAGCTGTCGAGATATGATATTGTCTATCTTTGCATACAAACACTTGTTCATGGTTTCTATAACTTTAAAAATAATCACGGTGATTTCCAAAAGAAGGTATCATGCCTCACAAATCTTTCCAATTATGGATTCAGTTTTTATTACTTATTTTAGAAAATGATTAACTTTCATATTTTGTCTAGATCTATATCTATATGAATGTTGCCATAGAGAGAAAGAGGTAGCTATGAAATCTTTTGTTGTTAGTAAAACACCCATTTGAATATTACCCATGTGTTTTGGCTATATCTTTTGATTGTGGAATACATTGCCGTTTGAGTGTGCAGCTGGAAGGAGAGGGCTTTGACCTCTATTTCATGTTAGGGAGAAGAAAGACTAACAGACAAAAACTTAAAACAGTTACCATTTAGACTGTTGGTTGAAATCATTTCAGCTAGAAAACAGACACGAGTACATATTGCTAACTTGATTTTTGATTATATATGAGATCTCCATACTGCAGAGGCAGTGTCTAAGAGAAAATGTTGGCGTTCCCTAGTGGCCCAGAGGGGAAAGAATCTGCATGCAGTACAGGAGATCAGGGTTCAATCTCCGGGTTGGGAAGATCCCCTGGAGAAGGAAATGGTTACCCTGCAGCATTCTTGCCTGGAGAATCCCATGGACACAGGTGGGCTACAGTCCACGGGGTCACAAAGAATCAGACACGACTGAGCGTGTCTTACGAGTTCCACTCAAATGAGTTGATTTTCAATCCTGTATAATCATATTTTTTTATCTTCCTTCCAAACTTTATATAACCCCATTATTTCTAAAAATATTTTTTCTTTTCTTATAACTACGCAAAAGGCAGCAAATTCTTTCAAAAGAATAATTTTAAGAGACGTTTGATAATTTAACTATATACATTCTGCCACATTTTTCTTTCTCAAAAGAGTTATTTCAGAATTTTTATAAGTGAAACTGAAAATAAATACTTCAGAGAAATATATGAAACATTAAATATGTGTCATTTCCAAATTTGCTACAAGGAAAAATTGACAAATGAAAGCCAAAATCTATTCACCCACTTACTAAAATAAATCAATGTCCAAAGGATCTGGAACTTACTGAAGGAATAATAAGTAATCTTGGAAGTTTTTATACTTATAAACTTGAAGTCTGCAGACTTTAAAGCGAAGTTTAAATCAAATCTAGCTTGGTGAGTTCTTTAAAAAATTGACATTGTAATGGGACCCAATATCCAGCTGTTCTGTGGTCAAATCTGTTTCTTCATCCCAAAGGGAAAAGTCTGCAGAAACATATTGCTAGTTTGTTTTTATTCCGTACTGATCAAATGCCTTACTCTTACTTTTTAAAATGCAAAACAAGCAATGCCTTTTTTATTTTGGGTGAATTAATATTATGTATTTCATTTATATATGCTCCAAATATTTCAAAAGACTATGTATTGGTTTGCAGTTTTTGGTAAAAACATCAAAATGGAGGGGGCAGATGTAAATATAGCATCTTAGAGTTTAAGAAGTGTGTTTAAGAAGTAAGCAGCCAAGAAACTACCTGCTTCTGACGCTGGCGTGGGCATCGGTGGGACACAGAACAGCACATTTTCAGGTGTCAACTCAGAAGAGGCAATAGACACACACACACACACACANACACTTCACTCTACAGCAGAAGCACACACACCATTGTAAAGCAAGTATATCCCAACAAAAACAAATAAAAGTGTAAAAATAAACAAATGATGATGTCCTTAAAAACACACACACGCATATACACACCTGGATGCAGAGGGCTGGGTTCCAAAACCCAGTTTCAAGTAGGCCCACAGCTTTAAAGAGGAGAATGCATTCTCCTTTACAGCCCTCTCCAGGAGTGTGTGTGTACAAGCTTGTGTGCGTGCTAAGTCCCTTCAGTCGGGTCTAACTCTTTATGACCCTTTGGACTGTAGCCCACCAGGCTCCTCCGTCCATGCGACTCTCCAGGCAAGAATACTGGAGTGGCTTGCTATTTCCTTCTCGAGGGGATCTTCCCGACCCAGGGATAGAACCTGTCTCTTGTGTCTCTTGCATTGGCAGGGGGGTTCTTTACCAGTAGCGCCACCTGGGAACCCTACTCTCCAGGAGACCAGGGTCCAAATCACATGGAGCACAGACCAGGGAAAGCTGGAAGAGGTGCCTGGAGCTGTGAAGTCTTGGCGGTCCTCACCTGGCGATGGAGCCACAGTTCCACGAGGCAGCCCCACCGACCACTCCATGCACAGGAAGGCCGCTCTCACATCCCCAAGCACGTGCTTGAAGGATCTTTCCCAGGAAGGGAAAAGAACGGCCACAATAGCCATGAAAGTGGGTAAGAAAGCAGGAAGGCTGAGAAACTCGGCCAGGCCCCCTCCACCATGGACCCCCGTTCACGAGAGGACACGTGGGCACCAAACACCAAAGGCAGGCAGGCACGGGGCACTGGACACGCCAGTTCCTGAACCCAGAGAGAAAGAATCCCACAAGAGAGGCAGAAGCTGAAGGCTGGTCAGTGCGGATCAGTCCCAAGGAGATGGAGATGGCTTTTCCTTTGTTAAATGTACTTGTAAGATGAAACACTTGGAAAAACTAACTGGCCTTGAAACAGGTCCTGAATCAATCCCTGTGACAATGACCTAAAAATGCCAACCCCCTGGGGCCTGCCCCCAAGCCAGGCCAGGCTCCTCCATGCGCCGTGCCTGCCTGCTGCTCCGAGGAGCACATGTGATGGACAGATCTAAGGGGTACCCTACAATCTGCATTTATGCCATTTATCTCTTTGATACATAAAATACAGACATTTGCATCACTTATTTTAACATGCATGATTTTCTACAAAAAGCCACAAAAGAGAAGAAAAGTCTGATCTGAGGCCCCCTCATCACCGCCCCCACCATTCCCCNGTAGAAGAAGAGAAAAAAAAAAAAGTGCCGCTTTTTGGTCTGCTATCCTGATATGCTTCATAGCCTGGCTTTTGCTACTGTCTCTAAAGCAGTGGTTCTCAGGGGTGATTTGGCACTCATCTGGCAATGTCTCGAGGCATATTAATATTTGGTTGTCACAATGGAAAGAGGAAAGATGCCATTAAGCTTTGGTGATTAAAAGCCAAGAATGCTACTAAACAGCCTACAACACGCAGGACAACCTCCCAAAAAGTTCTGAAAGCCTTTCTATCAGTCTCAATAAATCATTATCAAATGGACCTTAAAAAACTGTTAGAAACAAACTTGCCAGGTAAATTTAAACTTTAAATTTCCAATAAATAACAAATAATATTTTAGTATAAGCAATGTCCCAAATATTGTACATGACATATTAATACTTATACTATGAAACAATTCCTTATCTGAAATTCAAATTAAACTGCTTGTCCTATATTTCTATTTGCTAAGTCTAGCAGCCCCAGTGCAACAGACTCCACATTTTGAGAAGGAATTTAGTAAAGTGATGATCCTTTAGCTTCCTCCCTGCTGTCACAAGAGGAAGAGCTGTTGATCTCTTTGGTCAGAAGCCAGGACATTCATTGGGCCAAAGTGGTGTAGTTTAGGTCAGGGAATCTGGTTTAGAGATCAGCTCAAGAGCAGGACATTCTCATTTTCCCTGCTGTCTTAGGTTGATGCAGGGCCTGTTTCCTTAGACTAAGCTGGTCATGTCACATTTCTGTTGGCAACTGAGGAAGCACCTTAGCCAGGGCTATCCTGATTTAAGAAGTAGTAAACAGAGGTCTTCACTTAAACCTTGACATCTAAACTGTATTTTCTGATTCGGTCTTAGCTGGAAAGATCTGCCTTGATTAGCGCTTCATCACTAGAAGAGAATCTGTTCCCCATCTAGCTATTTTTCCTATCCATATAGCTCCCTCTGCTGAACTCAACAGGGGGAGGAAGGGGTGAGTGGGAGGGTGGGACTGAGGCATTCTTAAACCTGGATTGCAATACCATCTTCAAACTTCACCACACGCTCTCAGTACATAGTTAGGAGGAGACCAGAGAGCTTGACAGTGTTCCCTTTATTGCATTATTCTTATTTTATAGATGAGAGAAATATTAAGTAGAAAACATAATATTTAAGTGCTTTATAGACATTATCGCTAAACAACCCTATGACACAGATTCTACTAGCATCTTCATTTCCTAGAGAAAACAGAGACTGGAATTAAGTAACTTGCCCAAGGTTCACACCAAATAAGCAATTGTTGCAAGGCTTGAATCTCTTGTTCATTTCAAGGTTTTCACTTTTTTATCCCTACGTCTAAAAGTTGTACATATGAAAAAATGACTGAATCAAAATAAAGCCCAAGTATCACTTCTAAATCAAAAGCAATCAGAAAAATATGACACTATTCAAAGAAACCCACTCGCTGATAGTAAATGTTTTCTGAGTTGTTCTCCCATGTAATGATGAGAATTTGAAACATCTTCAATATGCTTTTAAAATAAGTACTCTAATAAGTAATACATGCAAAGTGAATGTATAGCAACTTAATCTTTATGTCAGGAGCTCTGCCCCATTCATTTCTGGTTACAAAGGCTTACATTTTAGGGCTCCATTTGAGCAAAGCAATTTTGATCTCTGCCTCCAGAGCTCATCCTGCACAAAGGACCCGGACCAGTCCCTCATCAGCATTCCATAAGAGCATGAATTGTTTTTAATCAGTCAACAACACTACAGTCAATCAAATGCATTCTGATACTGAGACCTTTTATCTCAAAAGCTATGCAGAAACCAAGGTCACGGTAACCTCTCTTATGGTTTATTGTTCCTCAAATGTACTTAGTGAATTGACAAAGCCACAACTTATTTTGTGGATTCAGAGCTTTCACTATGTTCAGCCCTCTCCTACATCATCTTTGTTCCCTCTTTCAGCACTTTCTGCCTAAGGGTCTTCATTGAACATCAAGTTCCCATAAGTATTTTAAAAAATAAAAAAAGAATGTCGAACAAGATTCTCTCAGCAGCTAAGATAATCATCATTTGTAATTGAGGCTCTTCAGAAAACTGCATGAATGTCTCAAATCACTGCTGTACAGCTTTGCAATAAAGGTGCAGGCAATGGGAGGGGAAGGCAAGAAGGCAGGACCTTGCCAGTGAGCTCTGCCATTGTTACAATCAAATAACTGCTGATGTAGGCAAGGCAGTAAGCCTTGATCTAGCCCAGGGGGTGAGTTTGGAAAACTGCCCTTGGGAGGTAAGGTAGAGTTAGGGTTCTAAATGCTGTAGAAGTGCTTCAGCAGATCCACAAACCTCGTGAGGTTACCCTCCTAGCTCACGTTTTTGATGACTCATTTAAGCAATAATATGCATAAATTCATGGTCTTGATCTTCTAGTAGTATTTTTACAATAAAGTATTAATATGTGATTAGGATAATTTTGAAAATAAAAAAGTGTCTGTGTACACAGGGAACAAATGTATAGACATCACGTGGCGAGAGGAATTGGTAAACTGGGATTAACATATATATGCTACTAATAGTATGCCTAAAAGAGTTAACTAATGAAAACCTACTGTATAGCTGGGAGAACTCTACTCAGTGTTCTGTGATGACCTAAACAGGAAAAAAATCCAAAAAAGAGGGGCTCTATGGATACAGAGAGCTGATTCACTTTGCTGTACAGCAGAAATTAACACAACATTGTAAAGAAACTATCCATCAATAAAAAATAATTTAAAAAAAATACTGTCTGTGTAGCACCAAGAATCATCCTGCATGCTACCAATGGTACTGTAATCATAAACTGGGCAACAGCAGGTTTAGTGAAAGAAACTATGTAACCAGTAGGGAAGTTATTGCCCAACTCTAGGAAAGACTTAGTAGAGGCCTGGACTAAGGGGGTGGTTAGGAAGTGAGTGACTGTGGGGAAGGAGGAAGGGGCGAGGTTCATATCTAAAAAGGCCTTTGAAAGTTAGCTTGTGATCTACTTTGGAACAAATGAAACCCACTGAAAAATGGCACAGGGTTACATGATTAAAGTGGGGTGGGAGGAAGATGGGCCATGACACAGTGTACAGGACAAATCAGAGCAAGGAGAGATTGGATTCTGACAAAGGAGCCACTGCCGCGAGGCATGGGGTGCTGAAGGCCTGAAATACGATGGTGACAGGGAAAATAGGAGGAAAGAGATGGATGGGGAAGAAATTAGAAAAGGGCTATTAGTCCTTTCTCAAACTCTTCCTATTCTAAGACTCAAATATTCCCTACTGTCTATCATGTCTATGAGTCATGAAGCCATTATTTTCATTAGGGAAGGAACGGGTTGGGGAGGGGAGAGTTTTATTCCAAGTGGAAAGTCAAGGTATATTTTTAGCTACATTAAGCCAGCCTTCTGCTGCTCTGCACACTGATGTAATTCCAACATAAAACATAATCTATAATATTCCAGTGGAACAAATCCAATTCTTGGTAATATAAATTTTCATATAAGTCCATCACAATTCATTCCCAAAACATCTCATTCTCTTTGAAAGCTGGAACTGCAGCAAGTGATCAAAAAGAGTAGTTTAAAATTGCTCTGGAATTTCCAGAGATGCTAAATCTAACCCGCCGACGGCATAGGACCAATCCCCCAAACTTTAAATCAGAGGTAAAGCGTTTTATGTTTTAAAAGATATATTCCTCAAAGTTTATCACAGTGTATTAAAGTCAAATGTGAGTTATTACTTACCAAATCTGGAGCTGATGTCGCTTCTTGATTACCCTAGGTAGGCGAGAATAAGTATCTTCCAACCAACATATTTTTTATCTTTTCATCTGCCTCTTGCTATTTACAATAGAGTGAAAAATAATAGCCAAGGAGTGACTTTTCAGGGTTGGACGAAGTGCAAATCCCATCTGACTGGAGTCTAAATTGTATTCCAGGCCCTGGCAAGTTCTGCCACATGGGGAAAAAATAATGGAAACTGACTTCTCAATAGCTGGACTGGTCCTGTAGGAATAATCAGGGAAATCTCATCTGATGAACTTTCAGCACATTTGCATTGGCTTAGACCCCACGTATTTATTGTTGGTCATGCTTGAAATTTACTCCTCTCTGGCCCTGCTGGAGTTTTCTGCATGAAGGACAGAGGCACACCATGATCAAGATGCCCGATGGAACCCCAGAGTGAGCAGAAATTTTATAACTAATACCACTGATACAGAAATTCAAGATTCCTTCCAAGGGAGGAGGATATTCTTTAAAGTAATCTTAGATCCTTTTATTTTTAGTGCCTAGAATATTACCTAGGCACTCAAACAGAGGAACAGCCCAAAGGTTCACCGTCCTAAAGGTCCCCACTTCGGGTTTTGGGGTGTTTGCATTATCAGGACACTCCTTTTCTAGAATCCCCTCATTATAACACAAGTAAATTCTATGAAATGGCTTCAAGAAGCCATATAAGAGTAGATAAGAAGGTTGAAGTCTACAGACAGACATGGGTACCAGTCCTGTCTCTGCTGTTTACTAGCTGAACACACTGAGTTAACTAAACCTATTTGAATCTAACATCATAAAATGTGTCTATTAACACCTACCCCATGGGTCACTGTTAAAAGTAGAAGAGATAATTCTATCAAAATCTTTTGTGTAGATTTAGTACACGTGTAGATTTACTACTTTCATTAAAATTTTCAGGGACTTCTCTAGTGGCCCAGGGGCTAAGATTCCATGCTCCCAATGCAGGGGCCTGGGTTCAATCTCTCATCGGGGAATTAGATCCCACATGCTGTAACTAAGAGTTCACATGCCGCAAGTGAAGATCTTACATGTCACATATTTCGCAGGCTTTTAGAGAAGCAATGGTTTTATAAAAATTCATTGAGCAGAGCAAAGACAATGTACTTATCTGGTTATATCGCTGTGAAAAAAAAAAAAAAAAAAAAACCTCTGTTCTAGAATCCCTATAAAGGTTGTATGTTTTCAGATCTCTCTTATCTAGTGTGCTTCCTTAAATCAGAATGGTCGTTTCCCCAAGAAGGCCACATTAAAGACATCTGCCATGGAGGAAATTTTCACATAGCTCTTCCTTCTGTGGGAAAATTCAATTAAGACTTTCTTAGGAATGGAGGCAAATTCACATTTTGTAGGGTGTGGTGCTTAAAACAAGAAAGAATCATTTTAAGATTCAAGGCTGCAAAAATATCTTAATTTTGCACTTTTATAAAACCACAGTCATGAGTTGAAAAGGTTTCCTTTTTTTTTGCGATCTATGATGGAGATCTAGAGATCAACAGGACAAGCAACATCACACCTAATGGGAAAGCGTCTTAGCAGGGCTTTGCATACACTAGCATTCTTTTTGGGTATAGATAGTCCTTTCTCATAGGAAAGGGGCGCAGCAAACTTTGCCCATCACACTTTAGTAAGTACACAAAGCATTAGTCTCATCTGACAAATTGAGAAGTAAAATATACCATGCCAAGAGGTATTCTGGACTCCATTTCAGGATTCTTCCCAAGGATTCCCCATAAAGGTGACACAGATGCATATAGTTATTCCAGCAAGGGCTTACAACTAAATTATTCAGTGAGAGCTGAGACTCCAAATTTCAGTTCCGACTTACCCTACTGTTTTCATTTCTTCTTTTACATCTTTAATTTATGGTTGTTGAAAAATCTAATTAGTTATTAATCCTTAGGAATTATGTGTTCCAAGCATGATAAGAAACCAAAAAGGACTAAAGAGAGGGAGAAAGGAGAAGAGTTAACTGTGAAAAACTCATTCACAATGAATGTCTAGGTAGGAGGGGGCTTAGCCTCAATTACTCTGAAAATGAAAAAGTCAGACCCTTCTTTAGCTAAGCAACAATACCCCAGCATTTCCCTACCTGTTTGACAGCACAGTAGTTTCAAGTAGACACTTTTGTGGGAGAAGCATTCTAAGATCAAGGGGTATAACATTACATCTTCTTGGAGACTCATAGGGAATATTAAAGACTCTGAGAAGTCCTGCAGTAAAAAATACCCTACACATATGTGTTGAACTCAGCATTTTCCAAACATATATTAGCCAAAGAATCATGTGTATAAATAAGGGCAAATAGATTTGAGACACTGGTTGAAGCCTTTATTTAATATTTTTAAAAGCATCATGGATGGTGCACTTCCTGGGGTATCATAATTCTTTTAGACAGCTGCACAAGACAATACTTCAGAGAAAATCAAATGACCCACCCCATCCATGTAACCACACTGCTTCAAACAGGAATCCGTACCACCATGGAACATCCATCTGCTTTAGCTCACAAACTGAGATTTGGGATTCTTTTCATCCAAATGAAGATTGTGATTCTGCCACGGGGAACTACTAACACACTCTCTCATCTTTCTCATTGTTTCACGGCATGCGATGTGCTCACTCCTTCTCTATCTCACTATCCCTCTAAATAGATATCTATGGTTCCATTTTTTTTTCTTTTACTTGCTCCCACTTTGAGAACTGAGAAAATATTCATTTATTTATTGATGGAGTTCATAAGAATAGAGTCTCAAAATTGAGAGCCATGATTCACACTATGCCATATATATGATGACTAACTTATTTCAAGAAGAGTATACTTTTTGTCACGGTTCTGGCACCCCAGGAGACACTGGGTATGAGCTGGCTTTCAGAGAATGCTACTTCCAAAATAATAAGGAACCTGTAACATCCATATTAGGCAACTTAGGTATTCAGTTGCATATGCCATGATTTCTCTGTTTCAGAAAGGAAAGTCTCGACCTCTGAGAAACCTCTTCCTCCTGGAGCATCATGATTTTTAACTCCATTCCAGGGTAAGTCATTTTATACAAGCCACTGACAATAGTGAAGTGGATACAACAATATTTACTCTGGGAATATTTTGCTCTTCATGGTTTCTGAAAACTTTTTAAAAGGACCAGACAATAAATCCATAGTGTACATTTATAATAATCTCTTTGGGCAGGGTAAAAAACTTTTTAAAAGGACCAGACAATAAATCCATAGGGTACATTTATAATCATCTCTTCGTGTCTGACTCTGTACGACCCCACAGACAGCAGCCCACCAGGCTCCCCCGTCCCTGGGATTCTCTAAGCAAGAACACTGGAGTGGGTTGCCATTTCCTTCTCCAGTGCATGAAAGTGAAAAGTGAAAGTGAAGTCGCTCAGTCGTGTCTGACTCTTCACAACCCCATGGACTGCAGCCTACCAGGCTCCTCCATCCATGGGATTTTCCAGGCAAGAGTACTGGAGTGGGGTGCCATCACCTTCTCAAATGTCTACTTGTCCCTAAATTGTTAACAGGGACATTTTACGTTCAAATTTCAGTNTTTTTTTTTTTCTTTAACCACAACGGCAACAACAGCAGTATTTATTTTTCTTCCTAGGTAGAAATCAACGTGAGGAAGCACAACTGCATGCATCTTAGGTATCGCTTTGCATTGCAATACAGAGGAAAAATAATGCAGAACTTAGCCCACATTCAGTATTTAAATTGCAAAGTATTTTCAAATGGAGCAATACAGAGGAAAAATAGAGCAGAACTTAGCCTAATTCAGGATTTAAATTGCAAAGTATTTTTAAATGAAACATTTAAATGTTGGAGGTCTTGAATTTTAAAATCTGTTTCAACATAGTTGGTGTGACTGACTATCCAACTAAAACTTTTTAAGCTGTTGCTTCTATTAAGTAATTGTGAACCAATGAGGAAGAATAAATTACATTTTTCAGAATAATCGTTCCAAAACAAATATTTAGAGGTATCAGACACTGTTTCAAGGTCAAATGAATAATCTGACTGATCTTTGCAGGTTATGCTTGCCTTTGACCCAGTACAGAAGATCATAGAGCACGCTCTTTCTGGTGTCTACCTAAAAGCTATTGACGTTGGCAAGTTTCATGTATTACCAGGCTGCTACTGTGAACGCACTGGTCCCCAAAGCAAAATCTGACAAGAAGACAGGGAGCAAAGAAGTTTCAGAAAACACAACCTGGTTACTATAGTCAACCACCTAATCATGGGGAAGACTAAGGAAGAGGGATTAAAATAATTCAAATCAAGGCAAATTATGTGAAATCATACTATTCATACTGTTAATTCAGACATAACTGTTCATTTCTACTATCTACTCATCCATCATAGCAAAATGAAAAATAAGTTCTGTCCTAAAAATGACAACAAAAACACAATTGGCTTTAAAATAAAAATTCTAATGTGTAGACAGACTGAATAGAAAAATGAAAATAGGAAGATAACACAGATACACTTTATTTCTATCTTTCCCCACCTTCGTTTCAAATCATGGAGCTGGACAACACATTTCCCCCACTATCACAGTCTGGTCAGTAAATCCAAGTGAAAAAATGAAAATCTAAATCACCAGGCTCGTGAAGCCAATTGAAAAAGTTGCCATTGTTATCNTTTCTATCTTTCCCCACCTTCGTTTCAAATCATGGAGCTGGACAACACATTTCCCCCACTATCACAGTCTGGTCAGTAAATCCAAGTGAAAAAATGAAAATCTAAATCACCAGGCTCGTGAAGCCAATTGAAAAAGTTGCCATTGTTATCTGACCCACTGTGGCTACCTCAAATGTAGCATTCCCTTACATGCTGTTATTCTTTACTCTTTACCATTCATACTTTACTACCCGAATGTTCAATAAACTCAGGACAAATAAACTGAGGAAGGGGGCTTCTCTCATTCACAGAAAGGTATTTTTCAATTATATAATTTGTTACATTTTAAAGAGATAAAAGCTGCACCTGCAAGTGATTAAAAGATGTTTTGTATTCATGGTTTCATCTCTGCTGAAATACATGTGTAATTTAAACCACACATAATTCATAGCAACTTAGGCCCATTACAGAGTTCTAGCTTCTTTTTTATGATAGTTACTAACTAAAACAGTGCTATTGCCACGCTGAGCCTGCGACTTCGACTTCAACATACAGGTTTAATGAATACATGTCTTGACATAAAAAAGGAAAACAATAATATGGACAAAGCTGCTAGCTGTTATGTTTCGAGTGTGTGCTAAAGACTAAGTACATTCACTGAAGTTAAGGACTGTGCAAAGGAAAAAACATTTCTTTTTTTAAGGAAGNGTTTAATGAATACATGTCTTGACATAAAAAAGGAAAACAATAATATGGACAAAGCTGCTAGCTGTTATGTTTCGAGTGTGTGCTAAAGACTAAGTACATTCACTGAAGTTAAGGACTGTGCAAAGGAAAAAACATTTCTTTTTTTAAGGAAGAAGTGAAGGGCTTTTGAGAGAAATATGAAATAGTATTTCTCAAAATTTCTGGGTCCCTCCTTCCCAGCTTCCCACAGCCACCTCTACCCCGGCAAGAATTTAAACTCTTCAGAGTCACTTTTAAAGGATAAATGATGGGATATGTTAATATAATCCTGAATATAGGTTTAGATTGAAAATGGGAATTGGGACCATAATTAATTATGTTGCCAAGTTTTTTGAACTTTAAGAAGACAAATTGAGGCAAATGAGGACATTTATATGACTGCAACCTTATAAAAGTTCATGGGTTAAAACTTTGGTAAACTGACAGAATCTTTCTGACATTTGATTAATTCCATATGCAGAATGAGTGTGAGGAATTAATACCCTTTTGGTGTTTTCACTTTCTGAAACCACTGTAATAAGAGACTGACATAGAATCAAAACCAACTATAAACACAGCCTTCAGCTAGGGTTACGGGCCTTATTATCACTTTTAATAAACAATAATGAGTAATAAATACCGATAGCCCTCAGAACACTCTGGTCTGTTCGCATCTTTGCTCCCGCATCCCTCCGTCACGTCTTTCAGGATAATAAAACAATTCAATCCCATCAAATGCCGACAACCGCTCCCTCGGGAGGGATGTTTTATCTCTACTTCTGCGAGCCCGGGGAGGATTTTCCTTGTTTGAAGGGGGCGGAGAATGGAGCGGGGTCCTATTTATTTCCATTGACGACTCCCCTGGTTCTCACAGGCGCTCAGGGATCGGGTGGGAGGAGAGGAGGAGGAGGTGCGGAGATTCCCTCCTTCAGAAAAGAAAAAAGGTTCAGGAAGCGAGGCGGGAGGAGGAGGGGTGGAGGGGGGTTAAGAGAGCTTAGTGTGTTCGGAGAGATCAGCAACGAAAATACATACACATGTATTTTGTGCGATTTAGCGGGATCGAAAGATGAGAAGTAAAAAAAAAATTTACAACCCAACTAAGTTGCTAAAAAGAATTCTGTTATACCAGTTAACAAACACACTCAGAAACATTCTCTCAGGTTCATTTCCCGCTCAAGGTCTCGGTTTCTGGGAGCGACTTGTACCCAGGAAAGGGAGCCGGGCAGCGCCCCGAAGGGGACCGGGAGGGGACCCGCGGCCCGCCCGAGAGCTAGCTGAGCGGAGCGCAGAGGGCCCGCGCTGAGCTCCGCGGGCCTCGGGGACCCGCGCGCAGCGGGCGCGGGGGCTGCGCGGAGTCCTCGCGCCTCGACCTCCGCGGGAGGAGGTGTGCGGTGGGAAGGGGGCACCCAGGGAGCAGAGTGTACCGAAACCGTACCCCCAGACGAGCAGTTTGCGAAGTGCCCCCCGCTCCAAGAGAACAGCTGGGACCTGGAGCCGCTCGTTCGGATTCCAAAGGGTCGGGGCCGGCCCTACTGCCGCCTGAAGGGCGGGCGAACCCCGGCTCCCGCACAGACGGGGCTGGGGCGCTGCATCTGCGGCGGGAAGAAGCGTGCCCTCGGTGGCAGTTTTGCTTTCCCGGCAAAAGTAGAATCGGGTCACCGGGCCACCCCGCTCGGCTCAAGGAAGTTTCTCAGACGATGCTCGCCTTAACCCGCCAAGGATGCCTGAGGAGCCGGAGCGGTGGGAGGTCCTCCGGGGCAAGGCCGGGCAGAGCCCCGGGACAGTCCGCCAGGAGCCCGCCCCTCGCACCAGCCAGAGCCCTCGCTTCTCGCTGAGACGCGCCTTGCGAGACCGCGGGTTCCGCATGCTTCCTGCAGCGGCGGGCGGAGGGCAAGAACCCGGGGCGGGCGGACCAGGGCGGGGGGTGAAGGCTCCGCGGCTCCCAGGACGCCGCCGCACCCCGGGCACTCGGCCCCGCGTCCCGGGCCTGAGCACGCTCTCCCTGCACCTCCGGGGCCGCCCAGCGCGAAGCCCGCCTGGGGCACCCGCGGGGACCTGCTCCACGCCCTGCTGCCCTCAGCTCCTCGGGAGCCGGCGCCCTCGCCCTGCGGGGACCGAGCGCCCGGCGGGCCTGGCACACGCGCCGCGCCCTCTCCCCGACCAGCCCGCCGGGGCGGGCGCTCCTTGCGCCAGGTCTCGGGTGGCGGGGCGAGGCGGCGGGACGTCGGCTTTTTTTTTTTCCTCCTCGCTACTTACCTTACAAAATGCATGTTCTCCTGAGGGGAAGAGGAAAGATCCCTCCCCGAGGTGTGGTGAGCGAACAAGTCCACGTCCCCGGCTGCTCCGGCCAAGATGCTGAACACTGGTACTCAGGAACCACAAGGACTTGGAGGAGGAGGCAGATAAAAGAGGGGGGAAAATGAAATCGCCCGAAGTGTCCTAACTTTGCGGCCGGCGCTGCAAACTTCAAAGGCGGGCGACAGCCGGTGGCGTGCGGCCGCCGAAGTTGCTGAGAAGTAGAGCGGGGCGAAGCGCGGGGCCGGGGGAAACCCCGGGGCAGAGCGCGCGAGCGGCTGGAGGTCCTTTTAAAAGGCCGGGGGGGTGCGGGGCGCCGGGCGGCCGGAGGAGGCTGCGGCGGAGCTGGGAGCGGCTGCGGGCTCGGCGGACGGCCGCTCGGGACGCCGGCGCCAGGCTGGAGCGCGGCGCGGGGAGGGCCGGGCGCCCCCGGCGGCGGCGGCGGGGGCGCGGCTGGGCTCGCTCCGCTCTCTCGCGCCGCTGAGCCGGGAGTGCTGATCTCCGCCGAGTGTCACTG
>SJYV01039384.1:165496-204611 GCA_006410875.1 Neotragus pygmaeus | reverse complement strand
CACACACACACACACACACACCCGGCGACCCAGCGCTCCTCAAAAGGAGACCCTCGCGGGCGGCATCGCGGGAGACGTTCTTCCCTCCTGACCTCCCAGCCAGCAGCAGAGAAGCAGAAGGAGGCCCGCAGAGACCCGGTCAGAGCTGCGAAACCCAGAGAGACGCGTCCAAGGGCATCGCTCTGTCAGGGAGACCTGGGTGCACATAAGGGGGAACTCGTGTTGATTTGGGGGCGGGGTGGGGAGACGAGCTAAAATCGAGGTTGGAGGCGGAGAGCATAGTGTGCAAACTGTGCATGCATGTCCCACTTTCCCCCGGCCGCCTGCCTACCACAGTCTTCAGCCGGGGAGCGCTTCCCCCTCGGCGCACTCCGAGCCTCCTCCGGTTGGAAACTCAGCAGCTGTTTTAACAATTGAAAAGCGGCCCTACGGGACCAGTGAGAGACAGAGCAGTGTGTGAAGCCATTAAGGCTGACTAGGCAATTATGATAAGAAGTTACCTAATTAGCAACCTGGCCTGGGCACAGGAAAACATTGGGGAAGCGAGCGAGGTGGTGTGCAAAAAACCTGGGTGATTTAGTGATCTCACTTTCGCAACTGCGAGCCTAGTTTTCAGCAAACCTGGTTTTTACACCCTTGGATTTTAAGTTGTCAGAACATAGTTTGTTAAGATATAGCGTCAGTAATGAAACCATGGAAAATATGGTTTGGAATATATTTCCCGCTTCTCATTGCCACGGAAAAACAAAGATAAGATGAAAATCAGCCTTACCCAGATCATATTGTTCCTAAATACCTGGTCACCAGAGAGAGCAGTCCAATGCAACTCCTTAAGTTTTGTGTCTCCTGGATGAGAACAGTGCAGTAGGTGGATTTATTAAACTGATTAACTTCACAAAATCACTTTATAAAAGCCTTAGAATTTTTAAACGCTAAAAGGGACGCTGAGATCATTGTACATATATTTTTAGCAGATGAGACAATGGAGGAAGTGGATCTCTGCTCAGAAGATCTGCAAGAATGACTTCTGCACTTATGAGATATGGTCCCAAACTGGAGAACTCAGTAACACACCTTTATTAAGTGCCTGTTGGTGATGGTTTAACTGCTAAGTCAAGTCTGACTATTGCAACCCCATGGGCTGGGGCCGGCCAGCCTCTTCTCTCCATGGAATTCTCCAGGCAAGAATACAGGAGTGTGTTGTTATTTCCTTCTCCAGGGGATCTTCCTAACACAGGGATCAAACCCTGGTCTCTTTCATCTCCTGCATTGACAGCTAGATTCTTTACCACTGAGTCACAAGGGAAGCCACTACTAAGTGCCTGCTGTGTACCATATATGTCTTGGTGCTGATATTTCAAGATAGGACATAATGCTGGCCTTTAAGAAGTGCACAGCCTGGTGGGGGGACAGATGCATCAGTGAAAATGTGATTAGTTCCATAAAGTATGTTTGTGCCTGTTTCCGTAGGAACATGGAAAAAGAAGCAGCTGACTCCCTTTTAAAAGTTTCTCTTAGTAGAGATTTTAGTGTAGAGTTCTGAAGGATGAGGAAGAGAATCCCAGGCAAACAAGGATAGGGGAGGAAAGTGCCCACAAACTCAGAGAAGCAAGTGAATATGTCAGAAAAGTGTCCAAGTACATGGCTTGTCCTGGAAAGTAGAAAAAGTTAGGTGTGGCTGAAGCAAGCAAGGCCAGGCCACACCACACTCTTTAGGCCCAAAGAGCCAGAACTTTCTGTAGGTGGTACATGGTTGGGGAAACCGCTAAGGGTTTTAAGCAAGGATGGATTTTAAGGTTTTCAAATGTCATCAAATCCCAGTTTTGAAAAGTTACCACTGGCATCACTGTGGAAGACAAGTAGATGACAGTGACGAGGTCTATTTCCAGAGAAAAACTTAGGTCCTAACTAAGGCAGTTGAAGCCCCAGTGGGAAAGTTAGGACAGCTCAGGGGAGGTTTAGGGAACTATAGCAGGACCTAGTGATTGATTGCACGGGAGCGTCATGGAAAGGAGGAGGAGTCTAGACTGCCTCCCGGATTTCTGGCAGGGGCACTCGGGCAGGTATTTGCCAACAGACACAGTGTGTAGTTTGAGGAGGGATGGGATGAGTTGTCTTAGACTTGTTGAGCTCGGGAGGCCTGGGGGACGTCTGAATGCAACACCGTATAAGCAGCCAGAAACAACATTCCTAGCACAGAGGGTCCAAGCTGGATGCATCCATCAGGAGTCAGCGCCATTCAGGTGTCTCTTGAAGGCAGAGAGCAAGGGAATGCGGTCAGGCTGGGAAGACTGAGGAAGGAGCTGGCAGAACACTGATGTTTTAGGGCTGGATGGGGTGAGAGCGGCCTTCGAAAGAGCCGGATGGGAGACCCCAGAGGGAAGAGGAGGCCAAGGAGGGGCAGTGCTGATGAAGCTGAGGAAGCAAAGGACGGATGTTCGACAAGGGGGAAAGGTGGCAGGGGGACCAATGCAACCAGGCTGCCAGGGGACTGTGATCCCGTCAGGAAGCCTGAGATCTGGATGTAAGGAATCGTTTCTGTTGTATGTGTGCCACAGACCCAGATAACAGCGGGGAGGGAAGGTGCAGTTATGAGGACAGAGGGTGAAGCTCACTGCTGGAGTACTTTAGCCCTAGAGGGAAGGCGGGAAATGCGTGGTGAGAAAAGTATTTACCTAGTTGTACTTTTGTTTTCCTTGTGTGAGACACCTGTTCTTAATTTCACAAAGCTGAGGGAGAAGCAGGTGGAGAGGGAAAGTCTGTGGTTTCTCTGAGGATCAGCGCCTGCCTCAGTATGGTGGTGGCAATAGTACCTGTCCTGGGGATCTCACAGTGCTGGTGGAGGGCAGATAAACAGGGCATTGAAACGGTGCTTTAAGCTGCCATTGGGAAGGAGCCGAGTCCATAGACATTGAAGTGACTTGTCACTGAGTCAGCCAGTTAATGACAGTCTCTAGGGAAAGTTCTGTAAGAGCTTGGTGAAGTGTATTTTTTATGAAAGTTCCCTCAAATATCTCTGATTTTGAACATCAGGATTTGCATATATATCAATATAGCTGTCTTAAATATATACAATTGGCAAATCCAATGGCATTGTATATGTTTATGTTTATATATGTACATATCCTCAGTGTGTTTTGAGACATTTGGGTATGATAGTTAGAACACGCATTATTTAGTCAGACAGACTAGTATTTAATTCTAAACCCTAGTAATTGTTTGCTGTGGGACAAGGTTAATCTCACTGAGCTTCAGTGTTTATTTTTTTCAAATATAAAAATGGAACAAATTATAGCTGACTTACAAATGTTTTGTGAGGATTAGGTAGTAGACTGTATTCAAGTATTTCAAAGATATTTGATTATATTTCAACTTACTTTTACACTATGAAATTCATAAATATCCAGTCGTTGGGAGAAAATTAAAAGTCCAAAACTTTATAAACTTAAAAGTGTAATTAAACACTTATTTTAGAGATGTCCTTGTCCAAGCCCATGTCTTAAGGCAGCAGTTCTCAAAGCATGATCCGCAGACCCCAGGAAGGGGCGTGAGACCCTTACAGACCCTTAGGTCTGTAAAAGCTATTATCATATTAACACTAAGATGGTGATTTGCCTTTTTCTTTTCTTTTCTTTTTTTTTTTTGCTGTGTTGCCATTTCCATTAATAGTACCAAAGCAATGGTAAGTAAAGCTGCTAGCACCTTAGCACAAATCAAGGCAGTGACACTAAGATGTCCTAGGAGCTACTGTCAAATTCATCGTCCCAAATGTCAGTTTCACTTAAGAATGTCTTCGATAAAGCAGTGAAAATTATTCATTTTATTAAATTTAACCCTTGACCCTGTTTTTTTAACATTCTATATAGCAAAGCTAGTGGAGGTGACTGAATTCCAGCTGAGCTATTTAAAATCCTAAGAGATAATGCTGTTAAGGTGCTGTACTCAATACGTGAGCAAATTTAGAAAATTCAGCAGTGGCCATGGGACTGGAAAAAGTCAGTTTTCTTTTTTAAAAATTTTATTTTTATTTATTTATTTTTTAAAATTTTACTTTACAGTACTCTATTGGCGTTGCCATACATTGACATGAATCCACCACAGGTGTACACAAGCTCCCAATCCTGAATCCCCCTCCCACCTCCCACCCCACAACGTCTCTCTGGATCATCCCCGTACACCAGCCCCAAGCATCCTGCATCCTGCATCGAACATAGACCGGCGCCTCGTTTCTTACAGTCAGTTTTCATTCCAATCCCAAGAAGGGAAATGCCAAAGAATGTTCAAACACTGTGCGCTCATTTCACAGGCTAGCAAGGTAATGCTCAAATCCTTCAAGCTAAGCTTCAATAGTACTTGAATTGAGAGCTTCCTGGTGTGCAAGCTGGATTTAGAAAAGGCAGAGGAACAGGAGATCAAATTGCCAACATCCCTTGGATTACAGAAAAAGCAAGGGAATTCCAGAAAAACATCTACTTCTGCTTCATTGACTACGCTAAAACCTTTGACTGTGTGAATCACAACAGACTCTGGAAAATTCTTGAAGAGATGGGAATACCAGACCACCTGACCTGCCTCCTGAGAAATCTGTATGCAGGTCAAGAAGCAACAGTTAGAACCAGACATGGAACAACAGATTGGTTCCAAATTGGGAAAAGAATTCGTCAACGCTGTATATTGTCACTCTGCTTCTTTAACTTGTATGCAGAGTACATCATGAGAAATGCCAGCCTAGATGACTCACAAGCTGGAATCAAGATTGTCAAGGAGAAATATCAATAACCTCAGATATGCAGATGATACCAACCACTCTAATGGCAGAAAGTTAAGAGGAACTAAAGAGGTTCTTGATGAGGGTGAAAGAGGGGAGTGGAAAAGCCGGCTTAAAACTCAGCATTCAAAAAACTAAGATCATGACATCCACTTCATGGCAAACAGAAGGGGAAAAAGTGCAAGTAGTGGCAGATTTTCTTTTCTTGGGCTCCAAAATCACTGCAGATTGTGATTGCAGCCATGAAATTAAAAGATGCTTGCTCCTTGGAAGGAAAGCTATGACACACCTAGATAGCATATTAAAAAGCAGAGGCATTGCTTTGCTGACAAAGTCAGCAAAGTTACAGATAGTCAAAGTTATGGTTTTTCCAGTAGTCATGTATGAACGTTGAGAGTTGGACCAGAAAGAATGCTGAGTGCCAAAGAATCGATGCTTTTGAATTGTGGTGCTGGAGAAGATTCTTGAGAGTTCCTTGGATTGCAAGGAGATCAAACCAATCAATCCTAAAGGAGTCAAACCTGAATATTCATCACAAGGACTGATGCTGAAGTTCCACTACTTTGGCCTCCTGATACAAATAGCTGAATCATTGGGAAAAAACCTAATCGTAGGAAAGATTAAAGGCAAAAGGAGAAGAGGGTGACCCAGGATGAGATGGTTGGGTATTATCAAGGACTCAGTGGACATGAGTTTGAGCAAAGTCTAGGAGACAGTGGAGGGCAGAGAAGTTTCAGTCCATAGAGTCTCAAAAGAGTTGGACATGACTTAGTAACCAAACAGTAGTGAAGTGGGAGGCCCACATAAACTTTTTCTGCCACGTACCAAAGTACAGTATTTGTTCTGAATTCAAATTCCCATGTAACTGAGTTGTGAGCTAAATTAGCAGTTTTTCTTTTAATTAAAAAAAAATTTTTTTTTCCCCACGAAACATGTTTTTTCTTGAGAGAACAACTCACAGACAAACTATGGTTATTCACACTTGGATATTTGGCAGACTTTTTTTTTTTTTTTAATTATGTGAGCTTGTCACTTCAGGGTAAACAACTGGCAGTATGAGTTTTAAGTGAAAAATTTGAACTTTCAAGTAAAACAATATAGAATTTAGAAAACTTGTATCTGCCACCATGAACTTGAAAGCTTTCCAATACATAAACTATTTTGATCATAGGACTGTGGTCTTTTTAGTTAATGTGATATTTGGATATTATACCATGAAATGTGTTGTCATTTGGAAGATCTGCATAATGCTGTGAACCAGTATTTTCCAATGATCAATAATTCATGATGTTCTAAAATCAGGCATGAGTTAAAGATCTATTCAAAACACAAGATAGACTAGTGAATTTGAATATGATATTATGAATAATATGCTGGTATGATTTCATATTTCATATTGCAATTATAAGGCTTAAGACTACCCCTTGTTGAGTTTTGGTGTATTACCGAAGGAAAAATATACAGAATTATTTGAAAAAGTTATTAAGCTGTTACCTCATTTTCCAACTACATATCTGTGTGAAACCAGATTTACTTCAAACATTATATTGAAACAGGTTAAATATAGACGTGATAGGAGAATTCAGCTCTCTTCTACTAAGTCAAACAGTAAAGAGACTTGCAAAAATGGTAAATAATGCCATTTTTCTCACTGAATTATTTTCTTTGGAAAGTATAGCTATTTTCAGAAAAATGATATTATTTACGTTAATGTAGAAGCTATTTATAGTTGTTTTAAAACAAACTAATAAATTTTTAAAATTTTCCATTTTGATTCCTCATATATTGAATACTGACAGAAATAATCCACATAAAAACTGCTGGAGATCCTCAATAATTCTAAGATCCTCAGTGATTTTAAGTGATTCCTGAGAACCACTGCCTTATGGAACAGGCCTAATCATGAAAATAGATTGAAAGATCATCAAAAGCCTATCATAGTATTCTGCCTAATGATTGGCCACCACCTCGCGTGCATTTATTTGTCCAACATATTTCTACTTAACACAAATGTAAAATGGTAAAGAATCTGCCTGCCAATGCAGGAGACATGAGTTTGATCTCTGGGTCGGGAAGATCCCCTGGAGAAGGAAATGGCTAGCCACTCCAGTATTCTTGCTTGGGAAATCCCATGGACAGAGGAGCCTGGTGGGCTACAGTCCTTGGGGCTGCAAAAGAATCAGACATGACTTAGCAACTGAACAACAACAACAAATTTATATACTAAACTCTGTAGAGTGCTGTAGTAGACATTTCTACACTGGCGACTGGAAGCAATGAACTGGTGGAAACAATCACATAAATCTCGAAGTTTGGATAAAACAATATCACGCCTGGGCATTCTACTGAGCCAGTGCCAGGCATTCTTCTGTTAGTTGGCTCAGTTTCAATCCTTTCCCTGCCCCACCCTCTCTGTGGCAGAGCTTACTTTTTAAATGATGTGAAGCCGAGTGGCATCAGACAGAATGGAAAGAAGACAGGCTTCTGAATCAGAGGTCTTGTGCACGGTTTCCTACATTGCCCCATAACAACTTGGAGACTGTGTGACTTGAAAAGTTATTTAATCTCTCTCAAGCTCTGTTTTATCATCTGTAAAATGGGAATAATAAAATTTTCCTGGGAGGAATTTTATTGTCAGAATTATACTGTTTTGAATATGTCAAGTGCTGGATACATAAATAGGCACTATATAATTGCCCTTTCTTATTCCCTGGATTCATCTTGCCTTAAAATGCACAAAACATTTGCCCTGGCCTAATCAGCAAACCATTTATAAGTGAAAAAAAAAAAGAAAAAAGAAAAAGAAATGAATGGAATCATCCAGAACCTGGTTATTAGGATGAACATAATGAACAATTTCAGGTTTATAAAATGTGCTATATATGCTACTCTTCCCTTTATAAATTTTACCTAGTTTGTTCCTTAAAACAAAGACTGAAAAACATGATTTTCCACAGTTCATACATGAGGACACTGAAGTTTAGGGACACAAGTGACCTGAACCTCGCTCTGTCTGACCCTGAAGCCTCTGCTCTTTAACCAGCTCCTCCAGCTGTCCAGGTACATTACTTGGAACCTTTCAAACAACTATCTTCACATATTCATTTCTCTTTTTGTTTCTGTCGTGTTAATGAAGTGAAGTGAAGTTGCTCAGTGGTCGCTCTTTGCGACCCCGTGGACTGTAGCCTATTAGGCTCCTCCGTCTGTGGGATTTTCCAGGCAAGAATGCTGGAGTGGGTTGCCATTAGATTTTACCACAGAATTTGAATTGGTGGCTTCTTGACACTCCATAAGAGAAAATGTAACCACAAGTTCTGTTTTCACAAAGTGTACCAATTCATCAGTGGTAGCCACAGACTTCTCCCGTCACGCGTCTGGAAGATTAAATGAGAGGGAAGTAGCATGGTCTAGCCTGATTTAGCTGCCTGAGTCTCTTCCTTGAAAACCATTTACACGCCATCCAGTTGACACAGTATGGGTCCTTCCTAATGGTCCTTGACAATGGCTTGCCCGTGAAAAACAGCGTGGCTAGGAAGGCTAACATGATTTTTCAGAACCTTCACATGTGCAGCTCATAGAAAGCACACGTATGACAATATGTACCTTCAATTCAATCAGCTTCCGTTACAAGGAACTTGTTAACCCTAGAATTCTATTGCTTAAAAATAAAGGATGCCCTGCATTAACCTTTTGACAGCTGCATTCCCGTTATTAACTGGGTGGTCTCCGTGTGCCTGCTGTTGTCACTGCTTCCTAGTCCCCGAGAGCCATCCTTAGTAGGTTTCAACATGAATGCGCCTCTCAGAGAGGAGGCTGCTGAGACTGTCAGAGCTTGTCCTGTTTCTTGCCAAGAAAAAAATGAGAACCCAGGCAGTACTTTTGGTTATGACACCCCTTCTGGGATGGATTCAAGGTAGTTCCCTCACAAATGTGGAGAATGAACGGAAGAATTTAAGAATAAACCAAGTCCAGCCACATCAACACCCATTTTAACTATTTCTCGACATGACTTGGCAACTAAAAAACAAAGTAGTGTGGCTTATTAAAAAACTTTCCTTTGAAAAAATAAAACTTCTCTTGAATAGAATAGCACTATGTCAAAATTCTGTTAGGTTTCTTGGTATGCATTAACAGACTCAAACATATTAAATTCTTTATTGGATTAGACCACTTAACAAATGAAAATTTTGTCACATTTCTACTTTTAAATACCACATCTAGGAAACACATGTATTAATATTTACTGCATTGTGCCAAATCAGATTCTATTATAAAGCTAAATCAAGTATGAATCATTACCCCAAAATTCAAAATCTATATGTGAAGGTAATGATAAACAGCATTGGTGCTCATGTCCTGAGCATAACTGCTCAGCTCTCATATGTTCAACTGAAGGAAAAAATTGTGGTATTTTGAGTCATTTAAAAGGAGTAAAGCCATTTTTCTAGATAATAAATTACAAATGAACCACTGAAATTACTTTGGGAAGACAACTTTTATTCTGACAGATTCTGATATGACTTTGAATATTTTAGGTGTTATAAAAGAAAAATTTTATTTTCACTAATGTAAATTTAGATTATCTAATCTAAATCAACTTCATTTCTTCAAATTAATCCTTACATGACATATTCTCAACATAAAATATTACCACTTTACAACCTTGAATTTTTCTCTTTTGCTTTCCAAGCATTTTATCAGTAACCATATATATGTCCAAGCTCATAAATTTCTATTAATATGATAGTCATACTGGTATCATATCACTTCCAATCCCCAAACCTTAAACTTCTCAGTCAAAATCTAAGGGAATTCTCACAGGGAGGGAGTGATAAGTTAGGGGTTGGACATTTTTCTGCAATTTGAAGAGACAAATATCATGAAAATTCAAACTGGTTGGAAACTCAGTGGTCATCTGAAACACTAAACTCCAAAGAATTCATTCGTACATATGTCAAAACAGAAAACTCATTCTGATTTTGAAAGAACTTTTTGAAGACCTTATCTGTATGGGAAATTTCACACCCACCTATGAGGCATATGTAATTTGTGTTGAACACAAAGTCTCATTCAAGAACTAAAGATAATCTTACATCTGATCAATTCTAGACCGAATTTTTGTAATTTATTTTGAGTGAGAATGTTCTTAAGGGAATAGGTGATACAAATCAAGCAGGATCCAAGTGAAAAAAAAAAAACACAAAACCAAAAAACTTTAGACAAAAAGTCTGATTCTCTTCATCTTTATATATTTCCAAACTCCCCACTTTTTCTTCCTCTGTGTTTCAAGGCAAGTCTAGCAAAACACATGTCAGGGAGGAAAAAAAAATGAGGAGTAAAGGCAATGGGAGATAGGGATAAACAGGAGAGAAAAGAGTCAAGAGAAGAAGAGATAGTAGTTAAGAAATTAAAGGTCTATGGGAAAATAAAGACAGGTAGTAAGATCATTAGGGTTAAGGAGAGTCAGTAGTGGGCATGCAGACAGAGGATTTGAGACAAGAATGAGGCAGGAAATAGAGGGGAGCAAGTGTGTCAGAGGAGCTGAGAACCCAAAAGATACGGGATGGCGTATGATTGGCCCCAATCCAGAGTCATATTCATGTAATGAGAAAATCACAAGGTATTACAACATTTACTGGGAGGCAGACTGGGAAACACCTTTCAAGAATTTCCATCTCACTACCAGTGAGAGAAGCTTCCAAGAGTTGCTTGATGTTCATGGACAATTTGAGTGAAAGGAAGGATGATGGAAACCTGAAGTCAGGAAGACTTTGAAATTAAAAGGGACGTCTTGGGAGAAAGTAAATTGGACTGTGTATTTACACCAAGTGGAATTTAAGCCAATATGCTTTAAACCAGATTTTCCCAAAAGTTTGCCATATTTCAACACAGTCTTTACTATTACTTATTGGATTTGTTTAAACTGTAGTCTTTTTTTTTGTTTTTGTTTTTACAAAATAGCTTATTTAAAAAGAACATTAACAACCTGAACAGTAATATCTGTTTCATAGGCTAGTTATGTTTTTTTTTTCTCATACACACTAAAATAAATAAAATAATTGCTATGGAACCACNTGTAGTCTTTTTTTTTGTTTTTGTTTTTACAAAATAGCTTATTTAAAAAGAACATTAACAACCTGAACAGTAATATCTGTTTCATAGGCTAGTTATGTTTTTTTTTTCTCATACACACTAAAATAAATAAAATAATTGCTATGGAACCACTTAATGATATAATAATAGAACCAAAATAATATCTCATGCCATTCCTGCTTTGCGTGCTTGAAAAGTGAAATAGTCCTAGTCTGGGGGAAAGCAGGAGGGACTCTTGTCTGATCTACAGCAGTGGGAAGCTCCTGAAAGACCCTAATTCAGTTCAGTTCAGTGCCTCAGTCATGTCTGACTCTTTGCGACCCCATGGACTGCAGCACGCCAGGCTTCCCTGTCCATCACCAACTCCCAGAGCTTGTTCAAACTCACATCCATCTAGTCGGTGATGCCATCCAACCATCTCATCCTCTGTTGTTGTCCCCTTCTCCTCCCGCCTTCAATCTTTCCCAGCGTCAGCGTCTTTTCAAATGAGTCAGCTCTTCACATCAGGTGGCCAGAATAATGGAGCTTCAGCTTCAGCATCAGTCCTTCCAATGAATATTCAGGACTGATTTCCTTTAGGATGGACTGGTTAGTTCTCCTTAAAATACCCTAACAAGGCAGGAAATATAGGAGAGCAATGGGCAGTGAGCCCCCAAGGCCTGAAAGAAAGGGGGCAGAGAATAGCCACTTGAGATCTGTCATGGAGGTCACACATGCTACTTCTGCCTCATTCTTTTGATCAAAGCCACTCACAAGCTAGCCCAGAGTCAAGAGGCAAATAAGTAGATTCCACTTCTTGATGGAAAAATCTGTAAAGAATTTGTGGCCATTTTAAATCTACCTCAACTCACATAATCACAGGCTTAAAAACTCAACAGAGAATCATCAACATAATTCAAAAGAGTCATATTAATTTGGAATGTTATTTTTGTGTTCTTTTGAAGCTATACAATATTTGGGGCTAAGTTTTACCAAATTAGGTCAGGTAGGAGAAGAATATAGCCACAGTTTTATTCAACTCTCACTTTTATTTTGGGATGCCAATTCTTGTAGATCGTACACATACACAGAAAAACACACACACCTCCAGGTCTATTATTGGTTTCTTGCACTATCTTTGTTCAAGTGAACTAGAAAATCAGTTTAAAATATGAATGGGAAGAATGAAATTAAAGGCCAACTTAATTTATTTAAGCAAAAGTAAACACAAAATGACTTATTTTTGTATGGTATCCCGCAGTGGGTGAAACACCTAATTTGGGTATCTCAAGAGACAGATATTCATTTAGGGTAGAGGAATAGTCTGCTTCAGAGTGGAGATGGAGAGAGGATTTACATTCCACCTAATTAATACTTAGCTAAGAGTAATATTATGGTGTTTTATCAGACCTGTTTAATATATTTTTGTTATCTCAAAAACACAGAAGAGAATAATTTATAAATTCTACTAACCAATATTTGAGAAGCCGTAGAAAATTCACAGGTCTTCCTAAAATGATGAGGGACTTTTCATTTGTCTCCTCATTCCTAGGGTTTGGGAATGAGTCTCTTTTCGAAGTCTTACCTTGTATGAGGTTCCCCTTTGAATAGATAACATCTTGTGCCTGATACTGGGTTTGGCAGGTGGCACTAGTGGTAAGGAACACGCCTGCCAAGGCAGGAGACCTAAGAGACGCAGGTCCAACCCCTGGGTCGGGGAGAGCCTCTGGAGGAGAGCATGGCAGCCCACTCCGGTACTCTTGCCTGGAGAATCTCATGGACGGAGGAGCCTAGTGGGGCTACAGTCCACGGAGTCGCGAGGAGCTGGACACCACAGAGCTATCAGCTTCGGGCTATCAGCTTCTGGCTTGGCTCTGCATGGATGGCGGTGAGAGTGCAAGGCTGGAGGAGGGAGAAGNACTGTGGTTCTGAGCAGGAGATGGAAGATGTGTATAAGAGACAGCGCGAGGAGCTGGACACCACAGAGCTATCAGCTTCGGGCTATCAGCTTCTGGCTTGGCTCTGCATGGATGGCGGTGAGAGTGCAAGGCTGGAGGAGGGAGAAGGAGCACCTCCTTCCGCAGCGCTTCCTGTTTCACTCCCGCTGCAGCTTCCGCTTCAGGAGCCGGTCTTCACCACTTGCCCACGGTGGTGTTTTGCAGTAGCAGCAACTGATGCCCCTTCGCGGTTCCCCAGCCTATAGAGTCAGCCTCGACACAGCCGGTCAGGGATACCGGCATCCCGACCTCACAGGTCCAGGTCACAGGTCACAGGTCTAACACGGCAGCGCCAGTGTGCGTCTCGTGCGCAGGGTGCTGAGCTTCCGACCCCAGGCTGGCAGGTTTTCACAGGGCCACCTCTGTGCTCAACAGGAACCTCTGCCTTCTCAGTTGCTGCCTCTGGGAGACTTCCAGGTTCCCTTTTTGCTCCTAGCTTGCCCTTTCAGTTCTCTGATTCATGGTTATAGTAAGTCCTCTGGATTTGAAGAGCAGACAGACTTTCTGTCTTCTGATTGGACCCTGACTGAATAAGTGACCGAAAAGTAACATAAATGATCAGTTAAAACTTTAATCTTGGTAATTTTAAGTGTGATCTTCAAATTTCAGGATGTACCTACCAGAAGACTTTAAACAACACAATGTTCAAGTTTCAGAGTTTACAACACTCATTTGAAGTAGTTTAATATTAAAGAAGTCTTTGACTGTGTAGATCACAATAAACTATGGAAAATTCGGAAAGAGATGGGAATACCAGACCATCTGATCTGCCTCTTGAGATACCTATGTGCAGGTCAGGAAGCAACAGTTAGAACTGGACATGGAACAACAGACTGGTTCCAAATAGGAAAAGGAGTACATCAAGGCTNCAGAGGAGCCTGGTGGGCTGCTGTCCATGGGGTCACACAGAGTGGGACACGACTGAAGCGACTTAGCAGCAGTAGCAGCAGTGTGGTAGTTTGAGCATTCTTTGGCATCGCCTTTCTTTGGGATTGGAATGAAAACTGACCTTTTCTAGTCTTGTGGCCAAAGCTAAGTTTTCCAAATTTGCTGGCATCTTGAGTGCAGCACTTTCACAGCAAATAGTGCGCACCTTTTGTCAAATAACAAGAAATAGAGCTTTTAATTAAAAGATGTGTGTGTTAGTAGCTCAGTCATGTCAGATTCTTTGTGACCCCATGGACTGTAGCCTGCCAGGCTCGTCTGTCCATAGAATTCTCCAGGCAAGAATACTGGAGTGGGTTGCCATTTCCTTCTCCAGGGGATCTTCCTNTTAATTAAAAGATGTGTGTGTTAGTAGCTCAGTCATGTCAGATTCTTTGTGACCCCATGGACTGTAGCCTGCCAGGCTCGTCTGTCCATAGAATTCTCCAGGCAAGAATACTGGAGTGGGTTGCCATTTCCTTCTCCAGGGGATCTTCCTGACCCAGGGATTGAACCTGGGTCTTCTGCATTGCAGGCAGATGCTTTACCATCTCAGCTACTAGGGAAGCTCAATTAAAATATAGAGCAAGCATTAAAAGACACTTGCTCCTTGGAAGAAAAACCTAAGAAAAACCTGGATAGAGTGTTAAAAAGTAGAGACATTACTTTGCCGACTAAGGTCCCTGTAGTCAAATCTATGATTTTTCCAGTAGTCACGTATGGATGTGAGAGTGGGAGTATTAAGAAGGCTGAGCACCGAAGAATTGATACTTTTGAACTGTGGTGTTGGAGAAGACTCTTGAGAGTCCCTTGAACTGGGAGGAGATCAAACCAGTTAATCCTAAAGGAATTCAGTCCTGAATATTCATTGGAGGACTGATGCTGAAGCTGAAACTCCAATACTTTGGCCACCTGATGTGAAGAACTGACTCATTTGAAAAGACCCTGATGCTGGGAAAGATTGAGGACAGGAGGAGAAGGGGATTACAGGGGATGAAATAATTGGATTGCATCACTGACTCGATGGACATGAGTTTGAGCAAGCCCCGGGAGATGGTGAAGGACAGGGAAGCCCTGGTGTGTTGCAGTTCATGGGGTCACAAAGAGTCAGACACGACTGANGAGAAGGGGATTACAGGGGATGAAATAATTGAATTGCATCACTGACTCGATGGACATGAGTTTGAGCAAGCCCCGGGAGATGGTGAAGGACAGGGAAGCCCTGGTGTGTTGCAGTTCATGGGGTCACAAAGAGTCAGACACGACTGAGTAACTGAACCACAACAGCAGAGCTCTTAAAGAAGGCTCTGTTTCCATGTCTATCAGAAGGCTTTGGAAATTCTCTCTGGATCAGGTAGAGGGCCCCGGCCTGAGTACTCACTAGTCTTTCTATGGCTCCTAGTGGTGGCTCTTAGGATTATGCCAGGAGACTTCACGACCACAATTTCAAAATACCAGAGCCCTGCCACTTTTACTGAGCTGCCAATCTCAGGGACAGGGGAGCCTGGTGGGCTGCCGTCGATGGGGTCGTACAGAGTCGGACATGACTGAAGCGACTTAGCAGCAGCAGTAGCAAAGAGTGAAATATAAGCTATGTGATTCATTATTTGAAATCTATTATTTCTACTTTTCCTCTCCCTTTCTGTTCTCTGTGAGTGTATGTGAGCTGTATACAGATTTATTTTTCGTCAACATGAATTATATTCCCTAAGCAATTGCAGAAAATGGTGACAAAAAATAATCTTTAGTACCTAATGGTTTTCCCTGGTGGTGCTAGTGGTAAAGAACCCTCGTGCCAATGTAGGAGATGTAAGAGATGCAGGTTGGATCCCTAGGTCTAGAAGATCCCCTCATCTACTGGTGTCTTCACTGATGTCCCCAAGTCTCTTATTGTGCACCCATGTGCATGAGAGGGATGTCAGAGAAAAGAAGTCAGGTACCCTGGCTGGATGGGGAGGGTAGCTCAGTTTGGAGCAGATTGGGATGATCCACAAAACTCATCTATCTCATTTATCAGAAGCAGAAGCTCAGGGCCCAGTGTTGCACCCCCCCAAAAAAAAGTAAGCTGCTCCTGGAGAGGTTAGGAGGGACGCAGGGTTAGGTCTCCGGCTGACATTTGAACTACAGGTGTAGCGTAGGTGAGAGCTGCTGCAAATATGAACAGATGTCGAGAGAGAAGGATCTGGAGAGGAGCAGAGAGATTCGAGTGACATGGGGGCAGTTACAGGAGGAGAGGGGAGAGGCACTGCTGGTTCAGAGGCCTCTGGTTTGTGGGGCCAGAGGAATGGCAGTTCTGTAGATGAAAATCAGGTATAGAAGACAGAGTGGGTTTAGAAGGGAAGATGTCATTCCTCACAGTTTGCAAAATGTTAGGCTCTTAGTTAGGAACCAGGAGAGGGATCTGGATGGAAAACTAGAAATCTAGAGACCCCTATGTAAGAGAGAACTTGAGATCACACTTGACATGCATGCTAGCATCCATCTTGCCTCTTTCAAACTTCAGTTACTTAAAAGGAATGTGAAATGCGTATGGAAAAAAAAATAGAGGGAAGGGAAAGACATGTTTTTGATTTAAGTCATTCAGAAGCAGTCAGGAAACAGGAAGACATTAGGGCCTCCACCCAGAACACAGAGAAAGAACCTATGGAAGTTAAACCGAATCAAAGGAGGAGAGAAGGCATGTCTCCTCCTTTACATGCTAGATTCTGTTTAATGCCATATCCCCTCGCCTAGGCGGACCCTGAGACCTCACACACGTGTGCCCTCAGCCCCCCTTCCAGGGCAGGTGGATGATAAGGTCTGAGCATGGCAAATGCACGTGAAGGGACCCACTGAGCAGTTTCACCAGCAGAAAGCTCGCCCTCCTGCCTGCAGAGGGGTGTCTCAGCAGAGGGGGCCTCGTGCTTGCCAGCTGCCCGTGCGCCTGTGTTGGCCAGTGTGGGCTGTCATCCAAGGGCAGCAGAGGAGCAAGGAGGGAGCTGAGAGGCTTCCCTGCAGACGTGCAGACGGGCTCGCCAGGCTGCCCCAGCACACTCCCCCCAAGTCAAGGGCAGACTCCAGAAAGTTGGTTCACAGGAGGGATTCTCCCAGCAAATTAATTCTCAGTAATAAATTAAGGGCATTGGGAAGCCCTGTGGGTTGGGTTTAGTTTACCCAAGTCATTACTTTATGAACCTCATAAACTGGGCTCTTCTTTTGGATATTGGAATGGAATAAAGTGGAAGAAGAGCAGAGAGAAATTATTTTAACTTCTGAGTACAGGACACAAATTAGTGAGACTCACACCTTTCCACAAACATTAAATTCCTCTCATATAACTTGTAATTACTGGCAAGTTAATTGGTTTTAGATCTCAATGTTATCACTTCCTGTAGGAAGCATGAGATAGAGTTTGTCAATATTCCTGGCAATATATTATACACGTGCAAGCATTTGAGGCAAAATGGAAATAAATAGCTTTATTGTGGAAAATTTTCCATTTAAATATTTCTACCCAACCACAGACAGAGAAACCGGAGGCCCACAGTATTGCCTGGAAGGATGGGGAGGCAGAGGTAGGGTGTGTGTGTGTGTGCGTGTGCGCGTGCACATGCCTGTAGAGTATGTGTGTTTGTGTGTGTATGGCACGTGTGTATTAGCAGAACTTTCCTTTTTTATGGAATCACAAAGGCTGGAGGTGTAACTGTTTCCTCATAATACCATTCACTCTTGGAGAGGAGACTGACGAAAATGAAGAGGTACATATACAAAAAAGAAGGTAGGCAAGAGAAATCATTTCTAAAATTATTGAAAAGTAAAAGTAAGGATTATAGCAAGTATTTTTCTTTCCTTTTGAGCTTGTACTTGAAGCTTAAGCCAGATTACAGTAGAGTTGCAGCAGCAATGCACCTGATTTTATATCTTCCCAGGATGTAATATCGTGCAGGTGACCAGGAAGATCAGAAGACATGGGAGAGATGATACAAGGCAAAGAGATCTTACACTGGGGGAGAATAATGGCTGCTAAATGAGTCTGTCCTCCCCTCAGATATGGACTCAACCAAAATTAGTGCAGAGAGAAAGAAGCATGAGATATGTTGAGCTGCCTGGACATTGTTTAAAACAAGTGGGTATTTAAAGAATAATCGTTAAATTTAATGGTGGAATTGGGAGATATATGTCTTTTAGATTCAATTCTACCGGAGACTGAGGTATGTGAAAAAGTGTCAATGTGTGAAAGCAACCTGCAAGGCCCATACTTGTACCTTTAATGCATTTTAACATTAAATGTTTATTTTTCTTTTTCTACGTAGGAGCTTAAATGAGATAATTCTCTTTACTCAGGGGATAGCATAAATTCTATATTATATTTTTATAAAAAAATTTTTATAATATTTTCTCCTAAGAAGTATGCTCTTGTACTGCAACTTGATGAAGACCAAAAGAACTGTAAAACAAGTGGAACTTGCTGGAATAATTTAGAAGCAAGATTATAGCATGCACAGAACTGGGCAGCCCTGGAGAAGATTTGAATCCTGGCTCTGTCATTTTCTTGCCACGACATTTTGATCAATCACCTGTAGCAAGAGGATCATTATGCCTTTTTTGCTTGGTGATGGAGCTCAGTAAATAAACTAAGGAAAATCATCCTGAAGCTACCCCATGCTTAATAGTATTAGAAATTTAGTCTGAAACAGTCTTTTCTGAAGATAAGGTAAGCGAAGTTAAAATCCCTGTGCCGTGAGTGAGCATTAGAAGCTGGCCCCACTCCCAGACCTAACTAGGCTCCAAGGAAGGTCTTCTGACATCACTCCACAACCATGACAAAGTGAATATGCTTTTCTTTTAATGTGATACCTTCAGGTCAAAGATCAAATTCTTCATGATCATTGAAAATCTAAAATATGCCTGGTCTTACTTTTCCAAAGCAAAGGAGACAGACTGTGAGCAGTGACTTCCTCTCCTTTCAAAGGGACAAAGGTATTCCTCATAGAATTTCTTGTGTGATAAAGAAGCAAGTGCACGGCCTAGGGGTATGACCCTTACAAGTAGCTGAGGCAGAGAAGTCCCCTAATGATTCGGGGAGAGGGACAGGATGGGCTGGCTGGCTTGCAGATGAGGGGTGTGGAAGTCGGTCTCGGATTTGCAGTAGTACTCTGAGCAAGGGTCCTCTTTGTACTTTTGCAGTCACCCACTAGACTTCAAAAGAAATTAGGTCTCACCTAAACTGGATTTTCTCCTAATATATTAGCATTTGTACAATCTTGCCAATGTTTGGCAACTTGTTAATTAGTAATAGGATGTCTTCACTAAATCATGTATTATTGCTGCTGAATTGACCTATAACAAGCCAATCAAGGAGTACTTCTTGTATATAGGTTCAATTTTTATTCTGGTGGGAACATCTCAGTTAGCAAACATAATCCAGTACTAGAAGGTGGATTACAGTGACTTTTTTACTAATTCAAGGAAATGGGAATTTATAAAAATATAGCAAAATGTTAGGAAGCAACTGTTGTTTTTCTGATTCACTTACACTTAAGTATTGGCCAGGAATGATTTGTCTCTTTAACAAGTAGTAGAAAAAACAAAGCTTTAGTAGAGCAAAGCTTTAGTAAGGAAAGGATAATTCTTTCTCAAGAATCATTAAGAATGAAGCAACGAAAGACTGAGGTTGAAAGTATTTTACTTCATAAGACCCTTTCATCTTCCTATTATACGAAGCTTCCAGTATTTTCAGAAGTTGAAGTAGAAAACACTGAGCTGGAATTAAGCAGAATAACATCTGGAAGTTGGAGCTAGATACTCCCAGGTGTATCTCTGGATTATTTATTTGACTGCAGCTTCAACTGATGCTCCTGGTTTTCTTTGGATATTTAGAGAAATACAGATATTCATGAATCTCACACTCTTGCTTTACACCTCCTCACAAAGAGGATCTCCAGTTGGTCCTAACAGAATCATTATTAAATGGATGAACTTAGTATTTTTAAATCTGCTTAATCTTTAGGCAGGCTTTCCTGGTGGTCCAGATGGTAAAGAATCCTCTTGCAATGCAGGAGACCTGGTTTCAATCCCTAGGTTGGGAAGATCTCCTGGAGGAGGGCATGGCAGACCACTCCAGTTTTCTTATTGGAGAATCTTCATGGACAGAGAAGCCTGGTGGGCTACAGTCCTTGGGGTCGCAAAGAGTCAGACATGACTGAATCACTAAGCATAGCACTGTAAATATTGTTGATCTGTGTTTGCTGAAAAGTTCTCAAAGGATTGAATTCCAGGCTTCCCAGGTGGCGTTAGAGGTAAAGAACCCACCTGGCAATGCAGGAGACATAAGAGATGTGGGTTCAATCCCTAGGTTGGGAAGATCCCCTGGAGGAGGAAATGGCAACCCACTCCAGTATTCTTGCCTGGAGAATCCCACGGACAGAGGAGCCTGGAAGGCTACAGTCCATGGGGTCACAAAGAATCAGACATGACTGAAGCGACTTAGCACAGTCTTCAGACATCTGTCATGTAACTGTATAATTTAACTGCAATAAAATTTGGATACATCCATTTTCCATTTTAATTGGTTTGAGAAGACAGAGTTATGCTTTTTGTTAGTAATTTTGCAAATACACAGGAAGGAAAACAGATTTAACTGCAAATTCATGTATTTTTGAACTACTTCTCTAAATACATATGTACACGGCAAAGCCATCACCATCACATTAGGATTTTATCTTTCATAATCTAGTCCACCTAAAAATGAAGTAGGCTCACAATTTCTCATCTTAAATGATTTGTTTATAGTTTCAAGTTTACTATTTTCTTTAGGTTGAATCCATTTAAGAAAGTATATACACCTCTTCAATTCTGTTTCTAGGTTCACTGAGGTGAACAATCATGAAGATAGCATCTACACAAACTGGCTAAAGACCTAAGCCTCTATAAAAATAATGGGAGCAATGTTAACATTTTATAACTGCAGAAACTTTTTCCCCAGGGAGCACATTTAAATCAACACACAATATCACTGCATCACAAGTGGAGCTGCTGAAATCATTCCTGAAAGTCCAACAGCAATATACTGAAGAGAGTTTTGAGGCATCATCCGTAATTCACCAGCCAAATCTCATTTCCAGGAAATTGGAAGTTGTGATGGGCTGTAAATTCTGGCTCCTTGGACTCGATCGGGATCTCAGCTGTCTCACCCCGTCCTCCATTCCCGCCAAGGGGAGGCATCCCTGGGCATCCGTGGTGCGGGCGGGGTGTGCAGCGGCGGCACTCACGAGCCCCAGCAAGCCCGGAGCGCGGGCCCCCAGCAAGCTGTCCCTGGCCGCCGCGCTCCTCCGCCGGTGCGGGCGCCTACTGACTGGCCTTCTTTTCTGAGGGGAGACCTATGAAAACCAACGGGAAAATGTTTCAGATTGAAAATTAAAGATTCACTTCTTTTCTTCTGGCTTAGGGCTAACATAAACTCTGAGGCTGGCAAGAAAAGAAATACTTTATTCATGAGCCCCCACAAGTTCACACTGCGAAATCAAGAGGAGGCAAATGGAGGGTTATTATTTTCAGCACTGACATACGCGTACTGTTTCCTGAAATCACTTGTGGCCACTTCTGATCACGCCTGACGAGGAACGCTCTGGACTACTCCTCATTCTTGCTGGCATTTTTGTGGCTCTGGCATTTGCTTATGAAAGTGAGTTGTATTGTTACTATTAGGTTCAGTACTCAACCCACAGAGAGATAATTGCCAAATATACTACTTTAAAAATATGATACTGGGTACATTATTGCCAAAGTCATAGAAAAGATCAGAGTTGGTAAGATATAAATGCGCATCATGAAAACCAATATAAAAATTTTGGAGTTTTAGTAGGAGCAGGAAAAAATGCCACAAATGAGTCCCATAGGGAAGATAAAATCAAAGAAGTTTACTCATGGCAACAGAATCAAAAAATCATATGAATGCCAAGAAATGGAGTTTTCCTGATTGATGATAAGGATTTAGTATGCTACATGTTTTATATTTGCTGCCCTGCATTTGGCATTTCAAATATATGCTAAACTAACATTTTAGTAACAGGAAGATAAGAAGTTACTTTTTCCATGTTTAACAAATATTTTTCTGAGAACTGTGGTCATTACATAAAAAAATATCCACTGGAAACCACAAATCTTATAGAAGAAAACATAGACAGAACTCCTTTGACATAAATCATAGCAATATTTTTTTTTGATCTAAGGCAAAGGAACAAAAGCAAAAATAAACAAATGGGACTTAAACTAAAAAGCATTTGTGCAGCAAAGGAAACCATCAACAAAATGAAAAGACAAGCTACTGAATGGGAGGAAAATACTTGCAAATGATTTGAATAACATGGGGTTAAAGCTAACATAGATAAATAACTCATACAACTCAACATGAACAAAAAACAATTGAAAATGGACACAAGATCTGAATAGACATTTTCTCAAAGAAGACACACATTTGACCAATAGGCACACGAAAAGATGCTCATATAATAACCATCAAAGAAATGAAAAGTAAAACCACAATGAGAAATCAGCTCACACCTGCCCAAATGACTGTCATCAAAAAGACCATAGATAACCAATGTTGGCAAGGAAGTGGAGAAATGGTCAACCGTGGACACTGTTGGTGTAATGTTAGTTGGTATAGCCACTGTGGAAAACAGCACAGAAGTCCCTCAAAAAAATTAAAAATTGAACTACCATATGATCCAGCAATTCTAATCTGGGTATATAGCCAAAGAAAACAAAAGCACTAATTCAAAGCAATATAAGTATCCCGAAGTCCATTGCTTATAAAGATTAGTATTTGTGCAGGAATGTATTCACTACTTGAATTTTCACATGTTCCTGTACATGTAAATGTACTTTTGCATTCTATTTAGTATTCTTGTAGCAAAATCACTTAGTTTACTGATAGGTTGACCTTTGGAGTATTAAAGGTGAGGTGGCATATCTCCTATAACTCTTTTCTAACACTCTAGAAACAGGCATAAAATTATCTGTCTCTAAATTTCAATTAATTCTTCTCTATTCACTCAGAAAGTAAAATATTTTATAAAAGAAAAATATTGTTTTGTCCATTGGCATTGAAAATTGTACAATGCATAGTCTCTAAGTTTCTGCTGTTTCTTACATTTCTTGAGTAGTTTTTGCTATTTACACTGGTTCTGTTATCTCTTCATACAACTGGGAACTGTAAAAAGTCCAACTAATCCAAGCCATTTACCAATGTAAAATCATCTGTAATGTTTAAATATAAAAACAGTTATTAAAGACACAAACTGAGAAATATAGATTCTNTTTTGCTATTTACACTGGTTCTGTTATCTCTTCATACAACTGGGAACTGTAAAAAGTCCAACTAATCCAAGCCATTTACCAATGTAAAATCATCTGTAATGTTTAAATATAAAAACAGTTATTAAAGACACAAACTGAGAAATATAGATTCTGACTTTCAGGACAGACCATTAGAATTTATTTAAATACAATAAATGCAAAGTATGATACTACCACATTTTACTTAATATGGCTTAGCGGTTATAATGTGGGCTTTGGAGCCCAACTGTGGGGTCGTGTCTGTGTCCCATCACGTGGGGTTTGACAAGTTACATGATCTTTCTGCTCCTCAGCCTCCACATTTGCAAAACAGGACAACGGCGGTCATCATTTCACACAGTTGCTATATGGTTTTGATGAGATAATAAACATAAAGCACCTAAAATAGTTTCTGGCATATAGTCAGTGTTATAGGGTGAACTGTGCCCTCTTTAAAAGACATGTTTAAGTCCTTGCCCTGTAAAGATGTCCTTATTTTGGAATAGGGGCTTTGCAGATTAACATAAGGCTATACTGGATTAGCCTAATCCAATATGACTGGTGTCCTTATATATATAAGAAGGGGAAAATTGAGACACAGACACAAAGGGAAGATAGCCACATGAAGACAGACACAGATTCAGGTTATGCTGCCCCAACCAGGGAACATCTGGGATGACTAAAAGCTGAAAGAGGCAAGGAAGGACCCTCCCCTCCCTGTAGGCTCTGAAGAGAGCTTGACCCTGTCAACACCTAGATTTTGGACTTCTACTTCTGAGAATAAATTATGTGAGAGCATAAATTTTTGATGCGATAAGACACCTAGTTTGTGGTATTTTGCTATGGTCACCCCAGGAAATGAATTCAGCCATTATTCTCTTAATTACTTGACATTGGTAAAGGCCAGTTAGAATGGTTGGGCTTTGATCTTCTGTATTGTAAAGAAATAATGATGTTTGCTTACAACACAATCTTGCATGCCTACGTTCATGCGGTTCCAAATATGTAAGAACTGAACTCCAGCTTATTAGACAAACTTTAACTCTACACCATATGAGAATTTTGGAAGGTACAGAAGTGATTGGCATACAATACAGTCAAAAACCATAGCCTTGTAACATTTCAGAAAGGAGGCAACAATGTGTGTTCAAGGTTATACTAACTCTACTGTGCCATGATTGTTCTGGAAACATGGAAATCATTTTGCATCCCATTCTGATAACGGATAAAATGAGATTGAAAGATTCTTTGTAAAATCACACGTTTAAACAGAAACTGTGACCCATTAACATCTGTGAACTTCAAAGTAGAAAAATGCCATTACTTAAGGTTATGCAGAGAGAAAGTCAGGAAACTCTCAAAGATTTGAAAACCTTATTTAAATGTTTAGCTCTAAAAGACTTGCTTTTCAGTGCGTCCCCAAAGCATTTTAAAATAACCACGGATGTAACTGAGAGCCAGGCTGAGCCGACAACTGTCCCATGTGTACCAAATACCTGCTGACCTTACTGCTCAGCCAGGGAGCCCTTTCCTGTGCCTCCTCCCTGCTTCAGAGCACCCAGCTCTGGCCCTCCTCCAGCCAGACGCCCCTTCACTATGTGAGCCTGCCTCTCTTTAGAACAAGCCCCAGCACCTACAAGTAGGCCCACAGGTTCTCTGCTGGGTGACCCTGGGTCTGCTTCCAGGCCCCATGTGGCCTCTTCTTGAGTGAGGGGTATATGGATGAAGTTGGGATATGCCCGCTGGGCTGTTCTCAAATGCATACTCCAGACCCCTCCCAGGGGCAGGGTGAGAGGGCATGGGTGGGGGTACTGCCCAGATCATTCCATGCCCCTGTGTTCTGGCACAGAGCTGATTGAAATCTGAGGGTTCTAAAGCTGACACTGGCCTTCCAGCTTCATTTATCAATAGGAAGAGTGACATATTTTGGGATTCCCTGGTGGCTCAGATGGTAGAGTCTGCCTGTAATGTGGGCGACCTGGGTTCGATCCCTGGGTCAGGAAGATCCCCTGGAGGAGGGCATGGCAACCCACTCCAGTATTCTAGCCTGGAAAATCCCATGGACGGAGGAGCTTGGCCGACTACAGTCCATGGGTCACAAAGAGTTGGACATGACTGACTGACTTCAATTTCACTTTCTTTTGCACCGACTATACCTTTGAAAACTCAGAAGGCTCCATGTGTAAAAACTGGAGGCACTACTTAAGGTTAAATTATAATAAGAGGAATCACAAAGGAAGATGCTAATATAAAAATATCCTACATATATTGGGGTCAGGCAAATAGATCTGTCATGAGTATAAGAAATTAATAAAAATCAAGAACTAGGACAATCTATAAAGCACATGTACTAATTAACATTAATTTAATATCCATATTTTAAAAAGGACCTTTTTTATTTAAACAAAATATTTAAAGTATTTATTATATGAGTAAAACTTAGAGCAATTTTCAGAAATAGTTTCTGTTTATAGATTATCAAAAACAGAGTCTCATTTTTCTACTCAATTTTCTTCCCACTGCTTGAATTTTGGTATTTCTGGCTCCAAACACAGGCCATATTGACTAGCACTACATTCTTGAATAGTGGAGAATAAATATATTAGTCATATAATGAGACAATAGAAATATCTTCATAATAAAAAGATTTTAAAGCCTATATATTTTAAACAATATCACAAAATTATTTTCAAGAATTCTGAGCAATTTCATTGTCTCTACAGAGCAAAAGGAGCTTTCCAATTAAATGAAACAAAAGCTAACAAGAATTACTACTGAAATTAATTAATGGTACATGCAATGTCTGTGACAGGGTGATTTCAGAGCTTCTACCAAGTCTCAAGACCTGGCTTGACCTTGGAAATAGCATCAGCTTTGGAAACTAGAAGAGGAGCAGGTAGATTTTTAAGTAAGGAATTTCTCTCTATGATGGTTCTCTAGTCATGATCAACTCTTTCCCTGCTACAGCTGTGTTGGTATGGAGGTCAGGTTTCAAATGGTAATATCCCTTCAGTTTCTGCCAGGACTGCTCAAGCAAGATTTATCTTATGACACATTTATTATGCACTTATTCTTACATGGGCTCCCCTGGTGGCTCAGCAAAGAATCCGCCTACAGTGTGAGAGACCCGGGTTTGATCCCTGGGTTGCAAAGATCCCCTGGAGGAGGGCATGGCAACCCACTCCAGTATTCTTGCCTGGAGAATCCCAGTGGATAGATAAGCCTGGTGGGCTAACGTCCATGGGATTGCGACTAAGCACAACTGAGCGACTAAGCATGTTCTTACATAGCACTATGTCTTTTACCTGTGAGAATCTCAGTGTCGAATGAGAAGCACAGATAATACACACTATGACTTCCTAGGAAGAGGAGATTATTGAGGGTTAGGCACTAGTCCCATAATTATCCAAGATAAGACCCCAATTGTCATTTTTATATCTAGCATTTTAGAAAATGTTTAATATAGTGAGAGGTAGGTTTTCAAGGGCATTATAGGATGTGATTCAAAGCACAGGTTTTGAAGTCTTAATGTACCTGAAATCTAATTCCAGGGCTAAATATTCCTAATCAGTTTCTTCATCTGTAAAATGGTCACTTTATAGCATTGCTGTGAAGATTAAAACAATGTTTTAAAAGTACTCAGGTTGCTACATAATAAAGGTTAATTTTTCATTGTAATTTTACATCTGTAGACCATGTCACACAACATGTTTTACATCACAAAGCTCTATATTTCTTACCAAATAGACAAAAATCAGTTGGTCTCATACACTATAAAATTATATATTTGCATATTATTTAATTTCTGAAGGCCATCACAATTCATTCCTGTTTTATATAGTTATTAGGTTCTATGACATTGGTCCAAGATGAATACAATAGTGATATATAAATGGCTTTATGATATTACTGAATTTTCTACTGTATAATTTTTTGTCTAGTGATTAAACTCCAACTCAGGAGAAAATATGTTTACTATTCATTCCAGATCAATATAATACAAAATGGGAAATTATAATTGGGTGGCAACTCAGCTATTGTGTAATAATGGATTTCAAAAACATAGACATTATGCAACAACCATTATGGTTACTAGGATGCCTTTCAATTAAAAGCTCTCCATTAAGACTTGAACCCGAAAACCTTATCAAAGCCAATGGTTGTATTAGCAGTAGAAAAGAAAAAAGAAAGCACTACAGTTTTCTGATAAATATATAGACATTTAACTACAGCGTTCTCACTCTCTCTCTTCCTTCTGCATAATGCTACTGTTAGTTGTGGCCTTTGCCACTCCCCCTGCTTCTGTGTACAGCTGTCAAGGTTGTGTACTGCGCAGCTGTAGGAAGCTCCATTTATGCAGACTGCCACGAAAAGCTCCTGGATTTGTCAAGTTCCCAACCGGAGAAACTACATATGGTATCCCTGGCCCCTACTTCCACTCCATACTGGACTCCTTGTGCTAGAAACGAGAATTCTGTGGCCTCAGCTATGAACTAAAGGAGAAAACATTTCAAGCATGGCCTGAGCCTGGAATATGGCTCGTTTTCAGCTTTTCTAGATAGATTCCAATATCTGGATACTAACAACTTACAGAGTTACAGGTGTGTGTCATGTTGCAATTTTTAAACATGTAGCAGACATTGCTGACTTTTGATTGCATGTGATGAGAACAGAAGTGGGATTATGATTATAGCCCAGTTTATTCAGCCCACTTCTGGGTGGCCTCACGAGAGCAGAGAAGCAAGCAGCAGAATGTCTAGCAGGTTCTGAAAACAAAGAGGAGCGTGATAAACCAGAGAAAAATAAGACAAAAGAGTATTCTTATTTGTGAGTACTTTGTAAGTGACTTTTTACTGTTTCCCCGCACACTTAAGAGTGGGTGTTGTGGGCAACTCTGGCCTAAACTTGGAGTCTGACATTTAGTCATTAGGGAACTGAGCTTTCGGTTTTGTCTGTCTGCCAGTGACATTTGAAACATCTGTCTAGCAACCTCAACCTGAAAGAGTGATGTGCATCTGTACTTCATAGTAGAATCACAGAACTCTGCTGCTGTTATTGGTATAACAGAGCTCTGCTGGGATCTCTAACTCCAGATGGAATACTGACTCTGAGACAAAATAGGAACATAAGTCAGAACTGAGATCCAGGCATTTTTGCACTCAAGCATTTTCTTTTTCTAAAAGCGTGTCTGGTTTAACTCCAGGCGTATCACATTAGAGTTGTGTTTGCAACACAACTTTATAGTGGGTTCTCCCCAAGTCCAAGTGAATGCATGTTGAGTAAACATCCCCACCAAAGATCCTATTAAAATGTAAACATGAAAGAATGCTCAATCCAGCTGTGGTCTTACCACTTGCCTTGTGCTGCACATCTGGCGGAAACTGGTCAGGAGCATACCACTGGTAGTCTGGCTGTGTGGAAAAATAAAATATTATTATAGCAATATGGGCTGCAAACCAAACACGGTGGCACATTAAAAATATAGCTGTTCTATGTAGCTTTATTACCCAGGCAACACAAAAGTCGTTGCTACCCAAACCTGTTGCTCCCTTATCTCCCTGATCACTGTTACCATCTCCCTACCCACTCCCCTCCTAAATCCACCAACTGTTTGGTTAGAATTTGGGATTCTGACTTTTTTTTTTTTGAAGCAGATGTGTTTTGAATATGTGCAGAAGTATAAACACATTTGTAAAAACTTACTATAGCCCATAAATAAAAGAATTTATCATTAACAAATGCTCTTTTTTAAAACCCTCACACAGGAGGTAACAGGAAGACCAAGACAAAAATGTACAAGTTGAATGTCTTCCAGTGGTTCAAGGAAGAAATCTCAGCCATGAGTGCATGGCTTATGGAGGCTCAGGATGGTGAAGCAGGGAAAAACTTTCCTTTTGTACTGTTCTTCTGCAGAAACTGTTCTAAATTGCTGAGATAGTTTAGACTAGAGAGGCAATGAGAAGACAGGCCCACTGGATTCTTCTCTTGGGATTTCTCCTAGATGTATGCCAATTAAGAACAGTTAGATATCGAACCTCAGGAAACCTGTCAAATGAATTGCATTGAAATAAATATAAACCATGGGAAGTCCTGGACTGATGTTGAAGCTGAAACTCCAACACTTTGGCCACCTGATGCGAAGAGCTGACTCATTGGAAAAGACTCTGATGCTGGGAGGGATTGGGGGCAGGAGGAGAAGGGGACGACAGAGGATGAGATGGCTGGATGGCATCACTGACTCGATGGGCGTGAGTCTGAGTGAACTCCAGGAGTTGGTGATGGACAGGGAGGCCTGGCGTGCTGCGATTCATGGGGGCACAAAGAGTCGGACACGACTGAGCAACTGAACTGAACTGAACTGATGGGCTTCCCAGGTGGATCAAATAGTAAAGAATCTGCCTGCCAATTCAGGAGATGCAGGGGATGTGGGTTTGATCCCCAGGTCGGGAAGATCCCCTGGAGGAGGAAATGACAACCCACTCCAGCGTTCTTGCTGGGAAAATTCCATGGACAGAGGAGCCTGGTGGCTACAGCCCACGGGGTTGCAAAGGGTCAGACATGACTGAACACAGACAAACAAAATATAAACTATAGACCTGAATTACAAAATATAGGTCCAAGGCCAGAATATTTTATTTACCCACTTAGAAAAGAGTAGTCTCAGCTTTACCCAGGAGGTTGATCTATCTTCCTGCTCCAGATGCTGTTCCTTACCTCCTCTACCTCTCTCCCCAAGACACAGTGAATATAAAGCTTTCATTCCATTATTCAATTACCACCTGAAAATAACTCAGGAACATTTTCTCTAACAACCAGCCAATAGGGAGCATTTTACAGGGCTGCCAGACCACTGAAAGTAGCCTAAAATTTTAATTCCTGACAAGTATCCTGACAAGATGCTAAGAAATACTGGATCTGGTGCAGTCTGACTCCACTTTACCCTCACTCAGACACCTAGGCTCTTGGCTCCTTCTGGTCCATGAAAAAACTAAAAGAGGATATGAGATCATCTCTGTTTTTCATCTCCTCATTTATTTTTAGATGTCTCAAATAACATTGGATAAGTGATGTGAACCTCAGTTTTATATTCCAGCATAGCTGCCAAAAGAAGGTGAATATACCATAATTTTGCAAACACTATTGCATGGGCTTTAATTCAGGCTTAGAAATAAGCATGAAACATGAAATATTATTTTAAAATGAACTCTAGGAGTTTCTGTAATTTTTATCCTTATACTGAGATTTTGTTTAACTGAATACTGCTTGAAAATGTAGCCATTACATGATGTGGAATCTGGTTCCAAATACAGACCTTTATTTGGTGATAATTTTATGTGATCTTTATGCTTTTGAACTGTGGTGTTGGAGAAGACTCTTGAGAGTCCCTTGGACTGCAAGGAGATCCAACCAGTCCATTCTGAAGGAGATCAGCCCTGGGATTTCTTTGGAGGGAATGATGCTGAAGCTGAAACTCCAGTACTTTGGCCACCTGATGCGAAGAGTTGACTCATTGGAAAAGACTCTGATGCTGGGAGGGATTGCGAGTAGGAGGAGAAGGGGACGACAGAGGATGAGATGGCTGGATGGCATCACGGACTCGATGGACATGAGTCTGAGTGAACTCCGGGAGATGGTGATGAACGGGGTGCTGCAATTCATGGGGTCGCAAAGAGTCGGACACGACTGAGCGACTGAACTGAACTGAACTGGACTGGACTGCCTTATTGCTTGTAATTGATAGGAAAAGACTCATGTGCTTTTGTAGTAGGTGATTTTCTATCTTGAAAATTTGAAGTAAACAGTTATTTTTACTTCCAGGCAAATTTGAATGACTCATTGGCTTTCTAGTTAATCTTCCACAAGAGCATTTCCCCCCAGTTCCCTAACCTGTAGACAACTAAACTCCTTAGTAAATTTTTATCTCTTTATGTTTCCCACAATATTAATTTCTCTCTATATTCTAAAAAAAAATTTAGAATGATAGCTGTGTTTGGAGATTCCCAGAAATGTTTCTAATGAAAAGAAAAAAGTAAGTAAACAGGTAAAGAAAAAAATAATGGAGCGGGGAGAGCAGACAGAAGCAGCAATCAAGAGCAACACAAAAAGAACCAAATTCTCCTCTGTGCTCTGTGTCACAACAGGGTCAAGTAAGAGATGCTCATTAAATTCTGACATCCTTCCGCCACCCAAAGAGTAATTATCTCCTCTCTTGGAAAAGGGCTTTTGAGTCAAAAGCCTTAAATACAAAAGTGTGAGAAGTTTCAGGCAACTCTGAACTCCTTGATGGTTCTCCTAGGAAAATCCCAGTTAAAATTTCAGATTGTTTGCATAGTCAGAAATATGGTTAATAATAACGAAGGGAAAAGAGATTGTCTGAGCCAATCCAAAATGAAGAAAAACGCATGATTTATTTACTGCATAACAATTCTGTCTGTGTTGGCGAAATAGAGAATAGAGACAAATTTCCAGACCATGGGGGAGGGTGGGTGGAATACTGCCATTGAGAAGGAAAGGGAGGGTGTTTTGGGTCTGACTTATTCAGGTTGACTGTTCAAATCAATTCCACTCACAAATAATTGCTTCACTATTCACTTCATTTTGCCTGGGTAGACACAGCCACAGAAAGCAACTTAAGTGGGTCACTTTTTCTTGAATCCTTTAAGAATACCCTTTCAATTGGAAAATGTCAAAGACTATTTTGCACAGATGTAACCATATTCACAGTAGTTGAATATAAGTTTACAGCTGAAAAAGGCATCTCCCAGACCGTTTTGTTATGTTCACTTTGCTTTTCTTTATGCACAGAAATGTCTTCTTTGGTAGAGTCAAGTGTTGTCAAATGGTATGTTTGTTCATGGAATTTTGACTCAATTTGATACTTTTCAGTGAATGTATTCATATTTATATGTCCTGTAGTTGCAGGGTTCCAAAGATACTTAGAGTGTACATTGACCACTGTAACTCTGCAAATCAGAGCCTAAGATAAATAGAGGCTCTTTTTGTAGAAAATAATATGTGCCAGTATTCCAGAGACAGACATCATTTCTACCAAAAGAGAGTATTAGCACGTATTAGAGACATAGCACTTGATGGTTGGAATGAGGGCTCCTACTTACTGGGTGCTTCTGTGGGTCCTGCACAGCCCCAGGGCCCATCAGAGGGTATGGATCCCTCAGGCAGAAATTCCAGTCGCAGTTACAGGTTGGGAAACACATCTGCGGAAAAGAATGAATGCTGTTAGTCCACCACAAGCAGTTGCAACTGGAGAGTCACACTGACGCTTGCTTTATACAACCCAAGGTCTGGTTGGAACCTTAAGGTTTAGCCGAAATCTGGCATAATCCAAATTCAAGACAGGAGGACTGTCAATGCAGATACTGAGATAGATGAAGGCCAAATTTTATTCAAAGTGAAACTATAGTTATTTTTCCATGTTGAAGATACTAAAAATACTTGAAAAATGTATATAGAGTTAACTTTATGTTTCTGAGTTATCTTCACAGAGTTCTCACTTAAAACAAATTTTCCTAAACTGCAGCCAGACACTCCAATGACATAACTAATGTCCAGAGAGGAAGTGAGGAATTAAGAGGAATAATATTCATTCCTAAGTCTACTAGAGAACCCATGGAATGGAATGCTCTAATGCCCAAGAAGATATTCTTTCTCAAAAGAAGGATGAAGTCTTTGATGTTGTCTATGAAGAAACTTCTATTTGCATGAGCACACACTAAGGTGTGTGCTCCTGTTGAAACATATTCTGTAAAGCATGTGCTTTTCTTGAGTGTTAGGGTCTAGAGGCCTTGGTGCCTAAGTATTATCTCTCCAATGGCATTTTAATTGATAATGAAAAGCATGAGTTGTCCTAGGCCCTCTGTAGCAGAACTTGAATTTGTCTTTAATTGGGATCACGAGAAACTGCTGCATTTGGGAATAAATGTGAGTAAAACTCAGAGTCGGCATTTCTAACATGACAAGGAAGTTGTGAGTAAGGATCAACATACCTGTTTTAATTGCCTCTCTAGTTTTTCTTTTTCCATCTGACAAGCTTTTATCTGTGGACAAGACAAAAGCATTTGTGTATCAGAAAGAGCTGATGTCTTAAAGCAATTCCTGGCCCAGTTGGCAGGGATCTGCTCAGAAATTCAGGGGCTGAAGCCCTGATAACAATAATGCCAATAAAAATAGTTGAGTTTTGGATTTTCCAGGCATAAATTGGTTCTATTGTGAAATTTCCAAATGAAGTTTGCAAACTTGGGTATTTTAAAATTGTTATTCCCAATTATTGGGACCACCGCAATTCTGTTTTAGGTTGATGTATTTAGCTCTAGGTGTGAATGTAGATATAGACATAGATGTGGGCATAGAAATAGCTTCTACTGCTTATTGAATGTAATTGTACAGTCAATTGTATAGTCGAAAGCTTCCACAATAAATTTTAGAAGTTGCATATGCACTTAATACATGCCAGACACTGATCTAAGTGCTTTACACTTAATAACTCACATTCAAGCCTCCAATACCCCTAAATGACACTTAAAATTATTATTCCTATTTTACAGAAGAGGTCACTGAGGTATGAGATGCTGAGTAACTTGTTCAAAGGCACAGTGATACTGCATGTGGCAGAGTTGCCTCCCCAAGTCCCCAGCATCTGGCGCATCTAAGGAAAGCTGGGCTTCTCGCACTCTCTAGCCATGCTGCTGCCACCCCTGAAGTGAGAGTGAGAGTGCTAGCCACTCAGCTCCGCTCTGTTCAGGTGCTCAGTCGTGTCCAACTCTTTGCGACCCAATTCTTTGCGATTTCATGNCTTCATCATTGAAGAATTAATATTATGTTTAAGAGCAAATTTACCTCAATTTATGGATCTAACATTCCAAGTTCCTATGCAATATTGTTCTTTACAGCATCAGGCCTGACTTCCATTGCTAGTCACATCTACACCTGGGCACTGTTGTTGCTTTGGCTCCATCTCTTCTTTCTATCTGGAATTATTTATCCACCCCTCTCCAGTAGCATATTGGGCACCTACTGACAGGGAGTTCATCTTTCAGTGTCATATTATTTGCCTTTTCATACTATTCCTGGGGTTCTCAAGGCAAGAATACCGAAGTGGTTTGCCATTCCCTTCTCCAGTGGACCATGTTTTGTCAAAAGTCTACACCATGAACCGTCCATCTTAGATGGCCCTACACATCGTGGCTCATAGTTTCATTGAGATAGACAAAGCTGTGCTCCATGTGATCAGTTTGGTTAGTTTTGTGGTTTGTGGTTTTCTTTCTGNCCCTACATGGCATGGCTTATTGTTTCATTGAATTAGACAAGGCTGTGGTGCATGTGATCAGATTGGTTAGTTTTCTGTGATTGTGGCTTTCAGTCTGTCTGCCCTCTGATGGAGAAGGATAAGAGACTTATGGAAGCTTCCTGATGGGAGAGGTTGACTGAGGAGGAATCTGGGTCTTGTTCTGATGGGTGGGGCCATGCTCAGTAAATCTTTAATCCACTGCCCTGCTCATAAACAGAAAATTGAATTAAAGATTCTCTTCTTTGGTCCTCCCATATAGGGTCTTACATTTATTACATGTATTTTTTGTACTCCAGTGTGTACTCTGTTCAGTCAGTTCTCATGATTCACAGTAGTTATATTCTATAAAGTAACCATGAACACTGAAGTAGCCAAAACTGAATCATTGCTTCCAGGGAAATGCAGGCTTAGGTTCCTTCCAGCCTCTGGTCATGCCATTTTTGTTAATCGCTCAATACATAATCTTGTTTTATGTGTGTTTCTGTTAAAGATACCTTAGTTGGTGCTCAGTCACTCAGTAGTGTCCGACTCTTTGTGACCCATGGGCTGCAGCACAGCAGGCTTCCGTGTCCTTCACCATCTCCTGGAGCTTGCTCAAACTCATATGCATTGAGTCAGTGATGCCATCCAACCATCTCATCCTCTGTCATCCCCTTTTCCTTCTGCCCTCTATCTTTCCCAGCATCAGAGACTTTCTCCAGTGAGCCAACTCTTCACATCAGGTGGCCGAGGTATTGGGGCTTCAGCTTCAGCATCAGTCCTTTCAATGAATATTCAGGGTTGATTTCCTTCAGTATTGACTACTGTCAATACTTGCTGTCCAAGAGATTCTCAAGAGTCTTCCCAGCACCACAGTTCAAAGGCATCAATTCTTTGGCACTCAGACTTTTTTACTGTCCAGTTCTCACACCTGTACATGACTACTGGAAAAACCATAGCTTTGACTATATGGATCTTTGTAGGCAAAGTAATGCCTCTGCTTTTTAATATGCTGTCTAGGTTTGTCATTGCTTTTCTTCCAAGGAGCAAGCGTCTTTTAATTTCATGGCTGCAGTCACCATCCAGAGTGATTTTGGAGGTGAAGAAAGTAAAGTCTGTCACTGTTCTCATTGTTTTCCCATCTACTTGCCATGAAGTTTAGTAAGTCCTATAGATCCATAAACAATAGCGCTATATTCATCCCTGAATGAAGCTTATCTGACACATATCTTTTCTCCAGTAGGCAGTTTCCAGCTTTCCGGCACTTAGGAACACTGGATAGCACTTCAGCACTAGCTTGAGGGCCATTAAAAAATGAGATCCGAACAAAAAGCTCAAAAATGTGAAAAATGTGGCACTAAATAGACCATGAAAAGAACACTTTTTACAGTATGAGAGCTGAAAGAAGGCAGCGTCACCTTTTGGACTTCCACTGGGAATAAGTGTGTTAGGAGGCTCAAGTATTTTGCTGCTCTGTGCAAGTTCACAAATGAACTTAAAGGTGGTCCAAGAATTGATTTGGGGGTGGCAAATATATTTTAGTGAGTAGGTGAATTCACAAAATTGGAACCTGCAAATGACAAGGATAGACTATATAGGTTCCCCTCACTATACTGTGGGCCTTTTCGTAGCACTGATTATTTTTTAGTTCCTTTGCAGCATATAGCAGAATGCCTTGCAGAAAGCAAGCATCAAAATTAGATATCATGAGGCACTGAATGTGGCAGGCTAATTATAAAACTAAATGAAACTATTATAAATTCTCCCTTCCAATAAACTATTTATGAAATACCTGTGAGCCATGACTTGGGCTGGATGTCATTGAATAGATTTTGTGTTTTTTTTTTCACTTAATCTTGAGAATAACCTTGTGAAGTCATGAGGCAAGTATCACTATATTTTACAGGTGAGTATGATGGTGGTAAAGAACCCACCTGCGAATGCAGGAGACTTAAGAGACTCGGGTTTGATCCTTGGGTTGGGAAGATTCCCTGGAGGAAATCATGGCAACCCACTCTAGTATTCTTGCCTCGAGAAGACGCAAACAGAGGAGCCTGGAGGGCTACAGTCCACAGGGTCACAAAGAATTGGACACAACTGAAGCGCTTAGCACGCATATGGTGAGAGAAGTTAAGCAACTTATTTCAGAGACAGAAGTTTTGGAATTACATGAAACATTTTAGAGATCATCTAATTCAATTTTGTCATTTTACAGATGAAGAAAAGGAAGTACAGGAAAAAGTTCAATATTTACTCAAGGTCCTCACCAACTGTTAAAGCAGGCATGAACATCAGACATTTTTATCCTTAGATTTCTCCTAAGCATCTTTCACTGTGCCACACTGACTGTTTTTACCAGCCATTGCCTTAAATGATAGGAGGCAGGGATAGGAGGTGATAGGAGGAATCACCGTCCGCAGTGATAGGAGGAATACACTCTGGTATATAAGCAACTAGTACCAGATTGATTTGACCTAAAAATTCCTTTGGTCAAATGCATTTGGACCACAGGTAACATACTACTCAAATAAGTACTCTATTATATTATGGCATTTAACCTGCTGTTAGTACATTTACCACAGATTGTTACATCATCTCTCACATTCTGTGAATTCTATCATACTTTTACCTGAGTAAACGAGACTTTTGAAGAATACATGCCTGTGCTATCATTATAAAGAAAAATGTGATAGTTTTAACATATTACTAAGATCTTCCTTTAGTTCATAAGCATAGTTATACAGCACTGTGATTAAACAACATATTCATTTTGTTGATATGAAACAAAAATTACAAATGACACAGAAAATTACTGTGGATTATAGTCTATAACACAAATAGATGATTGTGTGTTTCTAGTTGTACTAGAGTTTCTATAATGGGAAGAACATTGCCAATCTAGGTAAATATTTATCATCAATCTGATTTAATGTAGTAGAATGAATAAAATTAAAATATGGCAGGAAGTAAAATGATTTGTGCAGTGACAAGTTCAAAGAAATTAAGACAGTTTTGGATGTAAGACATAAAAATTGAGAACAATTTTCTAAGAACAATCAGAACATTTCTCACCCACTGTTATAAAAGTAGCTTGCATGAATTACTTTTGGAAAAAGCATTTTATTATGTTTTTACCATTATTTTATTCCTTCTAATTTCTTAGAAAGGAAATGGTTGTTCCAAATAATTTTCCATGTGAAATTAGGAATTTAAAGTGAATCCTTAAAAAAGATGTCAAAGAAGAAACTGAATGTAATTCACCATCTACTTTGTATTAGGAAGAAGAGTATGACAAAAAGTTTAAGATCTCCTCTGAGACTAAGAATCTTGAACTTACGGAGCTGTCACAGCATGTCTCACAACAATTTCCTATTTATTGAAACACATTGCATAATTTTGGAAGTTAAAAATTTGGTGGTTCCTTTTCTTTTTGTGTGTTCCCTAGTGGCTCAGAGGATAAAGCATCTGCCTGCCATGCCGGAGACCCAGGTTCGATACTTGGGTTGGGAAGATCCCCTGGAGAAGGAAATGGCAACCCACTCCAGTATTCTTGCCTGGAGAATCCCATGGACAGAGGAGCCTGGTGGGCTACAGTCCCTGAGGTCGCAAAGAGTCGGACATGACTGAGCAAGTTCACTTTTTTTTTTCCACTTTTCTTTTCTTAAGCCTAAATTGTGTTAGCTATATTTCCTTATTAACATCAATATTTACCCATTATGGCAACTTCTTGAGTCTATGTTTAATAAATTCTACTGCACTTAATTTTAACATGCTTACAGTTAATATTCTGTTCTAATAAAGTGGCTTATATTATCTGGCTTCCTTGAGAGTGCTCCAGTTACATTAAATCTGGGAACCCACTGGACAAAATTCTTGGTCTCATTAGATATATAAATGACATTCATTGTGCATGTTTTCGGAAGACAGGAACATTCCAATGTAGTCCTTCAAAGAAAAATGGTAAGAATTTAGAAACAACTTCAATGTATTGGAGTGTTTCGTCTTTGAATTTAAGTGCTATTTAGTTCCAACTCTCATTCTACCAAGATAAATATTATGAGAAAAAAGATTAAAAGAATTGGATTTTGTAAAAGACTTTGGAATCCAATTTCTTGGATAACTCTTTAATATACTTAAGTTAAAAGGAATCGCCAGTCATTTTCATCTCTTTACAAAATTGTTTACAAATGATTTCATCCCAGATGCTAACCTCTCAAAAAATATGGCCATTAACAGAAGCCAAAATATCTTGATTTTTTAATGAGAAAAGAAATATAAGATACATATGTGCTGGCAAAGGTTATTTGAACTTATACCTGAGAATTCAGCCTGTTCAACTGCGATTGAGAAGTCTGAATAATTTGCTGTAGCTCCTCTTTTTCTTGATTAAGTCTTTCTCGGTCTGATCGCTCCTTTTTGAAGTCTTCTTCATATATTTGCACCTAGGGAATATTAACATCCTGTTACTGCTAGCTTCCTTTTCTCTTAAGCCATTTAAATGAGTTCAGAAGAGATGCTGTCTGGGTTTGTCCAATCCGAGACATGGATGTCCTCTTCTCGTGAATATTTCTCTATGATGGGACTCCATCTTGATACCTGTGACTATAATTTTATCTTTTAGTTTGTTTAGAATGGTACTTTCTCAAGTTTTTTCTCATTGAGCAGTAATTCATAAGTAAATTCATGGACATTTTGAAAAAAATTCCCTTCACCAATATTTCTATTGCATATTACATGACTGTGAGGAAACCT
>SJYV01039384.1:32-163176 GCA_006410875.1 Neotragus pygmaeus | reverse complement strand
AGTGTCACTGTTTTGGAACAAATCATTCATCTCTAAAACAAGGCTTTAACATATAAATATTGCTTGAAGTTCTTCAGTTTACTGACAATAGCTAAATGAAGCCACTGAATACTGACATGTCAAAGTTTCTAATTATAAGTTGAAATTATAAGTTGAGAAATTATAAGAAATTATAAGTTGAGCACAAGTTAAAAAGGAAAGGCTCATGTATGTGGGAAAGCAAGGGATGTTTGTTAAAGGACATTCATGAGAGTTGCCCATTATAAGTAACTGTGGGCATATATCATAAAAAAAGAGGAACGTTTTAGTGGAATGCCTCTTGAGTAGTACTCCAAATATTGTAGAAAAGTAATCAAAACAATCCTGCCCCAGAACACATTTAATTATTGTTTGTTTTAATTGGCATAGTGTTGATTGGTGGCTTGGAGACTAGAATGTGGAGTTATGAAAACATATGAAGCTTAAGGAATGAAGCAAAGGAATTCCTCTAAAAGTAGATTTAAATTATAACTTACACAAGAACCTACTAGTTAGATGTTTGTCTATTAACATTAAACCACATTGCACCATCATCACCAACAGTGCAACAAATTTTAACTAAAGGATTATCAATTTTAAGTTAATAATAATAGAACAAAGTATGATAAGCAAGAGAGGAAAAAATGAAACATTTTATATAGCTCTATATGCAGATATACATATTTAATTTCAAGCCTTTTTTCATCAGAAGCATTGCAAAGGAACTATATGCAGCCAAGCTGACATTTTGACATCAGAAATCATACATACACACTCTTTGTTCTATGACATCCTTTCCTGCAAGCTGCCACTGTTAACATATCATCAACAATGTGTGCTTCGAGGATTGGAATTCCTGTATTTATCAATACCACCTTGAACTGTTCCAGCCCTTTACCTATATTAGTTCATTTTACCTCTCATAGGAAAAGAGATGTGATATGCTCGAGTGGCCCTGTGGCTAAGCCAGTTTCAGCTATAAGAACTGAATTTAGGCTCCGGTAGTTTGGGCAGTGCTATGTCCCATAGCCCTGTGCCGCTTAGTAGAGCATCCTCGACTCTTGCTGTGTACTTGGCAACAGTGAGTGAAGCAGGGTGGGTGGGAAGGAGGAAGCCATAACTGATCAGTAAATTCCTACGCAGTGCCACCCATATGTGAGAGTAGGTAAACAGACGTGCCCCCTCTGTGATCAGTGCAGAGTATTCCCTTTAAAACTGCCCTCATTGTTCCAAAGCCTGGAAGGTCTGCAGCTGCAGAGGAGCAGCCTGGCGGCTACCATTTTCTGAAAAGGTCCAGAGTTTGGGTTAATAGTGTCTTTGAAATAAATTGTGTCTGCGTGAAAATCTCTGGAACCAGTGCTAATAGAATTTCACTAGAAGGTTAATTAGCATGCCCTTCTTTTAAGTTCTGTGCTCTTGGGCAAGCCACTCAACCCATCTGAAATTCAATTTTGTCTTTTATAAAGTGTGAGAGTTGGACTAGTTGATCTAAATTTCCCCATAAAGCTTTAAAATTAGGTAATTATAATTAAATACATGCAAAAACCTTTGACACAAAGTGAAAAGCAGGACTTCTAGAAATGTCTAAAGCAGCACATGAACAGCAGGCCCTAAGTTCTCCTCAAGATTGCTCCACTTTCGACTTCTCACCTGCTGTTTGAGAACTTCCATTTCTGTTCGCATCTCCTCATGGCTGCACTCCATTTCAGACTTCCCCAAAGGGTCCTCAGGAGATGAAGAACACTCCACTTTCAAGGCATCCTGCAGAGCCTGTGTTATAAGATAAGCACACTGTTGACCTAAGAGCTGCCACATATGTACTTCTCTGCAATTATTACAATCATTTCAAATGCACTCACAAGGCAGAAGTTCATTTTTAAAGGTCTCACTAAATAACATTATTCTGATTTTCTAGCATATATGCATTTTTTTCCAGAATCTCTGTCTTTTCTTCCTGATGGTGCTTATGTTATTCAACTCTCATTGTTACTTAAGAAGGTTTTTGCTATTACAGACCCTCCCTCCCACCTGACTAATCATGGTTGGAAAACAGATACATAGTCTTTCTCTAGAGTCTCTGCCTCAGTCAAACATATGCTCCATCAATAAAGCTCAAACTTTAGGAAGCATCAGAATCACCTGGAGAGACAGCAAATATGCCCATCCCTGGGCATTGTCCCCAGGGATTCTGAATCAGTATATGTGGGGGCAGGAACTGAAAATCTGCATTCCTCAAAAACTGCAGCTGATGATCTCGGATGACATTCTGAGTAATATATTTCTGCTATATAACCATGTCTCCTACAGGAGAGGTGGGAATCCATGCAGATTTGTTACCATTAGATCTATGGCACTGTTCTGCTCTGCACTCCTTCAGCATACCATGCCCTGGTCTAGCTACTGTTATATTTATTCTCCAATAAAACATCCATTAACCCACCACAGGGTAGAGAATTGTTGTTGTTTAGTCGCTAAGACGTGTCTGACTCTGTGACTCCATGCACTATAGCCTGTCAAGTTTCTCACCCATGGGGTTTCCTGGGCAAGAATATTGGGGTTGGTTGCCATTTGCTGCTCCAGAGGATCTCCCTGACCCAGGGATCAAACCACGTCTCCTGCATTGGCCAGATGGATTCTTTAGCACTGAGCCCCCAGGGAAGCCCACAGGTAGAGAGAGTGCTCTGCTTTCTTGACATTCAGTACAATTTGGTGTTTTCACCATGGAGTGAAGAAGTGAGAGATATAAGAGACTCTTAGATTTGCCAACAGATCATCACCCTTAATCATAAATCCATGGTACTCTTACATATACTACACCTTGTCAGATTAGATGAAAGATACTGTCTCTATTCTGAAGACCTTTGCCTTGTGACAAGTTAAATAAAATGGCTGCCAAAAATGGTGACAGAACATCCCTCATCTTGTTGTGGTATCCAAGCCCACACACAATACAACTACCTGCTCCTTATTGAATGAGTCCTCTATACAAATAGGAAAAGTTCACTTCCAAAGCTACAAGACTTTAATTCCTCTGTATCTCATCAGTTGCTTCAGTGATGATTCTACTAGTAACTCACTTCCCTGCATTACTATGTAATATGGTTGTAAGGTTAGAAAAGTAAAGTAAGTTTATGGTGTTAAATGTGTGTATAGTTAAGACTAGACTATGGATGCTATCTAGCCTGATATAAACACAATTTTTCAGGAGGTTGTAAGAAAAACAAGAACTTTTTTCTTCCTCCAGGAATTCTTAAAACAACAGAAGTTGTTTAATAATTTGTATTTTGTTAGAATGTATTGCTAATCTATATAGTTCTAGGAATTATCATGATAGCTATATTAAAAAAAATGTGTTAGTAGCATCAGAATCTAGGTGGGGTGAATGAAGTGAGTCAAGGCAATCAAATATGCTGGCTCCATATCCTACAGCTATAAATAGACTTTTTGTGGGTTTTGTAGTATCTGAATTTCCTGCTCTACCTATTCAGACTTCTAGAAATTTTGCAAATGAATCATAAATGAAAGGTGAGTTTAGCAGATATTTATTTCATCTTGGGGTTTTCCAACTTCCCTGAACAAACACCTGTAACCCATTCTAGAACAGCAGTTTATCATCAGCACAGATAAGATATACTAAACACACTGATGGTGAGATGGCAGACACGTCGCTTCTGCCCATGGGTGGCACTGGTAGACTAGCCCCAGGTAATTTTTCTCACTTAGATTAGACATCTGGATTCTCTCGTCCAGAACTTTATGAAAACAATACCCTTAGGTATCTCCTTCAAAGCAAAAAAGTAGAACTGAGTACATGGAACTGTGTGAACTTCTGAAAATCATCTGCTAATTGCTAAGCTGACATGCTATGAATTTCTTCTGAGAGACTGGGTTAGCAGGCAGTAAGTTTGAGCAAGCAAGGTGGGCCCCAAATTCCATCCTGTGATGAATGGTGTGCACAATCAGCTACCCAAATCGTCATTTTTGAATAACTTCTATTTATTACAGTGGTAAAGGAGAAAAGAAAAATCTACAGTATAAAACAGAATAATTTCTTACATTTCATTAGACACTAAATGAGAAAAAAATCTCTTTGTACTAAATGAAAAAAAAGAGAAAAAAAATCTTTTTATAGCTCATTACTTTTTATCTGTGTTCTAAAAGTGACAGTTGAAGGTATAGATGTGGGGGATGAAATCTCTTCTTGTTTGAAGTACACTTTTATTTTTTCTTACTACTCATATGTAAGAGTAAAGCATTATGCCTATTAAAGCATAAATGTCAGGATCACAATTGGCTATTGAACATATTATGTTATCAGTAAATTACATTAGTTAGTTAATTCATCCACTCAACAAATATTTGAGAACATATTGTGAGCAAGGCCCTGCTCCAGGCACGTTGAATACAGCAGTGAACAGAAGAGAGAAACTCAGGGCCCTGTTATGACTATTGTCCTTGTGTGTCTCCTCCTTCAAACAAATATGTATTGATAGTAAATTTATATAATTGCATTTTTACAAAGATGAATATGTTAATATTAACATGAAAAATTTTTTGACCTAAAACTTTCAGTTTTTTTCCTCTGACCTTAATAGAAATTAAGCATCTCAATGGGCCACTAAAAGTATTGTGAGTACTCAACACGGGGTCTACCATGCCCAGCAGAGATGTCTGCCCTGCAAAAATCCTGTCCACATGGAGCTTACAATCAAGACTGGGAGACAGCAAGCAAATATGATAATAAACATGAGACATTTTGCATGTATTAAATTTTTCCAAGGAAAAATTAAAACAGGAAATTTTAGAGGTGTAGTATGTAATTTTAGTTAGGATAACCAGAAAAATCCACTTTGAGAAGATGACATTTGTACCAAGCTCTGAATTTTACTCAAATTAATTTTTCTCATTGAGATTTCAGGATTATAATCATGAGCTATTAAGTTTTTACTTATTAAAAGTTTTTTTTTTCTGTTGACTATAAAAGCAGATCCATATAAATTAAGGTTATATATGAGTTTCTTGAGTTAAAAACAGAGTTCTTGACTGTTATAATTTATACAGGCTTTATATCCTTATGTCCACATTTAGAGAAACGAGAAGAGAACTAATAAGCGACGACATACCAAAAGTGGGAGAAATTTCAAGTATAATCTCAATTAATGTCAGTTCCTCTTATTCATTTGTAGAGAATTTCCAACAGAGAATAAGAGAGAAAAATCCATTTGCCCTGAATCTGTATCTCTGAATATTGATTTTCTCTTTTAAAGGACAGAGAAGTACAGTGTTTATGAAGTCAACCTCCAATTTTTCATTTTATCCTGAATAATAGCTTGCCTCATACATAGATCAAAATTCAGCATCACATTTGTAAAGCGTCTTATCAACTGTATAGGCACATCATTAACACTCTAGGAATCTTTAAGTTATACCTCTGGAAACTACTTAACTACAGGATGGACACAGTCCAAAATGCAAGCACTGAGCATGTGTTTAAGGCCAATCAGCTACTCACTTTAGAAGACAAGTTCCGTTACTTTGGCCAAGAAATACCTAGCTTGAGAGATGAATATTTCAACTCCTACAGGTATTTCTATGGTCCATGTATGAAAAAGTCAACAGCAAAGGGTTTAATTTATTTTTTTCCTCTGAATAAGTCAGCAATCCCATCCCACAGAAAGTTAAGGTTTAGTCCACGAAACAACACACAGACACACTCACTCACAAGTCATTCTTCTGCAGCAATTCAAAGGTGGCCGCCTTGAATAGTTAAGTTGGAGCGAAGACATTAAAATCACCGGCATTTTCTTAATATATCTATCCCCACTCTCCCCTCTAAAAGGCTTTTTCTCGGAAAGGCCGCCATCCTTGGATTTGGCATTTAGCCTGCTTCCATATAGTCTGCTTCACACCCGGCAGCTCCACAGTGATGATTTTTAAGTGCAGTCTGTTTCCTCAGGAAACTTTTGTGGTTGATCAAGACAGACGCTACTCTTCAGAAACACCCACTTGCTTTATGTGGTTCTTTGAACTACCAAAAAAGAAATTCTTACTCTCTTTTATAATATCTCCTTATCTTTTTCATGACAATCTTTGCAGAGACACGAATTCCCCCAAAATCCTTAATCAAGTATAGCTGAACGAGGAATATAGGAGAGATATATAAAATTACAGAGACCTTTTGTGCAAGCCCCCCCAGCCTATGAGCTGCATTGCAGCCTGAGTGTTTCGCTGTGAGTTTCAGCCCAGAATGTACTCTTTACACGGAAACCTCACATTTGACCTCTCCAACTTCACCTGGCTTGATACCTTATTGAGGCGTTTTATTTCACATTCATAATGTTGCTTCTTGTGGTTCATGAGAGCATTTTTTTCCTTCAAAAGGTTATTCTCTATCTTCAATTCATGTAATTCTCCATTTAGGCTCTCCTTTTCCTTCTGAAATAGAAAGCAAGAAAACAAATTCCAAATCAATATAATTCAGATGAGATGATTTTGTAGGGCTACTGCTGAAATTAAAACAAAACAAAACAAGACCTACTAGATTTTTCACTTAACATCCCACTTGAGTAATAGTCTCTGGGTGGGCTTCCCTCATGGTTCATCTGTACCTGCCTGTGAATGCAGGTAGTGCGGGTTTGATCCTTGGATCAGGAAGATCCACTAGAGAAGGAACTGGAAATTCACCTCAGTATTCTTGCCTGGGAAATCCCATGGACAGAGGAGCCTGGTAGGATACAGTCCATGGGATCTTAAAAGGGTCGAATGTGACTTAGCAACTAAACAACAACTCTGGGTGGAAGTCAGGATTAGGATAGAAGAAATCTTTATGTTATCCTTACTGCTACTAAGTTTTGTGATCCCAGAGCAAGATGTCAAAATTCCCACTCCTCACTTTTAGGATCAAATGAGTCTGCAGAATAAGCTATTCCCTATGCACTGTTATAAGGTGGTGATGAAAGACTGATTCACTAAAAAATAATTGAAAGTTCTAAAATGTAGAAAGTGTCACTGCAACAAAAAATACCAGTATCTCAAAGCCCTGCTTCATTTTGGCCTGGAGAGAGACAGAAGAGGATAAAACCTCAGGCAATAAGACCCTACACCACAGATAATTACTCAGAGTGCTGTATTTTTGTGATGATTACTTTTAAAATATAGAGATGGGCTGGTCCAACTGCCATCACGCCTCCACTTTTCAGATCATCTTCAAGAAATCCAGTGTTTTAAGTACCTGAAGCAAGGCTGGTGGCTTAGACACAGGTTCTGGATTCAAACAACAGCTATCTCTTATCTCTTAATTTTATACTCTTGCCAGTAAAAATTTTGTCGAGTGAATTGGTTTCTCAATGAGAAGAAAATTTTAACCTAGTGAAATAAATATTCTGGAGTTTAGGTAAATGTATATGTTAAAGTATATTGTTTTAATAGCTATTATTTCCCAAAACAATGATTTAAGAAATCAACTTTAGGTGAGTTGTTTTCTTTAAAAGTGAAAATATTTCTATTTGCCTTGGTTTAACTAGAATAGATCTATATGTACACCTAGAAAATTCACCAATCTTTTTCTAATTTAGCGTAGCTTAAGAGAAAATTATTTCAACTAGAAAATGATCCAAATGGTATAGGGAAAAAAATAACCATGATCCCTGTGCTGGGTATAGATGGAACAGAAAGGAACTTTTACATGGCAGAAAGGGAACTGCTAAACTTTGCTTTCTTTGAACACTGCCAAAGATATCCTTAGCAAGGTGGGAAATCTGAACAGACGTTGTCATGTACTAATTTGTGAAACTGCCTTAACACTGGTACATGTTGTAAAACACAACCACTTCATCACAATATCAGTCACAAGACTTCACCTGAGAAAATTAGCGTTATTCTTCTTTTTCCTGTCTGAAAAAATGAGAGGCCATCAGAGCTCAAGGGCCTCCGCCCCATCCCTACAATATCCATGAAGTCCCATCAGTTCAGTGAAATTTAGTCACTCAGTCATGTCTGACTCTTTGCGACCCCATGGACTGCAGCACATCAGGCCTCCCTGTCCATCATCAACTCCCAGAGCTTGCCCAAACTCACGTCCATTGAGTCGTTGATGGTCCATCCAACCATCTTATCTTCTGTGATCCCCTTCTCCTTCTGCCTTCAATTTTTCCCAGCATCAGGGTCTATTCAAATGAGTCAGTTCTTTGCATCAGGTGGCCAAAGTATTGGAGTTTCAGCTTCAGCATCAGTCCTTCCAGTGAATATTCAGGACTAATTTTCTTTAGGATTGACTGGTTGGATCTCCTTGCAGTCCAAGGGACTCTCAAGAGTCTTCTCCAACACTACAGTTCAAAAGCTTCAATTCTTTGATGCTCAGCTTTCTTTATAGTCCTACTCTCACATCCATACATGACTACAGGAAAAACTTTGAGTAGATTGACCTTTGTCAGCAAAGTAATGTCTCTGCTTTAAAAATTTTTTTAATTTATTTTTTACTGAAGGATAATTGCTTTACAGAATTTTGCTGTTTTCTGTCAAACCTCAGCATTAATCAGAGGGGTGGGATGGGGAGGGAGATGCGAGGGAGCTTCAAAAGGGAGGATATATGTCTGCTCTTTAATATGCTGTCTAGGCTGGTCATAGCTTTTCTTCCAAGGAGCAAGTGTCTTTTAATTTCATGGCTGCAGTCACCATCTGCAGTGATTTTGGAGTCCCCCAAAATAAAGCCTCTCACTGTTTCCTTTGTTTCCCCCATCTATTTGCCACAAAGTGATAGACTGGATGCCATGATCTTAGATTTCTGAATGTTGAATTTAAATCCAAAATTTTCACTCTCCTCTTTCACTTTCATCAAAAGGCTCTTTAGTTCTTCTTTGCTTTCTGCCATAAGGGTGGTGTCATCTGTGTATCTGAACTGATATTTCTCCCGGCAATCCTGATTCCAGCTTGTGCTTCATCCAGCCTGGCATGTTGTATGATATACTCTGCGTGTAAGTTAAATAAGCAGCCTGACAGCCTTGAAGTACTCCTTTCTCAATTTGGAACCAGTCTGTTGTTCCATGTTCAGTTCTAACTGATGCTTCTTGACCTGCATACAGGTTTCTCAGGAGGCAGATCAGGTGGTCTGGTGTTCCCATCTCTTGAAGAATTTTCCACAGTTTGTTGTGATCCACACAGTCAAAAGCTTCAGCATAGTCAATAAAGCAGAAATAGATGTTTTTCTGGGACTTTCTTGCTTTTTTGATGACACAGCGGATGTTGGCAAGTTGATCTCTGGTACCTCTGCTTTTTCTAGAACCAGCCTGAACATCTGAAAGTTCACAGTTTACATATTGCTGAACCCTGGCTTGGAGAATTTTAAGCATTACTTTACTAGCATGTGAGATGAGTACAATTGTGTGGTAGTTTGAGCATTCATTGGCATTGCCTTTCTTTGGGATTGGAATGAAAACTGACCTTTTCCAGTCCTGTGGCCACTGCTGCGTTTTCCAAATTTGCTGGCTTATTGAGTGCAGTACTTTCACAGCATCATCTTTTAACATTTGAAACAGCTCAACTGGAATTCCACCATCTTTACTAGCTTTGTTCATAGTCCCATAACTGTAAAGTCCCATAACTAAAAGTAAAACCAGGAGTCCACATTAAGAAAAGGCATCATCTCAATGCCACTTTCTAGTTCTCAGGAGGATTAAAGGACCCTTCCAATCTGGAGATTGGGTTCAAGTCCCATTTTCCCATGTGCTACTTATAGACATTGACAAGCTGTCTAAACTCTACACCTCAGTCTTCTCATCTCTAAAATGACAAAGGTAAGATTTTCCTCACAGATGGGCAGAGAATGTTAAATGAGATGAGGAGGATGAGACACTTTTCAAAAATGTTATCTTTTTAGGGTGACAAAAGTCATATTTATCTGTAAAGCTTCTTATAAGCTGAAAAGCAGCTGTACAAAGATCTGTCATATTATCAACAATAGCAGCAAAAATAAATCAGTATGAGTAAAAGCAAAAAAGCAAAATGAATTTTTTCCTAGGCTGCAATGCCCTAGAAAAACACCCCCAAATCTGTGGCTTGGTTCTCCCTGTGGATGGAGCCTACTGAACAGCAAAGGAGGAAGCGAATAGGGAACCTCCTGCCTTCAGATTCTAGGGACCTGGCCCCTGGTTTGGGCCTTTGCGAAACCTGTACGCCCTGGCCCAGGGGGTAGGGGTTCGCTCCCGGGCCCCGCCCACCTCCGCAAGCCGCAGCGGCTCCCTGGTCCAGCAGCACGGTGGGCCGCTCTCCTTCGGGTTCTGCAGCCGCTCCTTCTCCAGTGTTCCCAGGAATCTTTCTGCGGAATCCAGTTTCGATTTCAGCTCTGCGACCTGCAGGAGTGGTTCACAGACAGCTGCAGACACCTAGTCTGAAGCCCACCAACCCCTGTATTTTTCCCAACCTAACACCCGGGGACAGAACTGGCTCACTCCTGAGCATCCCCTAGGGAGGGGCTCTTCTTCCCACTGTCCCANTGTCGTTTTAGGGACTAGCAGTTCTGTGCTCTGGTAACATTACTTTGCTGAAGTTCAGTACTTTCCCAGCAGAGCACACTATTTTACGCAGTATCAAAGAAGGGTGGAGGACACGAAAGAAGAAGACAGAAAGGCTGCAATGTAGAAAATGACTTAGAAAAGGAAGTACCAGATTGACAACGCGGTGCCAGAAGTGTTAGTTTTGTGCCTCTTCCTCTGTCAAGGAGAATAAAGAAGTTCTCATATTCATTAAACTCAGAAAAACAGAATTCAAAAGAATATCCATTACATACCCAATGACGTTTTAAAACAAACTTCTTTTGTGATAATGCTCCTTAATCCCTGTTGGTCAGATGCCAACTCAGGATGTCATAGTACCCAAGTCAACTATCCAATAAAGCCTTTGACAATCTGAGTTTCAAGGTGTGTCAAATTGCAGAGCATTAACAGCCCAGATGATAAACTCACCTGGCCCATATGGAAGAAACATCTAATTTAAAAAAAATTAAATTATAATGATTGAATTTATGGGTTTGTCATTTTTATTTATTTGCACAAGCATTAAGAGGCTCTAGGTGCCTCTTATTCTCAGCATTAATCCATGGCCCACATTGCTCCAACTAATATTGCAAAATTACCTCTTTTCTCTGCTTTTCCAGACATCTTATCTTTTGTTCAAGAGAATTTAAGTTCTTTCTTCTTGACGATTGAGCACACTTAAAAAAAATAAAAAGAGCAAAGCAGAATAGTCTATTAAATAAACAGGAGAAATACTGCCTTTCACAAGCTCTCATGTTGTAATTTATAAAAATTTTGCTAAAATATTATCTCCTTCATAGAGAACTGTTGATGAAAAAAAGCTTTATATTTTAGAAACTCTTTTATATGAATTAACTACCTTGACAATTATTGAATAAATTACAAATGTATCTATATAAGAGGTAAGCAAGAAATTAGAATTTTATGAATTTGGATTTTAATCATTTTCCCACAAAAATGAAAATACAGAATATAATGTATATAGAAATCAGGTAAGTTACATAGATACATGTTAGGTATGTACCTGGTAAAATTTTAAAAAAGAATTCATTTATGCAGACGTGCCCATGATTTGGAGTGGCCCTAAAAGTCAGAGGAATGATAGAACCAAGAAAAGTAGACTAACACAGTATGTTACATGGAGACAAACTGATTCTGAAGCAATAATAATACATTAACTACTTCAGTGACCATCATATGATTATCTTAGAGAGGTGGGCATAGGTTATTTCGTGTTGTGTAATTTTAACCAGCCCTATGTATAAAGCCGCTAGGTGACAAATCTAGATTAATAATAAATTATTGGCATGGTGAAAAATTAATCACGTTTTTATTTTTAAGAAAATATTATTCATTTAAAGAAAGCACAAAAATTCTGGAAACTGCCTACCATCTGTCTAGAGTGGTCACCAGCAAAGTTCACTAAAGTACTGTTTTCTCTTTTCTAACTCAATAGTCTTAAAACCATTGCATGGCTGAATCATAAAGTAATACAATGAATTGGATGATGAGGGTAGCCTGGAAATCTGCCATTTAGTCTCAGGCTCAATAATTATTGTGGACCAAGAAATTGCTTAAGGGTATTCACGAACAATAAGAAATATTTTCAAAACATGTTGGCCTTTGCCAGAAACGTTACAAGAAATGTTGTTTTGTAATCTTCATGGAATTTCAAGGACCTTTTTCATTAGAAATGATTTATAAAATTATTTCTCTATCGTTGCTAACTTTTGTCTGTGTTTTAGGGTTCCATGGTGTTTTATACCTCTGTAGACGCTGTTCTTAGTTTTCTTAGTCACTTCCTATTCAGACACATGTGTAACTAAGACTGCATTTAAAAAGAGGCGTTCTTCTGGAGGTCGACAAAAATCAGGATGATTATACCTGCTTCTTGACCTCAAACTGGTTTGACCCAGTGCCAGAAGTGATATCAGTTTGCAGGGGAGAAGTACGTTGGGTCCTGCAATTGAGATTTCTGGTTTTTAGGAAGACATCTAAGGGACAGAACTTATTTTGGATCAGAAAAGACTAAAAATTAGTCATAGCTGATTTGGAAAATGTTGTGAAGCAACTCTCCTTAGTGTGTGCTGGGCTCGGCAAAGCCGAGATGCAGAAAGACTGGATTCTAGACTAGCGGTTCTCTTACCACTAGGGAGCATTCACCTGGGGGCTTGCTAAACATAGGGNCATAGCTGATTTGGAAAATGTTGTGAAGCAACTCTCCTTAGTGTGTGCTGGGCTCGGCAAAGCCGAGATGCAGAAAGACTGGATTCTAGACTAGCGGTTCTCTTACCACTAGGGAGCATTCACCTGGGGGCTTGCTAAACATAGGGCACCCACAACACCGATCAGATTTTCTGAAAGGGAGCTATAGCACTCTATCTTCTTTTTAATAGACTTTATTTTTTAGAGCAGTTTTAGGTTCACAGCAAAACGGAGTGGGGAGTATAGAGATTTCCCATATAGCCATCGCCCCAACACATGGGTAGCTTTCCCCATTGCCAGCATCCTCTACCAGAGTGGTATGTTTGTTAACAGGTGAGCCTGCATTGACACAGCATTATCACCCAAATCCACAGTTTACATTACGATCCCCTCTTGCTGTTGTGCATTCTGTGGCTGTAGATGAATATGTAATGACATGTATCTATTGTTATTAGATCCTGCAGAATGTCTTGTAGAACTGTCTTAAAATTCTCTCTGCTCCACCTCTATTTTTAATAAATACCACTGATTTGCATGATTCATATTAAAGTTCAAGTTTCCTCCATTTCACACCATGGTTTAAAACTTGAATTTGGGGTTCTCAAAAAGTCTTTTTTCTATTTACAACAAAGACAAAAAAATTCTGTGACCAACAGATATTTGTATGACCCTGCCTTCTGAGAATTTAGATTGAGAGTTATCAGATAGTTTCCATTTTCTCTGAAAAATTATGAAGTATTTTGACACTTGATTTTCTTTTAAAAGTTATTTTAAAATAATTCTTTATCAAATTTTAATAAAATGATTTATTAAATATATTAAATCTGCAAGATAGATAAAGCACAGCAATAGGTATGACTTACAAGTCATAAATATATCACTAAGAATTTCTGTGGAGATTAATCAACATTTTACCACCATTCATCTGACATAGATGTGTGTTAAAATGAAACAAAACAGTCAAATACAAAGTTTTGGAGAAACTTTTCACTTGTTTTTGCTGTGCTTCTTATTTGCTAACGAAGGCTTAGAAAGATTTTTAGGTCACTGGTCCTTCTAAGGGTTCATTTAAAGAAAAATTACTCCCAATAAAATGTAATCTATGTGCAAATTATTCAGACCTTGCTTTCTCATTTACCCTAATGCTCAGATCAACTTTTAAGAGATTCAAGTTCTGGGACTGCTAAATTAAAACCTGAATGGCAGAAAAAGCCTGTTTCCTATTATATCTTAGTTATTAAAAAATACTTCAAGAAAACACTTTCAATTAGTATCTGTTGCAGTAAACAGTAACAGAGCAAAGAATGTGACATTAATTGCATGTATAAAAGTATTTTACCACAGGTACTCTATTGCTGTAATAGATTTTATTCCTAAGCACACCAATATAATATTCTCTTAAATTTTACATTAAACCAAATTTCTTTTTAAGTCAGGAGCAAAATGCGAAACATAGAATTGAAAAGCTGAAAGGATAGGCTTTTATTTCTCACTTTGTAAAAAAAAAAAAAAAAAAAGGAAATGTAGCTCAGAGGTGTCAAAGAAAATGCAACCAGTCACCTAGATATTTTTTCTTTATTGAATACCATTGTTGAAATATGTAGAGCATATCTTAGCTAAAGAAATCAAACTAGACATTTATATTCTTATTAGTCATTGCATAATTAGCCATTAGCGATACTATCGATGCTATATATGGTCAATTCATCTCCCAGAAATGTGTTCTTACCTCTGCATGATCCGTAGAACTTTCTGCACCACTCATCCTAACTGTGCTCTGTAAGAAATGTGCCACAGAAGCTGTTTTTCCTGGAGGCTTGGAGAGCAGAAAGAAAAAAAGAAGAAAATGTTGTGTTTTAAAGTGAGAGCAAAATATATGTAATTTAAAAAATACTATAAAGATAGTTAACTCGTGACAGAAAACAACAGTAAAATTTTTCACTGAAAATGTACAGAAGTGACTCTGTATGTGAATTACACAGAATAACGCTAAAAGCAACTGTGACGATAACTTTTCTTCCCTTCCAGCTAGGGGCTTCCCAGGATGTCTCAAGCTGGCAAGCTGTGAGTAACACACAAGGGAGATCGCCTTGCTATGGTATGTAAATTGCCTTTCTTCCTTTACTGGCAGTTTCTCTCACTGGAGGAGGAAGTTACCACAGACTAGCCTAGGCACACCAAATCTTTCCTCAGTAGCCGAGCTGCCATAACTTCACTGTATTTTCTAGATCAATTAAGTAACTGTTGACTTTTTGACAACTTGGGGTACTTATTTCCCTAAGGGCCGGATTTTCTGGCAATGTCTTATGTGTATCAGCTTAACTGTGTGAAATTTAATGTCATGCATAATTCTGTAAGAGCTACTAATTCTTATGGAACTAAAAAAGAAAATAATTCATTACAAAGTTATTGGATATTGTTTGTAAAATTAATTGTCTATATTGGCAGGAAGTTTAAACTTGGTTTTCAAGTGTAAAGTCTCAAGACTGTTTTTTCTGTAGTTGGTCCACATTTTCTTCATAACTCCAGGGAAGTAAAAAAATTTTTTTCACTAACATTCAGCTTTAATGAGTTGGCTTGTAGTTTTATGGGGCACTGAGGTAATGGAGCACTTGATAGGGAGTGCAGATAAAATCACGGAAAGCAGGTGCTCTGAGCTACACACAGGGGCCAGTGATGGAGCAGAAGGCCTCATTCTTGACTTGCAGAAAAGGAAACAGAAGGAGAGGCAAGAATAGAGAGGAAAAGATGTGTAGCTAAAAGGAGAAAAGAATTTAGCTACTTAGTTTACATTTTTCTTTAGATCTCCCTATTCAATATCAACACGTATGTAGGATAAATCCTAAAACTCCTGAAATTCACTCTTTAAAAGGGAATGAATGGGTGGCTAGGACTTGACTCGCCTTTATCTGCTTTAGCTCTTCATCTTTAGCTCTCCATCTCTGCTTCTTGTGGTCCCGCCACACTGAATTCCCTCTGCTTCCTGAACTGGCCACGCCCCTGATATCTGTGGCTCTCTCCATCTGGAGTGTGTGTGTGTGTGTGTGTGTGTGTGTGTGTGTACTTTCTGCTGGTTTCTTGGTCTGTTTAGGGGGTACACATGAGTGAAATGGAATGATATTCCTTAAGGCAATACCCAAAAGTACAAGTGGGAAACAAATTGTTCAGAGTTCTAAAGGTGAAACGAGTCACATGTGATTTGATTTTAGGGAATATAAGCAGGGGTTTCCTGGAGACTGACATTTCATTAACTGTCAAATCCACTCATCAGGAAGAAAAAAAGACAATAACACAAACATGTATTATTTTCTCTCCCAACCCCTCCTCCCAAATACACATATACTCAAAGCATAGTTATATACAGTCAAAGTTCCCTTCAGCCTTATCTGCATTTTTAGTAAGAATAACCCAGTGGATGTGGCGGCACTGACCTAAAGAAGTGGTTAGAAAGAACACTTGCTTGCCAGGCATTGCTGTCTGTAGGTCCTGTCTGTACGGGTATCCTGTTGAACATTCGTTGTTGTAGCCCATCAGGGTGTGAGTGATTCTGTTGAATGGAAATCCTGTATTTTTGCATTTTTCATTATATTATTTTTTGCCTCTCCTGCCATGCCAGTTTAACAACAAATGGATTTTCTATTAGATTCAGAGAGCCATGTGGTGATTTATGAATAAATAATAACTCTTCTGGAGTGCCCCAAGTTTGGTGGGAGAAAAAAGGAATGTGCATTAGTACAGTCCTAGGAATATACTGGCTATTTCCTGTTACACATGCTCTCTTCACCTCACCTCCACTGCCTCACACATGCTGTATACTTGCAGTGTATGGCTTTTAGCCAGACTCTGTTCCCTGAGAAGCCTTAGTAGCTGCAATAACTTTCAGAGAAGTGGACATGTCACTCCATGTTTCTAAAGCAGGTTTGAGGAGTTCTCATTTCTCAAGTGACTAAAATAATATTAATATCTAGAGGAAAATAACAAACATACAGAAATACGGTGAAGTGAAGGACCAAGGAGCTACCAGTCAGTGGTCAGGAACAGTCATTCCAGTTGATGATAACTCCCTCAAAATTAGTCTGAGAGAAGTCATCACATTTCTATAAGTGCTTGGAGAGATTCTTTNTATTACTCTAAAAAAAAAATATATATATATATATATATATATATACATATATATATATATATATATACATATATATATATATATATATATATATATATATATATGAGCATGCTTGTAAAAATTCAGAGAGAGCTCATTCTGAGCTTTCATAGTTATTGCAGGAGTTGGAATTTTTGCTGGGCCTTGAAGGATGGATGGGATGTTCATAGATGGTGAGAACTGAGCCATTAAGGGGAGCAACTTAAAGGAAATAGAGATGGACAAGCCCAAGTATGAAGGATTCTTATAAGCCCAGTGTAACTAGAGAGGGGCTCATGTGCTCTGTCTAAAGTTGATTTGGATCAAATTGGAAAAAGCTTTTAATTTTAGACTAAGAAATTCTCACTTTATTACATAGACCATGGGGCACTACCGAAGACCTCTGAGCAAAGGAATTACATAATCAAAGTGGCTTTTTAGTAAAAATAAACCTGGATATGCACGTTATGTATTAAATGGTTTAGATTGACAACTCTAATACCACTTAATAGATATTATCAATAATATCCAAAATACTTAACAATTCATGGTAATCAAACTACTTAATAATCAGTTCATCTGGGCCATGTAGAATGAACCACAACTCAGAACTCCAAACACCTATATTAGCTGCCTGCTCGTCATCCTTTTTTGGATAATTAATAGATACCTCCTTCACCACTTGTATGAAAGCTATTTCCTTATCTTCTCCCACAAAACTTGTCTTCCCCATCACAATCAGTGACAACTTTCATATCCTTGACTAAAAATCTTGGAGTCATCCTTGAGTTATCTTTTTCCTCACAGCTTTACCCGATTCATCTGGATATTTTTTGGGGTCTCTGAAAATACATCCAGAAAGGAAAGCAACATGTTGCCACCAAAACCAAGAGTTTTCCCAGTTTAAGGAAAGAATGAAATAAACATGCCTTTTTATAAATTTTCAAAATGGAAATGTCAATAATTGCTTCCTGATTTTGTTCACATGAAAGTTCTTAAAAGAGCATCAAGTAGTGAGTGATACCTGTCCCTGCGTCAGTCCTAGTCCACCCTGTACTAGCTGCCTGACCTGCATTACCGCAGTAACCTAACAGCTTCCTGGCGTCCACTCTTGCTCCTTTCCCGTCTCTTCTCAGTCCACTAGCCACTGCAAGTCTTTAAAATGTGTCATTTCATGTCACTCCTCTGCTCAGAACCTTTCAGTGGCTTCCTGTTTCACTCAGAGTGAAAGCAGAACACTCCATAGTTCCAGTGGCCCGCAAGGTCCTCCCTGCTCTTGCCTGTGCTCCCTTGACCTCTTTCTCAGTATCCTCCTGTTTGTTTACGCCACCCTGTCCTGGCCACACCGCTGGTCCATGAACCTGTCATGTACACACCCTGTTCTGTCTGCTCAGAACTCTTTCTCTTAGATAACTGCATTGCTCATCCCTTCCCCTTCAATGGGTAATTACTTCAATGTCATCTCTTCATTGAGATCTTACCTGGCCTCCTATGTAAAATTGCTCTCCATCTCAGCCCTTTCTTGCTATATTTTTTCCATAGCACTGTATGTCATACCCTATGTGTTTTTATTGTCTGCTGTGTTTATTCCATATTTCTTAAACCTAAAATAGTGCCAACTATTTTAGTACCTGTGCTAGTCCAAGCAGTGCTCAGANAGCCCTTTCTTGCTATATTTTTTCCATAGCACTGTATGTCATACCCTATGTGTTTTTATTGTCTGCTGTGTTTATTCCATATTTCTTAAACCTAAAATAGTGCCAACTATTTTAGTACCTGTGCTAGTCCAAGCAGTGCTCAGACACATGTAAAGCCTTCTCCCCATCCCAAACTAAATCTGCAATGTTGATGAAGTGGGTACCTACTCAAGAGTTTAAAAAAGATCTCAGGATCAGGGATGTCAACTTCTTGGCGTCCAAACTAGTAAATGACCTCTGTTTCATCTTGGACTAGATGAGTCCCCTGAGAGGCATGTCCCAAATTCCACATCCTCTTGGGGGATACAGGCTTGTTTCTCTCCAGCTTGGAGTTTAAAGTCCTTCCTCCATGCAGTCATATATGTCTATTTTCATTGCACACTTATGGTTTTTAGTGCATCTCAGTTACATCATCACGCAAATTGGACTTTGCCGACTATTCTCTAGTCTTTATGAAACTTCCAGTCTAAAGGTTTCTCAACACTGCCCAAAGCATAACCCATCTGATCCAGTCTGACCACCAGCCCCTTTGAAGACTTCTCAGGTTTGCCAGAGCAGTTAGTAACCTCCTCCTTTGTGATCCCAGGTTGCTGAGTGAGGCATCAATTTCTGCACTTATCATAAAACCATCATTTTATGTACCTTTCTCTCTCAAGGCTGTAAGCTTCTTGAAGGTAGAGTCAATATCATTTTAGCTTTGGGAACTAACATAGTATCTTTAGAGCACAGGCTAGTGACATACACATTTTAAAAATATCTGTTTATGTATAAATCTTTATTTAGTAGAAAATCATAGTACACTGCTACTTCTTAAAATACAGTCCAGAGGAGAAAGACCACAGGGATAAACAAAGATATATATTTTGTCTCCAAATAAGAAAGGATCAAGGAGGAGTATCTACCCATTTTTAAAAAGCTGTTCTGTTTGAATGTATTTTATTTTTATTCATTTTATAGGTAAATATTTCACCTTTATTTTGTTTAAATGATCAATATTAACTTTTCTCCATACAAACCCCTTAAATTTTTTCCTCCTAATCATAGTTAATATTTAACAGATACATAATATCAATGATTATACATGCTATGAGGGATTTTTAAAAAAGGTATTAGTGTGGTTTTCAGTAATATTTCCTACATTTGTATAGTGCTTTATTATATAAGTCAATGTCCTGAAATACTAACTGGTGATTCCCCAAACGTACATGGTTCTTTGTTTCATGTAACTAATCCTTTTTTGCTCAGTGAGAAATACCTTTTGTCTCAGGGCTGAACAAGTGTTTGCAAAAGGAAAAACAGTCCCTATTCAGCCTTTGGATTTCAAAACAGACTCTTCAACAGAGGCTATCCTGAAAACTGAAGCTTTGAATTGCAAGGCTAGTATTTCTAGCAATATATTTTAAAAAATTTAAGATTAATTCCTTTTGTGTGATTTGTTTTGAAATGTCTCAAAAAGCAACATGGATTGATGGATGAAATGAGCAGTAGGTAGATGGATAGATACATGATATACAAGTAGAGTGAGATTTTTAATGGTGAAATCTATGGGTGTACATCACAAAATCTTTTCAAGTTGGCTATATATTTGAAGTTTTCACAACAAAATGTTTGAGAAAAAAACAGAATCAAGGCACAAAATCTTATATCATAAATGATAAAGAGGGAAGATGAAAAGATGGTATAACCTATTCCTTTACCTCTTCCACACTCCCCACTCCCACCCCCACCCAGGGAATAATAGATAAAGGTAGATCATAGTAGCTAAAGGTCCTGAGGAAGAATGGGGAAGAGATCAGGGAAAACCTGAATGTTGAGCCTCCTCTTGGGGAAACTGAGCCCAACTCTTCTAGGAACTCACCCATCATCTATCGAACTGCCCAGACTGAACATCATAGGGCCGAGAGGCCTTACCCCCTGAGTTAAAGCTGGGGAAGGGGCAAGTCTTGAAGATAATTTCTGCAGAGCCTCAAGGAGCGCAGCTGGGACTTTGTCTAGGGGCGGGGGCGGGGGGGGGTGTCCTTAGACAGACACCTCAACCCCGGAGTGTTGTGAAAACAGTCAGAAATTTCCTGCATTTCTGAGAATGATATAAAAATGTTAACTCGGGTTCTGTGGATTTAAGAATGCTTTGCTGTCAGATTGAGAAAAATGCAGTATTTATCACATGAATCTGGGGACAAGAGATGAGAAGAGGGACCTAGCAGCATCAGTGATTGCCAGTGAAGATGTAAGCCAATGAAAAGACCATAAGGATTAGATTATAGTGGTGCTAATGGCCGTGTGAGATGATGGATTATTGCAACTTGATGTTTTCCTCCTAAAGTTGCCAAAACGGCATAAGACAGCCAGATAAATTTTAGTTTTAGATGCAGAGTAGTTTTTTTAGAAGTATTTCCCATGAAATATTTTGTTGTTTTTACGAAATTTAAACTTAACTAGATGTGCTGCGATTCGTGGGATCGCAAAGAGTCGGACACGACTGAGCGACTGAACTGAACTGAGACATCCTATGGGCTTCCCGGGTGGCGCTAGTGATAAAGAACCCACCTGTCAATGAAGGAGACGTAAGAGACCTGGGTTTGATGCATGGGTCGGGAAGATCCCCTGGAGGAGGGCATGGCAACCCACTNGTATTTCCCATGAAATATTTTGTTGTTTTTACGAAATTTAAACTTAACTAGATGTGCTGCGATTCGTGGGATCGCAAAGAGTCGGACACGACTGAGCGACTGAACTGAACTGAGACATCCTATGGGCTTCCCGGGTGGCGCTAGTGATAAAGAACCCACCTGTCAATGAAGGAGACGTAAGAGACCTGGGTTTGATGCATGGGTCGGGAAGATCCCCTGGAGGAGGGCATGGCAACCCACTTCAGTGTCCTTGTCTAGAGAACCCCAGGGACAGAGGAGAATCCCGGGCGAGCTACAGGCCATGGGGTCGCAGAGAGTTGGACACGACTGAAACGACTTAGCATGCATGCAGACATTCTATATTTTTATTTACCACATCTGGCAACTCTACTCCAGCCGGATTTCTTCACAAATCTGCTTCACAGATTGTAGGTGCTTCTATGGCAAGAAGATGGAGGAGAGAATTCCTGTGTAGGACTGCACTGAAAAACTGTCTGAGCAAACACCAAAGTGGCTGAGATTTCCTGCAGTCAACTGGATTAAATTATTCTCCAAAAGGTGGAATGGGGGTCCCAGATCGAAACAAAACAGTTTAAAAAATAAAGAAAAAATTACAATTTTGCACATGTGAGTTCTGTGGATTGCAATGTTTTATCTGCTTCAATTTGAACTTCATAATAGTCCTATAAGGCTGTCAGAAGAGGCACCTTTGATGTTAGTGACGTGAAGTATTAATTCCTCAGTCATGTCCGACTCTGCGATACCATGGACTAAAGCTTGTCAAGCTCCACTTCCATGGAATTCTCCAGGCAAGAATACTAGAGTGGGTTGCCCTTCCCTTCTCCAGGGGATCTTCTCAACCCAGGGATCNAGTATTCTTGCCTGGAGAATCCCATGGACAGAGGACCTTGGTTGACTACAGGTTCGCACCAGGGTCACAAAGAGTCAGACATGACTGAAACTACTCAGCACGCACTCATTCCTCTGTGTAATAAAAAAGGTTGCTATCATTTCTGATGTTTCACTTCTGATAGCTTTCAAGAACCACCATTCTTCTTTCCTACATCTGTCCTTCTGTCCTACATCTGAGCAAGCTGAGGAGAATATTGGAGTGCTTGCTCTCTCCTTTTTGGTGCCAGCAGGAAGTTAAAACCACACAAACCCCAAATTGCTTGTAAGAATTCTAACCCTGACCTCGACCTCTAATCACATAAAAACCCCAAGCCAATCTCCTTTTCCTGGACTCTCAAGCCATTTTCAGGCCAGCTTGGCAACCACACTGCTCTGTCTAGAATGCTTCATTATTTAAGTAAGAAACTTTTTCAAAATACCTTCTTGAAATCACAGAAAAATTAATTTATGCAGGGTCCGATATTGTTTAGTAAAAGAGAAAACACTAGAACTCAAAAATTCAAGTTCTTAGTCCAATGCTATTTTCACTATGCAACTTTGTTTTGTGACTGTCCATCAACTCCAAAGATACTTGGCCTTAGATTTTCCAGGGAGTGTCCTTCTCTTCACCTATGAAAAATAATTCAGTATAGAGTACAAATTTCATAGCATCCTGAGCAGCCATGTCCACTGACCTAACAATACCCTGTCTCTTNTCAGCCCTGCTGGCTTTTTCCCAACAAAGAGCATTTTACGTATGTGAGGAGATTTGAATAACATGGCTAAAAAAAATCACTGGACAGAACATAATTTACTTTGTTTGATGCAGGAGCCTGAGCCAATAAGAAATATAATTCAGAAAACTTTTGAGGGAATTGAGCTTTCTTGTGGGGTATATATAAACTAGATTGACCTTTAAGATCATATCCAAACAAAGTCTTACTACTTTCTACCACTACTTGCTTAGAAAGTAATTTCTATTGCTAATGAATAGTAGTCAGAAAAGAGAAATTTAGCCTTAGAATATTGTAAGCCTGCAACTGAATTTTAAAAAATGTTCTCTCTTCTGCAAGGACTTTAATCCATGATCACTCAGCATATTTGCAAATCACTTTTTTCTTATACTTAACATATATGTACTTCATTCACGTACTCATTCTTAAATATTTACAGGTTATAGACTGTGAATTGGGTGTGTTAAGTACTAGATAATCAAAACAGACATGTCTTTCATGTATTTTCTGGTTTTTGAACATAAAATCTGAAGATTAGAGGGACCACTCCGTTAATGATGAAATCCTTTCTGCATCACTTCATAATCACCAAGTGATTAACCTGGAGACCTCAGATGAAAGATAACACTTTCTTCCTGAGACAATACAGTTCAATAAGTCATGGATTTTGATACTAGTTTTAATAGCAAAAACCATATAATAATTAAGAAAGGGGATGTACATATGAAGATGATGTAGGAATAATGGGAGACTATGGTGATGACTTCTGGAAACATAAGTAATCAGGACTGTTTTGTCTGAAAATGAGCCTGACTCAAAAACAGTGTTTCAATATTATAGCCTGAAAAAATTGCAGATATTTGCTAACTGATCATTAGTGATTTAAGGAAAATTTACTTTAAAAAGTAAATCTTCCTCACTGGAGGGGGAAAAAAGGAACACATGATTCTACTTTTTGCTGCTGAATCCCAAGATATTTATACACCTTGTGGATCAAGTCTCACTCTCCTCACAAGTACAAAAATGGGAAAAGAGTCTTAAGATGCATTTCACCTAGAAGGTAGATATTAGAATGCTGTGAGCCTTTTTCAGTGAGAGCTGAAAATGCCCATTTTGCTGGTACCTTCCCCACACCCATTAAAGAAATTGTTTCTAATCAAACTAGAAATGGGAAGGCTTGCTTGAGGGGGGGAAAAAAAAGGACTTTTGAGGCATTGGATTCCCAAACCCAGGTTAGGTTTGGAAGTCCCTATGAGAGACCCAAATTCTGTCAGAAAGCTGTTGGGTTGGCCAAAATGTTAGTTTCCATAAGATCTTGTTTTTAAAAAAAAAAAAACACAACAAAACCTACACAAACTTTTTGGCCAACCCAATGAACAGATCTAGAAAATAAAGAACACATAATCTGCTAAACAACTCTTAAACAAATGTGTTTGTTCATGGTAATCTTCCAAGCCAAGAATTCTGCCTCCTTTAGAAGTGTCACAAATTTACAGATTTCTGAATCAAGAGGCTGATGTTATTCTTCCTTTTGCATAACAAGAGAGACATCTTTTTTTTTTTTCCAAATATGATTGCTGAAGTTATTTAAATCTAGGAGAAGACAATGATTCCAAAGGTGAAGATAATACCTTTAGCTTCGGAAGTCTGTTCAGTGGAAACCCTGAGACTCTGAATTCTTTTTCTTCTCTTTGCAAGCTCCTGGATGCCTTATGTTTTTTTAATGTTAAAGTCTATTCTAATTTCCACCCAGATGTCTCCCTTCCCTTCCAGGCTTGGTGCCCTCCTTTACCAACACGCCCTGGGGTTGTTGCGCTCCTCCTGAAGCTGCAAAGTGGCCTGGATATGAGCTTCTCGGATTATTATTTTCACGGAGGCAGAAGGAATCCTTTTGCACCTATCACCCACAACTTCCAAAGGACACCCTGCATCTTCCAGTGTTCTTTAACCCATCTCTTGAGGAACCTCGGGCAAATCCTCCCAGCGATGGAAGAGAAAAGTTCTGAGTAAGAAAGTGTCCTACTCAAAAGTATCTCTTACTTATCAAACAAGAGGAGCCTGTGTTTACTGCCCCATTTCTCCTCTCCTGTGGCTAGCCATCTGTGCAACAAAGGGGTGCCTCTCAAATGGGAGGAGAGCTTTGTCCCTCTTCTAAGACTTTTGATTCTTGTGTCTTAGAATTTGATCTTAGCTTACAGACTTGTGTCTCTGTTTTCCTGCAGTGTCTGGTGTTATACCTTATTACAAAAATAGAGTTCAAGGTGAACATACACAGGAAGATCTTATCTGGACATATACCTGATATTTATGTATAGTGGAAGCTTTTAAAACCTTCAAAATGAATGGAAGGAGTCATATGTCATATATCAGGCATGGTGATAGCTTGGGAAACACAGCTAGGTCTCTCTGTCCACCAATCTGTTTAGTTTCAAGATTATACTTTTAGAATTATAAAGCTAAAAACTACTAGCTGAACTTCGAGCTAAGAGAAAGATACATAGCTCAGTTAAATGACTTCACCCAGCTTGCCTACATGAGCTTCAAATACCCCAAAGTACAGCAGCTGAGTTGAGACAGGCCTTCTTGTTGCCTAAGAACTTGCTGTTTTCCTAGCCAGCTATTCAGACAATCCCCAGGGAATAGTAAACAGCTGCTCATACAACAATGCAACTTATTTTTCATAACAGAAAAAAAAAAAGATCAAAACATTCCACAGTTACCATGACTCAAAATTAAATAATGGGATTCAAAGAGGAAGCTAGTAATTGTGTGAGAAAAAATAAGAAGACTTTGAGGCTCAAGCTAATCTTACTATCATCATCATCATAAGAATTGTGTTTTACCCCTTTGGTCTTCCCAGGTGGCTCAGTGGTAAAGAATCTGCCTGCAAATATAGGAGATGCAGGAGATGTGGGTTTCATCCCTTAGTCAGGAAGATGCCCTGGAGGCGGAAATGGCAACCCCACCAGTATTCTTGACTATAAAACTCCATGGACAGAAAAGCTTGGTGGACACAGTCCTTGAGGTCACAAACAGCCGGACACCACTAAGCGTTTATATATGCAAGTAATTTAGCCCTCTACATTTACAAAATGCTTTCACATTTCCACTCACTTTATTCTTATCACATCCCAGTTTAGAGACGAGAAAAAAAGATTTTGATAATGAAATAGCTCAACTTTTGAAAAAAGGAAACAAGGAAAGGGAAATTAATGTTTTTTCCTAACAAATGTGGTTACAGAAAACGTTTGTCAATTTACTGCAGTTTCCAAGAAGTTTTTCTCTCATAATCTTTTAAACTGTCATAAGTTCAGATTGAGACACTTTAAAAGATTATACTCTCTGAGCCATTCAAAGCATTTTACCAAGACTTTTTAGCCATAGGAAGAATGTCCAGAGCTAGAATTTGTCTCCAATTACTGGGAAATCGCTCCTCAACTGGTACCAAAGTTATTAAAAGCCAATTTTTAGTGCTGTGTCTTAGTTAAAATAAGAAAAGCAAAACAGAATCTAAACACATGACACTACTCTTAAGCAAATTCGGTTTTGGTAGATCTTAAAATCCAAACACTTTTCCTTCCCATCCCAGGGTGAACCCTTGTTTCCAAGCATTACTGGAATATATTTGTTTGTTCAAGGAAACATCTCAAGTCTTGTATCATTTCCTTTTGTATTTGAAGACTCACAATTACAGGGTAATAAATTAAGGTTCATATATTAATTTTGTCACTGTATTAACACCACGTCTTAGTTTAGTGTAAGTTCTGTTTAATGTCCACTTTGGAGTTGAGTATTATTCTCACTTAGAAAATGATTTGTTCTTTGCCTACAAGATTTTCAATGTCTTCTGTTCACCAACTTTCTACTTTCAACTGTCTCAGAATATTAAAACCTGCTTTCATATTAATAGAGTTCCTCATATTCATCAATAATGTTTTTCTGTTTCCTCAAAGCAATGAGTTAGTCTTTTCATTTCTATGGGCTTCCCTGGTGGCTCAGACGGTAAAGCATCTGCCTACAATGTGGGAGACCCAGGTTCGATCCCTGGGTTGGGAAGATCCCCTGGAGAAGGAAATGGCAACCCACTCCAGTACTCTTACCTGGAAAATCCCATGGACGGAAGAAGCCTGGTAGGCTGCAGTCCGTGGGGTCACAAAGAGTCAGACACAACTGACAGACTTCACTCCACTTCTCATTTTCTCTATAGTAATTCTCCCTCTTATTTTGGCCAAGGTAGACCATAAAGGGAACATGACATATGTCTCAGGACTTCTCATTAAATCATATTTCTTTATGATTAGAAACTTACTTAATCTTTTAAAAGATTATGTGAACCATTTGAAGCATTTTGCCCATCTCATAAAGTCACAATGAAATACATTTCTTCCTGGAAAGGGAGTCTCCCTTACTGTTCTTACGCTTGCTCCATCCAGTGGGAAAATGAGAGATGCCTTCCACAGTTTGTCATTGACCCACCCTTGTCTTACTCCAAAAGAAGTTTTCTTATACTCTTTTTCAGTTCCATCAATGTATCAGTGAGAATGGAAAAATTTTTGTTTGTTTAGAATGTAGGATTTCCTTCTGCAGAGTGCTATTTTAAACAGTAATTCAGCAGAAATTTCAGCTGGAAATTAAGTGTGTCTATTTAAGGAATCAAATATTTGAAGATACTTCAGATGACAGTTGAGAAGGAGATGCCAGAAGTTTGGGAGATGAAGAGATACTTCTGGGGACTGTTCCTGGGAGACCGTGTCCTCAGAGAGAGACAGTGAAGGTGCTGCAGCTTGGTGCGAGGGGGATGCCACACACAGGCAGGGGCTGCTCTGACGGCAGCACCGTTCCCGGTAACAGCTGGAGCTCAGGTCCAATCACTTCAAATGATTCTTATTTGTGGAAGAGGTAATTAAGGGCAGGATGTCTAGAGCAACCCAGACAGATCCGGGTTTAGGTCCAGCATGCAATTCCCACTAGCTATAGTAGAAACCATGAGAAATGTACTTAGCTTCACTGAACCTCAGTTTCCCCATTTGCAGAAGGATGGAAATCAAAAATTTCCGGCAAACACTGGATGTGTGAAGTGGAACTGGGGGCCTGTGTAGCTAAAGTTGGGAAAGAAGGGTCTCTCCATTGAAATGGAAAGAACCATAGCGTTTAGCTCTTTTGGGCTCTGGAGAGCACATCCACATATTAGGCTTACTTGTCACCATGAGTGGTACCACAAAGTGCCCTGGGAGTGGTATAGCTAACATCTCGAAGCAGCAGTGATAGGTGGGCATCTGACAATCACTCCAAGTCAAAAGCTTTAGGATGAGAAGCTGAGCTTTTAAGTGTATATCCAATATCCCTCCTGTAGACTTTGAGATTATTTGTGAAGGATTCTTAGAGATAAGGTGATAATAAGTCTATTTTTCTCATAGTTCACGAAACCAAACATGTTGCATAACATGGGTACCTTCTAGAAAAACCTATGTTATGAGACTTTAGACACATTCATGTGACGCTTCACACTCCATCCTCAGGAAGTCTGTGACTAGTAGGGAAGACTATACATAAATGATTACCAAACCGAGGTGATAAAGCCTATGAATGAGGTTTTAAAAAGGTGTTTATTTAGGACAGAGCAAAAGGGGACCAGAGAACTCTGTGAGACTAAAGAGGGAGGTACTATGATTTCACAGTAATTCACATGAAAACACAGTTGGAAACACAGTTCATGCAAGGGGCAAGGAGGCAGGGTTTCCAAGAAGGATAAACAGCATGTGAAAAGGCACAGCGAAACCGCACCGTCTGGTAACGGAGGGTGGGGTGGTGGGACGTGGGTGCATCTTGGGAAGTGGGAAATGGAGAGCGGAGAAACAACAAACAGTTTTAACGGGAAAGATACTGCGCGCATCTCTGAAAATGCTGAGTGAAGTCAACATGAATCTAGAAAAGAACTACATGTTTAGTAAGTGTATGTGTCGGAAGCCAGCAGCATGTGTTTTGAAGTTTAGTGAGCTAACCAGTGCATACCGATCCCTGGGTGACACCAGCGTAACACAGGCAGTGACGAGAGGGACCGGCGACGGCGAGTGAGACAGAAAGAGCCGGGGGAGGAGGGTGCTGAGGGCACTTTTACAGATGTCAATGGAGCAAGACGTTTTAAGAAAGTTAGTGAATGGTATCAAAAGCAAATGAAAGGACAAGTGAAAAGTTAGATGCAAAATGCCCATGGATTTGTCAGGTAGAGCTTGTGAGTGGTATGACAAGTGGTTGGAAAAACTTGGATGTCATGATCAACGTTGGCTGGGACGTGAAAGAGTGAATTAGAACATTGCTGGTAATGTGAGGGGAGGGAGGGNCACACACAGGCAGGGGCTGCTCTGACGGCAGCACCGTTCCCGGTAACAGCTGGAGCTCAGGTCCAATCACTTCAAATGATTCTTATTTGTGGAAGAGGTAATTAAGGGCAGGATGTCTAGAGCAACCCAGACAGATCCGGGTTTAGGTCCAGCATGCAATTCCCACTAGCTATAGTAGAAACCATGAGAAATGTACTTAGCTTCACTGAACCTCAGTTTCCCCATTTGCAGAAGGATGGAAATCAAAAATTTCCGGCAAACACTGGATGTGTGAAGTGGAACTGGGGGCCTGTGTAGCTAAAGTTGGGAAAGAAGGGTCTCTCCATTGAAATGGAAAGAACCATAGCGTTTAGCTCTTTTGGGCTCTGGAGAGCACATCCACATATTAGGCTTACTTGTCACCATGAGTGGTACCACAAAGTGCCCTGGGAGTGGTATAGCTAACATCTCGAAGCAGCAGTGATAGGTGGGCATCTGACAATCACTCCAAGTCAAAAGCTTTAGGATGAGAAGCTGAGCTTTTAAGTGTATATCCAATATCCCTCCTGTAGACTTTGAGATTATTTGTGAAGGATTCTTAGAGATAAGGTGATAATAAGTCTATTTTTCTCATAGTTCACGAAACCAAACATGTTGCATAACATGGGTACCTTCTAGAAAAACCTATGTTATGAGACTTTAGACACATTCATGTGACGCTTCACACTCCATCCTCAGGAAGTCTGTGACTAGTAGGGAAGACTATACATAAATGATTACCAAACCGAGGTGATAAAGCCTATGAATGAGGTTTTAAAAAGGTGTTTATTTAGGACAGAGCAAAAGGGGACCAGAGAACTCTGTGAGACTAAAGAGGGAGGTACTATGATTTCACAGTAATTCACATGAAAACACAGTTGGAAACACAGTTCATGCAAGGGGCAAGGAGGCAGGGTTTCCAAGAAGGATAAACAGCATGTGAAAAGGCACAGCGAAACCGCACCGTCTGGTAACGGAGGGTGGGGTGGTGGGACGTGGGTGCATCTTGGGAAGTGGGAAATGGAGAGCGGAGAAACAACAAACAGTTTTAACGGGAAAGATACTGCGCGCATCTCTGAAAATGCTGAGTGAAGTCAACATGAATCTAGAAAAGAACTACATGTTTAGTAAGTGTATGTGTCGGAAGCCAGCAGCATGTGTTTTGAAGTTTAGTGAGCTAACCAGTGCATACCGATCCCTGGGTGACACCAGCGTAACACAGGCAGTGACGAGAGGGACCGGCGACGGCGAGTGAGACAGAAAGAGCCGGGGGAGGAGGGTGCTGAGGGCACTTTTACAGATGTCAATGGAGCAAGACGTTTTAAGAAAGTTAGTGAATGGTATCAAAAGCAAATGAAAGGACAAGTGAAAAGTTAGATGCAAAATGCCCATGGATTTGTCAGGTAGAGCTTGTGAGTGGTATGACAAGTGGTTGGAAAAACTTGGATGTCATGATCAACGTTGGCTGGGACGTGAAAGAGTGAATTAGAACATTGCTGGTAATGTGAGGGGAGGGAGGGAGGGATTAATCAGGAGTTTGGGATTAACAGATACACAATGCTATATATAAAATAGATAAATAAGAAGGACCTACAATATAGCACATGGAACTATATTCAATATTTTGTTATAACCTATAATGGAAAAGAACCTGAAAAGAATACAGCCATATAACTTTGCTGTATACCTGAAACTAACATAACATTGTAAATCAAGTACACTTCAATAAAAGCTAATAAATAAAATCATACTTAATGGTGAACAAAGAACATTACCCATAAAATAGTAAGAAGTCTCAATATTTAAAAGTTGAAGAGAATTAAGCTGGTAAGAAGAGATGGAGAGACTGAAGATTTCGGAGCCCAAACACTCGTTAGTGACTGGTCTTACACAGTGGTCCTCACTGCTGGCCAGGAACTCACTTCAGCTCTGCCCCTCTCTCCCGCCTCTGTCTCTCAGTGGCCATTTCATGTTTGTGTGTGCTCAGGCACTCAGTTGTGTCTGATTCTATGTCACCCCATGGATTGTAGCCTGCCAGGCTCCTTTGCTCATAGAATTTTTCCAGGCAAGAATACTGGAGTGGGTTGCCATTTCCTTCTCCAGTGGATCTTCCCACCTGAGGGATCAAATCGCGGTCTCCTGAATTGCAGGCAGATTCTCTACCGCTAGAGCCACCTGGGTATCTCTCCCTGTTTTAACTACTGGACTTCACCTTTACTCTCTCATTCTCTGTAGGTGTCTTTACCTTACATTTCACAAAGCAAACAAAACAAGAACCAGCCAGATGCCTGCTCTCCTTTGCTTGGAAATGTATAGGAAGATGAGAAAACTTCATCAAGGAAGAGATAGGGGAAACAATATCTTAAAGAGATGGAGAAGTTCCAGTCAAGTCCCCAGAAGACAGGGAAACTGTTACCAAGAGGGTTGCAATATGGATGTGAGGTCTTCACCACACAAGGAGGGATCCAGAAGACAAGTGAGCAGAACAGGCAGGGAAGCCAGTCATGAGCAAGTGAGTCTTAGGGGCTGATAAATAGAGGGAATTCAAATTCTCATCAGTAAATTTCTTTTTGGGGTTAAAATGGATGGCCACTACAAAAGGCACACATTTCCATGAAGGAAGCAAGTCTTAACTGGGAGTTAGAGCTATGTGTATGAGAGTGGGGGTGGGGATGAAAAGAGAAGGAAGGAAGTGGAGAGAAAAGCCTTTTTGGCCCCTCGTCATTAGCTGAGAGGCATTTCTCACTTTGAAAACAAATGCTCCTTTTTCAGGGAGAAGTGGAAAGAACATATACAATACTATTTGTTCATTAAAGTGAATGAAAGAGGTACAGGAGGATCCACAACAAATTACTAAGTGAAAAAAGTTGTTGACAGAACAGTGTGTGTGTGTATGTGTGTCAGAGAGAGAGAGTGTGACTGTGTGTGTGAGAGTATGTCAGTGTGAATGTGTGTGTGTATGTGTACAATGTGAATGTGAGTGTGTATGTGTGTGTGTCAGAGAGACTGTGAATGTGAGTGTGTGTGTATGAGAGAATATGTCAGTGTGAATGTGAGTGTCAGTGTGAAATGTGAGTGTGTGTGTGTGTCAGAGAGAGTGTGAATGTGAGTGTGTGTGTGTATGTGTCAGAAAGAGTATGAATGTGATTGTGTGTGTGTGTGTGTCAGAGAGAGAGAGAGGCCCAGAAGGAGACACACAGATCTCAATGCTAAGTGAGGCTCTCTAGGAGCAGTAGGCATGGAGGGGATTTCAGAGGCTGATTCATGTTTGGTGAGGCCTGAGGCTTATACAATTCTAGAACCTTGCAAATGAGTTATGAAAGACAATATTTGTTTAGGGGACTGCAAACTCCATTAGCTCCACAATAAGTCTCTCTATACATGATTTCTGTAGTTTTCGCTATGCTTACTGTAGCTTTTCCACAACGAGCCTGGATCTTTTTAGAACTAAGAAACCAAAGCAGAAGTTATGTAAATATTTTTAAGGTCAGCCACATTCTCTAATTTACATTAGATCTATTTACATTAATTTACATTAGATTTATTTACATTAATTTACATTAGATTTATTTTGAAATGATCATTAGAGACGGCTTCTAATTGGAAGGACTGCCGAGCTTAAGAGCTTGCGACGTCATTCGTGATGTATTTTCTAGAAAGGTATCTGCAAAATTCCTAGCTTGAGCTTACCCTTGAATTCTATTTGTTACATAAAGCACCATAGATAAATATCCTGAAACAAGAGAAAATTCAAAGAACTTATCAGGAAAATCTTGTTGTTGTTTTTTTCCTTTAAAAAATGGGCCTGAATGGTGTGGATTTCAGTAACCAAATGTAAGTGAGTTTGCATACATTAGGTTAGCTCCTCCCAATAAAAGAGTTGCCGCTGCATTAAGCATTCTTTCTAACAGCTTGAGCTCCACCTCCCTTTCCTGTAATGACAGTTCCCTGATATCACACTTTAAACTGGAAGGAGCTTCTGTGGAGGGTTTTTTTTAGTAACAGGAAGTGACTGTGTAAGAGAAGTTTGCACGGGCTCATTGTGTCCTCTCAGTCGTCAAGGAAGGGCCTTACTGGAAACGATTCCGGGACTCTCCCCGCGCGTTCTTCTCAGTGACTGTGCTGCTGAAGGGTGTATCGAGAAAAAGCAGGAGGATTTCCTTACCTTCGCAGGACAGGGACTTCTATGACTCGCCGTGGCCCCCGGGCTGACCCCTCTGGGATCAGAGGTATTCCTCTCGATCAGACCGAGGATTTTATTATCCAGCTCCACGCTTTCACACCTGCCCCCGGGGGACATGGGAAAGCCACATTTTACTAAGGTAATTAGAAATTATCATGTTCGTGAATGACATGGAGGTGTTATTTATGTATGATACCTCCAACCCCTAGAATTTCCAGGTCTGTAATCTCATATTCATTAGTTGCTGCCGTTAGGGAACTTTAAAGAGTATTGAAGTTTTAAGTTTCACTTACCCGCACATTTACTCTAAGTAATCTAGTAATATATAAACAAGCTGAGGGATTTTCACAGGCTGATAACAATGACCAGAACTAAACACTCCCAGTAAGCCAGGTGCTTTACATTCATTTTCTTATTCAGTGGGTACTATTTATTATAGTAGTCAGCATTTACCTGCGTTTTATGGATGAGCAAACTTGGATTTAGTAACTAACTTACTGATTTATGCGAAGTCAAACTCCAAAACAGTGGCAGGGCCAAGATCACACTCAGATGTGTAGGATTCTATAGCTTGTCTCTTGGCCATTTTTGCTCTATGTCTTCAATGAACTGACAACAAATCCCTAGGATTATTTGCCACCAAATGAAAATATCATATCAAAGTCAAAGGGTATCTGGACGTTACCTTAAAAAGAAGTTAGTCCAACAAGCATCATTTATCTGAGAATCAGAATGAATTGCTTACATTCCCATGACTATTAACTGATAATGTAAAAATTTAAATCAGATTTTCTGACGCTAGTCCATTTTTCTTTCGGTTGTATCATGCTGACATAATGGAGAAATCTTCTCATTAAAATCATAATTCAAGAGAAAAAGGTATTCATTATGTTATTGTTCTTTACATTAGTTTTGTCTTCCTCATCATTTTTCATCCCCTGAAAACAACCCCTTGAATTGGGGTAGGAATTTTTTTCAGGAACACTTCTCAGAGTTGTCTCCAAGTAAAATAGATAGGTGGATGATCTTATCACATGATGTGGCAGAGGTTCCTTGGGCTGTCTGTCCAACCCTCTACATTCTTTGAGACTGGCTCCCAGGCAGAGGCTCTGACAGCCATGCTTGTTGGTAGTACTTGACCTCAATTCCTTGGTTATAGCTGATTGGACCAAGAGTAAATAACCGATTCCAGCTTGGCCAGTGAGATCTCTTCTGTGTGCAAAGGGCGCTAAGAATGAAGCAGCTGGGTGAGGAAGTGCAGAGCTGTGAGATGGAAAGTCTTCGCAATTTTCTAGTCTTGAATCAACCCTAAGGCATGACTGCCTTCCTACCCTTATATTCTGCTAATTACCCCATATCTTTTATAATGAATTATCTGTCTTTTCTTAAGCTAGCTTTCTGATGTCTGTTATTTGTAGTAGGAAAAAAGTCTCTGAATAATACACCTCAACCCTCATATTTCTATTTATGCTTTCCTCAGGCTGTGGAATACCTGTGCCTCATGACCCACAAGCAGTGTCACCACATGCAACTACTGGGTGTACAGTAATCCCTTCACGGCCCCAAAGCTTATACATGTGTAGTATCAAGTTTATTAGCCTATGCCCAGTGTTTCCTGCAGTCCTCTGAGAAGAGTCTCAAAATTCCTTTAATAAGTGCCCCAAATCCTTCAGGTTAATTAGATTACCAATTAATTAGTCCAATGGAATTGGACTGGACTGAATTTTAAGCCTCTGAGGCAGCTTTCCTGACCTATCCTGAATCAGACTTGCCTGCCAAAAGGTCACAATACTTTCTGGTGTTACATTCCTTTGTGACAAACATGTTATTGAGCCCAACCCCCAAGGGGATCATTTTGATACGACCCTCTGTGACCTCCAGGACCCCAAGTGACCAGCTCCTGTGCTCTGTTTCTGAGCTCGTATCACCCACTCCCCTCCGCCTTGCCTTTCGAGGCACACTTAGCCCATCACAGAACACACCAGTGTGCTTCTCACACAGGCGCTTGGTGTCTGCACTTTCTTCCACGTGTCTTGCTTCCCTCATGCCCTTTAGAGTCTGTCTCAAATGTTACTTTATTAAGAAAACTTTTGCTGATGAACTTATTTAAAATGGCTTTCTCATACCCATCACTACCCTTTAATTCTAATTTTCTCCTTAGAATTTTTTATGATCTTGATTTCTTATTTGTTTACTGTTCTCCCCAGCCCATATACAGGCTTTATATATGTCCTATGAAAGAAGGGCATTTGTCTGCTTTTATTTGTTGCCCTGTTTCTTGGCACATAGTATGACCTCTCTCCATAAATATTTGTTGTTGAATAAATATGACTGTGTGATGAAGTTTAATTCAAAACATTAACTCAAATCTAACAGTAAATTAGATGCTTATTTTAAATGTATGCAAATAACCTCAATAACCTCAGATTTGCAGATGACACCACCCTTATGACAGAAAGTGAAGAGGAACTAAAGAGCCTCTTGATGAAAGTGAAAGAGGAGAGTGAAAAAGCTGGCTTAAAACTCAACATTCAGAAAACTAAGATCATGGCATCTGGTCCCATTACTTCATGGCAAATAGATGGGGAAACAGTGTCAGACTTTATTTTTGGGGCTCCTAAATCACTGCGGATGGTGATTGCAGCCATGAAATTAAAAGACACTTACTCCTTGGAAGGAAAGTTATGACCAACCTAGATAGCATATTGAAAAGCAGAGACATTACTTTGCCAACAAAGGTCCATCTAGTCAAGGCTATTCTTTTTCCAGTGGTCATGTATGGATGTGAGAGTTAGATTGTGAAGAAAGCTGAGCACCGAAGACTTGATGCTTTTGAACTGTGGTGTTGGAGAAGACTCTTGAAAGACTCTTGAGAGTCCCTTGGACTGCAAGGAGATCCAACCAGTCCATTCTAAAGGAGATCGGTCCTGGGCGTTCTTTGGAAGGAATGATGCTGAAGCTGAAATTCCAGTATTTTGGCCACCTCATGCAAAGAGTTGACTCATTGGAAAAGACTCTGATGCTGGGAGGGATTGGGGGCAGGAGAAGGGGATTACAGAGGGTGAGATGGCTGGATGGTGTCACCGACTCAATGGACGTGAGTCTGCGTGAACTCCGGGAGTTGGTGATGGACAGGGAGGCCTGGCGTGCTGCGATTCATGGGGTCGCAAAGAGTCGGACACGACTGAGTGACTGAAATGAACTGAACTGAACCTCAAAGAACTGATAAAGTTGGGACACAAAGGAACAGTTAACAGAGGCTCTAAACCTCTGCTTTCCTCTGTGCAGGTGCATGTTTTGTCACTCAGTCGTGTCCGATTCTTTGCGACCCCATGAACTGTGACCTGCCAGGCTCCTCTGTCCATGGGATTCTCCAGGCAAGAATACTGGAGTGGGTTGCCATTTCCTTCTCCAGGGGATCTTCCCCACCCAGGGATTGAACACAGGTTTCCTGCATTGCAGGCAGATGCTTTACCGTCTGAGCTGCTAGGGAAGGCTTTCCTCTATAGATCACTAAATAATTCCATGCAACAAAGTTATAGTCTTAATATGACATTATGACCTAAGGTTTGGAATAGAGTAAAAAGAAAAGCACACTACCAAACTTTTAAACACAAACAGAACAAAGTCTTCAAAACCTTGCTTTAGTTTCACTGGGTATGTATTATCCTCACTGGGATCTGTTCACTGATTCTGTAATACTTAGCTGATTAGGTCAGGAGTATGGCTCCAGATGTCTTTGCTCAGGGCCCTACCCCTTAATCATCCTGATTTTTCAATTAAACTTGAGCCTTAGTGAAGTTAAATACCTTTTCTTAAGGTCACTTGACTTATAAGGGGCAGGATAAGAATGTGTTCTGAGACCCATGACTTTTTAATCTACTTTTGAGTTGCTAGTGAATTGTCACTGGAGCAGGACTATAGAGGACCATGTTATTCCCAAATAATTGGGCTCAGGTTTTCCACTGTGAGGGGCATTTCTGCTTCAGTTCCAAAGAAAACAACCTATCATTGCCTACACTGAAAGTTAGCTGACTTACAGAGTCAGATATCAAGAGAGGCTTGGGAGACAAGCTATGAAGACCACTTGCTTCACCAATGGCCTTTTAGGTGGCTCCTTGTTTTTCTTAGTTGGGAATTATAGATCAGGATCCAGGATGAGATACAGGGGGTCTATGAGTCACCCCAAGTCAAATTAAGTACAAAACTATATTATATCTGTTATATGTTCAATGTCTATTTCTGAAGAGAGGGTCAAAATATTTTTGACCTTCCTAAAAAGGTCAAAGAATGCTTAAACTACCTCACAATTGCACTCATCTCACACGCTAGTAAAGTAATGCTCAAAATTCTCCAAACCAGGCGTCAGCAATACGTGAACTGTGAACTTCCAGATGTTCAAGCTGGTTTTAGAAAAGGCAGAGGAACCAGAGATCAAATTGCCAACATCCACTGGATCATGGAAAAAGCAAGAGAGTTCCAGAAAAACATCTACTTCTGCTTTATTGACTATGCCAAAGCCTTTGATTGTGTAGATCACAATAAATTGTGGAAAATTCTTCAAGAAACAGGGATACCAGACCACCTGACTTACTTCCTGAGAAATCTGTATGCAGGTCAAGAAGCAACAGTTAGAACTGGACATGGAACAACAGACTGGTTCCAAATAGGAAAAGGAGTACATCAAGGCTGCATATGATCACCCTGCTTATTTAACTTCTATGCAGAGTACATCATGCGAAATGCTGGGCTGGAGGAAACACAAGCTGGAATCAAGATTGCCAGGAGAAATATCAATTATGTTAGGTATGCAGATGACACCACTCTTAAGGCAGAAAGTGAAGAAGAACTAAAGAACATCTTGATGAACATGAAAGAGGAGAGTGAAAAAGTTGGTTTCAAACTCAACATTCATAAAACTAAGATCATGGCATCCGGTCCCATCACTTCATGGCAAATAGTTGGGGAAACAGTGGAAACAGGGAGAGCCTTTACTTTTTTGGGCTCCAAAATCACCACAGATGGTGACTACGGCCATGAAATTAAAAGACACTTGCTCCTTGAAAGAAAAACTATGACCAACCTAGACATCATATTAAAAAGCAGAGACATCACTTTGTCAACAAAGGTCCGTCTAGTCAAGGCTATGATTTTTCCAGTAGTCATGTATGGATGTCAGAGCTGGACTATAAAGAAGCTGAGCACCGAAGAATTGATGCTTTTAAACTGTGCTGTTGAAGAAGACTCTTGAGAGTCCCTTGGACTGCAAGGAGACCCAACCAGTCCATCCTAAAGGAGATCAGTCCTGGGTGTTCATTGGAGGGACTGATGTTGAAGCTGAAACTCCAACACTTTGGCCACCTGATGCGAAGAAGTGACTCATTTGAAAAGCCCCTGATGATGGGAAAGGTTGAAGGCAGGGGGAGAAGGGGACAACAGAGGGTGAGATGGATGGATGGCATCATTGACTCAATGGACATGGGTTTGGGCGAACTCTGGGAGTTGGTGATGGACAGGGAGGCTTGGCATGCTGCAGTTCATGGGGTCGCAGAGTCGGACACGACCGAGTAACTGAACTGAACTGAACTGAAAAAGGTAATAATCACTGACCCATTTAAGTTATCGCTATGAGCGGCCACTTTAAATTCAAATCTTACTGTGGCTTTCTTTGTCTAAGAGTACACTTTGATTTTAAAAATGTATTTTTTTTTTTTTACCCTGGAAAAACTATGAAAAATTTAAAAAATGACTCCTTGAATTAAATACTGTTAAGTAAATCTTTATTTGAGGTGGCCTCCTTGTGACATTTCAAGTGAACAGAGAATTATAGAGGCAGTAATCTTGGGCTAAGAGTTTTCCAAGTTTATGGTGACAAAGAAGTCTAGTAAATCCCTGTTAGACCCTTTGCTTACTCATTGCTTGCTTTAAACTTACATGGGTATAAACTTCCTGTGTTCCTGTTGCTCCTTCTTACCTGTCATTCAAAGAATAAATCAGCCTAGAAAGTTAATAGAAATGATATTAATATGAATTATTTTTTACCAATAGGATAGTAGGTTAGGCCAATGTGACTATGAAGCTTATTTTACACATAGTTTTCCCTAATTTATGCATGATTTCTGAACTGTTTTTCCCCTAGACTACCATTGAGAGTTAACAATCTGCCCAGTAACCCAGCAATTGGAGGAATCAGAGAAAGAGGTGTATCAGAGAAAGTATATTTGGAGCCCTCACACTTTTATTACACATTCAAGGGTCTTCAGTGCAAATGCTTCACCCAAAAATTATCCGATAAAGTCTTTTTATGCCATTGTTTAATAGGCTCATTCAAGGATTATTTAATTATTTAAATTCTACTATTTGATTACAGCCAAGAGATTGTTAGTTTGTAGAATCCTCTCTGGTAGAAAAGAATCTCAAGTTTATGGCTTACTGCCTCTTCGGGCATTACCATTTTTGTATCTAGTCTAGCATCTTACTCTAACATTCCTTTATTAAATTGCCTCTAAATACCCAACTCTTCAAATGTTCTTTGAATGGAAACCTCATCCACGAGCTGAATTAAAACTGTGGACATATGTTCATTATATATTTGTAGAACAGTTATGGTTTTAATTCTTTGTGCCTTGTATATGAGCAGCGCTGGATATCTATACTTTAAACCATGGAATGTCCAGACACCGAAAGTGACTGCTGGTGAGCCCACAAGCCCAAAACCCCAGACTTGGTTTGTATGGTTACATGCTATAGTTGCCTCATTAGTACATGCAAGAAGTATAAACTCCTAAGGAAAACAATTACACTCAACAGAGAAAACAGAAGCCACAATCTTGGGAATAACCTGTAGATCACTTAATTTCTCTCTTGCATTTGGAAGATAGAGAAATGAGACTCAGAGGGGTTAAGTGGCAGATAGCAACACCAAGGTAAGAATTAAGGACACTAGTGTTCTTTTTTCCTCAAATGTCCACATTTCCTCCCAGTCTGCCACCAAGGTTGCATGTTATGCTTTGATCTTAAATCATAAGCCAAGTCTTTTTAGGGAAGATTCTGGAGAACAAAGCATATTTTCAAATATAAGACAAGGATAAATCAATAGCATGTTCTTCTATAATGGAAAAGTTTCCAGATGTTCAAAGACCAGGACTGCAACCTCTGGAGACACAGAATGAGCAGTGTTGTCTGAAATACTACAATCAAGCAATGGCTTTTAGGTTTTACTTTTTGTTACTGTGATTAGCAGTCTGAGTCTGCTCCTGGCTATTGGTGGGAGAAAGAAATTACTCAATAAAGAAATTACTCTGTGTAAATGTGTTTTAGATCCATAAGGCATGGTATCTGAATTATTTTAGTAATTGGGAGCTCTAACAGTTGTGGCTTAAGGAGGTAATAGAAGAGAAAAGCTCTGCTCACAAAATTTTCAAAGTAGCATTGGCCTCAGGCAAGAATGAATATTTCAAGAGTTTAACCCAAGGCTATGTAGCTTAATAATTTTTAAAAGTGTCTAAATGTGGTCTTTGCATGTTTGAAAAGAGAGCCTAGAGAATGGCGATGTTGCTTATACACGTGAACTCTGTGACTGCCCTCAGCCTGCATACCTGTCTATTGCACCGCTGCTTTTGTGATGTGCCAAGTCGCTAAGCTGATGCCACAGCCCTCTGCCAAAACTCTCAAGGCGGTGCTCTAGGGGAGCGTGCGGGCAGGGGAGCCAGACTAGACCAGAGATAAAGTGCGGCTGCAGGTGCTGTTCAGACCGCGAAAGGTTACAGGTGAGCACAGTTCTGGAGAAACCACATCCTCTTACAACTATGCTGCAGCGATGAGGTTTGGCCTCCTTACTGGGACTGCCCTGAGCTAGTGAAACATTCTCGTTCTCAAGGGCAGAGTGACAGGTTGAGACAGGATACAGCATCGATGAACATACACTGTTTCAATAAGAGATACTGTGATACATGCACGCCTTGGCATTTTTTTTCTGGCTAAATGTTAGGCATCGTGCAGTTCTCACCTAAAGTATGTGAGGGTGACATAAAATGTTCCAACTATGTATTTCCATAGCAACCTGCATTTGCTAATTAGGCTGCTAATTACACTTGATGTTAATTGCGCGTTTGCTCTTTTAGATTAGAAACCCTGAAGGCAGGCACGCGTTTAGCTTGCTGATATCACTGAGCCTCCAGAGCCTCACAATGATCAATAAATGTTTGACAAGAGAACAAGTAGTCAGGGACAGCTAGGACTGAGGTCAACAAGGATACCAGGGAATCCTGAAGGTACAACGTCATGGATAGGTTGCTCATCAATTCTCTCTAGATGCCTTCTCTCCACGGAGTCCATGTGATTTCTTCCCTCCTCATCTCAATACTTCTGCCTGTGGGAGAAGGAGCCGAGGAAGTCCTAACAGCTATGAAGACTGAAAGAGGAGACCTTTCTGCTGCAAGCCATAGAGTTTTAGGCATCAGCAAGCAGGGTGCATGCGTGCTAACATGCTTCAGTCGTGTTCAACTCTTTGCCACCCTATGGACTGTAGCCTGCCAGGCTCCTCTGTCTATGGGATTCTCCAGGCAAGAATACTGGAGTGGGTTGCCATTCCCTTCTCCAGAGGATCTTTCCAACCCGCGGATCAAACCCATGTCTTACATCTCCTGCACTGGCAGGCAGGTTCTTTTTAGCTTCCCTGGTGGCTCAGATGGTAAAGGCACCTGCAAAGAGGGAGACTCTGGCTTAATCCCTGGGTTGAGAAGATCCCCTGGAGAAGGGAATGGCAGCCCACTCCAGTATTCTTGCCTGGAGAATCCCATGGACAGAGGAGTCTGGAGGGCTACAGTCTGTGGGGTTGCACAGAGTGGGGCACGACTGAGTGACTAATACACACACAGCGCCACCCGGGAAGCCCCCAGCAAGCAGGGTCCTAGAGGGATTTCAGAGTTGAGGGGTCCTTCCCTATCCCCTGGACTCAAACCTGTAGTCAGGTAGATGCTTGAGAAGTATAAATAAGGATAAAATCCTGTCTAAGAGCAAGTAGTAAGCATGATTCTCTCCTCTCCTAACAAGCTCTGAGTTTTTAAGAGAAATGACCCCATTTTTAGATCTTAGATCTGCTGGATAGGCTGACATTGGAATACCAGAGTTTGTTACAGTGTGAGTTTCTCGATAGGGACAGCAGAAGAGCAAAGAAGTCATCCAAACATTGCTATGCTACCATTTATTACAGGGTTGAAAATACACAAAATAACACCCTCTAACAATGGCACCCCACTCCAGTACTCTTGCCCGGAAAATCCTATGGACGAGGAGCCTGGTGGGCGGCAGTCCATGGGGTCGCTAAGAGTCAGGCACGACTGAGCGACTTTACTTTCACTTTTCACTTTCATGCATTGGAGAAGGAAATGGCAATCCACTCCACTGTTCTTGCCTGGAGAATCCCAGGGAAGGAGAAGCCTGGTGGGTTGCCGTCTATGGAGTCACACAGAGTCAGACACGACTGAAGTGACTTAGCAGCAGCAGCATCAGCAACAGGGCTACAGGAAGGACATAGCTTGAGAATTTATGGGTCAATAGGAGTAGATTCCTTGGTGTTTTTGTTATTATTGTTGTTTTAATATGGCATACTACCATCAAGGTTGTTTTTTATTTACATACAATTCCATTCTTTTGAAGAAGCAGAGAGTATAAAAAGTGAATACTCTTAAAGAGTCAGTATAGGAAACATAATTCTCAACCAGCATTGTAATTAAATTAAACCTCTGTTTTTATGTCAAGAAAACCTTGGCACTTACTCTAACATTTGTATCATGTGGTTAATGCTTTTTACACTGTCTGCAGAGGAAATATGCTCTTGTTGATTTATTGAAAACAAAATTGAACCTGCAGAGCAAAATTATAAATTTTATTGTGAATGTGGAACAATGGCAGAGTATGCCACCCCAAAATATGTCACTTCAGCATAAGGATTATTTTGAACAAAAGATACTTGAAAAACAGCAGATACAAAAAATCATTCTGATCTCCCCTCTTTCTTTCTGCAAACAGGAGATAAAATTAGCTTGTGAAAGATGCCCTCCCTATACTAGGAAGAAAGAAGCATTTTTATTATCAAGGATGGGAAATTAAGAAGAGGAATCCATATGAACAGACCTCATTAAAATAATTCTTATCTTCCTTTAGCCTCATCATATATTACAGTTACTTTTCCACAATTGTCTTTCTCTAATTAGTTTAGTACAAAAGTATTTAGATTTTGCCACTTCTTCAGGTCTTCATTTCCTAAGAGGCTTCCCATGTCACAGAAAATCTGTGAACTTGTCTTTTATTAAGCTGTTTTTTCTTACAGAGTCCAGACAAAAATTTTCCTCCTCTACACTGTTCTTGGAAATAAGCATTTCAGCAGGAACATTATATATTTTATAATTGTGTCTATATCAAAAAAGCAAAGTAGAAAATTAGATCAGGTTATATTCATATTAATATAACCACATTTTGGTATCAACTATAATTTTCCTTTAATTTATCAAAATGTATTGCTCAGATATGTACATGATACCAAGTTATGACATTCTTTAGGACGACTGGAAGACTAAATTTTCAGTCACGTCCAATAATTATAATATTTTCCTCAGTATCTCATTGCTATTTAATATTGACTGTGTGGATTTAGGTAAAACTATCATCAAATAAAACAATATGATCTTAAAATTATTCTCTTAAATCTATATTGTTAAAGTTGAATTTCATTGGGACAAATATTTGAAATGACTTTTTTCTTAAGGAACAGCCATTGACAAAAAAACTTTATTCAAATTATTTTAAATTATTGCAAAGGAGGTGAGAAAGTGATACTTCTAATAACTATATCTGAGGTATTGTATAATTTAGACACCATATTCTGGAGAGCTGTATAAAATGTTTATGATAAGAGAAATAGTTTACCTTTCTATTTGATTGTTCATTAAGTAATATTTATTTAAACTCTATTGGTTTAAATGTGAATTTTTTACACCTGTGTTGGAGTTTCAAGACGTGACTACAGTTCTTGATTTTAATNGCTGTATAAAATGTTTATGATAAGAGAAATAGTTTACCTTTCTATTTGATTGTTCATTAAGTAATATTTATTTAAACTCTATTGGTTTAAATGTGAATTTTTTACACCTGTGTTGGAGTTTCAAGACGTGACTATAGTTCTTGATTTTAATTCACCAGAAGTTTTGAAGTTTGCAGCACCACACATGAAGGTTCAGAGCCAAGTGAAGACCGCCCAGTGAGGCAGTTTCCAAGCTAAATCCACACTGGATTCATCTATAGATGGTGAGGAAATAATGGAATAAATTATGGAGACATTTCTTCTGCATGAAATTTTGGGGAGATTTTGAATTTGCTAACAGCTTTGCCAAAAGTCACAAACGAACATATGACAATTTGATGTCTTATCTTGTGATCACATTCTTTTGTCTAGCTGATAACATGGAAGCCACTTTTTTTGTTGGATTGCTTGCATTAGTTTTGTTAGAGGTGGCACACAATACGTGGAAATCCTGATGAGTTATTAGTATGTGTACAGTTGTTTAGTGGCTAAGTTGTGTCTGATTCCTTTGCGACTCCCTATGAATTCCAGCCTGCCAGGGTCCTCTGTCCATGAGATTTCCCAGGCAAGATTACTGGAGTGGGTTGCCATTTCCTTCTCCAGGGGATCTNATGAGTTATTAGTATGTGTACAGTTGTTTAGTGGCTAAGTTGTGTCTGATTCCTTTGCGACTCCCTATGAATTCCAGCCTGCCAGGGTCCTCTGTCCATGAGATTTCCCAGGCAAGATTACTGGAGTGGGTTGCCATTTCCTTCTCCAGGGGATCTTCCCGACACACGGATTGAACCCATATCTCCTGTATTGGCAGGTGAGTTCTCTACCACTGAGCCACCAGGGAAGTTCATGTGGAGAGTAAAGCCTACATATTTAAAGAGAACTGCTTCTGAAAACTATACACAGAGGTACAAATAGTTTCACTTGCAGCTGGAAACATTGGGTTGTATTGATTAAATGGTGCCTCTAGAGGGCAGTCTGCATTCAGTTCAGGTAGAAACTATAGTTTTCTGATGTTGCCCACATTTTCTGTTGATACTGACTTTGAATTTTGAGTTCAGGAGAGAGAAATGTGTGGTGTGCACATTGTAATTTGCTTCCTTTTTTTAAAAACCAAATTTAAAATTATTTCTTAATATATTTTTAAACTTTGCAGTCATTGTTTAACATTTATGTAATAGACACACCAAATAGCTTTCCTCCTATAGTGGTACATAAATTTTGTTAAAGATTGCAATGATCTGTATTCCTTCCTTCTTGTATTTCTTTCTTTCTTCCACGATGTTCATATGCAGGTGAAAATGAAGAGCCTAGAATTTTTTTTTGTGCCAGAGTTAGAAAATTTTAAAGAACTGGTTAGATATGGGACAATTTCAGCATCAAAGTAAATAATAATAAAATGCATTGTAACTCATTAAATAAAATAGGATTGGTTAATGTATACTGATAAAAATTTAGAAATAGACATAAATAGGGACAGAAGAAATCTTTTCTTTACGTTAGAATAGTGACTAATAAATGTAAAAGAAATTATGATATTAGAAAATCACTATTTGGCGGCCAGCACAGTATAATTTAAATAGAAATCTCAATGGATGCTAAAACTCGTGCCTGAAATTTTAATGAGGAATGGGATCTTTATGTAATTTCACAGGATCTCCCTCCCCCAGTACTTAGTGAAGACTAAAAGAAATACTGAAGAATAACTTTACATTGGAGAATCTTGGCAGATTCCACCTTAATGAAATGATCAAGATTAAAATCACCTGTAGTGCGAAAAATCCAGACATCTGATAAGATGCCTTCAGAAACACAACTTCACATTGTGGTATTCCTGCTAAAAATGTATAAACTGTCAGGTCAAGAAAATTAAGCAAATTCTGGGGAGCTGTTCCAGATTGAAAGAAGCTAAAAATCATGAAAGACTACGTGCAGTCTCTGATCCTGGGTTCTATCCTTCTTTTTTCTAGGAAGGACATGAACAGAATAATTGGCAAAAAATTGAGTGACTGAGTATTAGATGGTAGTATTTTAGCAGGGTTCATTTTCTGATTTTGATATGAAGGGGATCAGAATATACCACCCTAAAAATAGGCTACTTTGATACGAGGATTGTTATGATCTCCCTGAAAGCAGGATATCAATTTCCTTTTGTGAAGGTAGCATAAATTTGGTCCTTTCTCTGTACCAGGATGAGAAGGACAGCTCGTCTCTGGAGAGGAAGCACCAGCAGGCACAATGAGCCTGCGTACATAAACCTTATATAAAATACTCCATTCATCTCCTAATTACTGCCCTACAGTTTATTGCCCCCTGAAGCCAAACCTTATGTTATTTGCTAAGAAGGGTACAAAACTTCCTGTGTCTGTTTCTTTGAATTTCATTTCTTTTCTGTGAACTCCCATGCAAATAAAAATATTAGTGTGTATGTTCCTTTTCTTCTGTTAATCAGTCTTTATCAGCTAAATCAGCAGGCCCCCTGACACTGACCCTGAGAGGGTAAAGACAGTTTTTTCTTTCTTGTGCTTACATGGGAGAATGTCCTTGGTTGTAGGAGATGCACACTAAACAATCTAGTGGTAATTTATTTCTGAGTAATTCAGTAAAAATATAAAATGTTGTTATACTTAGAAATTCTTGAGAATTTGAAATTAAAGTAAAAATACATAAATATTAAACCTAAAAAAATCTGATTTGACACAAGTTATCTTAAATTCAATAATAGAAAACATCTTATGAAAATGAAATTAGAATTTCATTATGGTATAGAAACTAAGACACAGGCCAATAAATCTTCTCTGAGATTTGCGAAATTAGTGCGAACTAGAACAGAGCAAAGATGATTTAGTGTTTTGCTTTGCTTTCCTAAAACAATGTGGAAGAGAGTTTGTGTGAATCAAATGACTGATATTCTCTTCTAGCCCAAGGATTCCAAAAATTAAATGAGCTATTTTCACCATAATATTTAAGGCCCAGTTAGGAAAATACACAGCATAAACTAATAGAACCCCCAAATCTTGAATGTCTTCATCTTTACTCTGTAATATCTCACATTTCATATCCCTGTGGACTTCTCATAGTAAACTTATTGAAAGTTGTTCAAATACTCAGATTGTAGAAGACTGCTTTTGGAGATGTAGGTTAGTGCCAAAATTGATTACCAGGTGACTCAGTGATAAAGAATTCGCCTGCCAATGCAGGGGATGCAGTTCAGTCCCTGGGTCGGGGAGATTCCCTAGAAGAGGAAATGCCAGACTTCCACCAGTATTCTTGCCTGGGAAATCCCATGGACAGAGGAGCCTGGTGGGCTACAGTTCATAGGGCTGCAAAGAGTTGGACATGACTGAACATGCACGCATACTATGCACAATAGAACAAAAACTCAAACTCAGAAAGGCTTTTTTCTCATTTAAGTCAACAATTATTTCTTTAAAATTTCTTCATGTAGTAAAGTCCATTAACTTTCAAAAGCCTATGACCTCATGATTTTGAATGAGATTCCAAAAGAAAGAAATGTACATAAAAGATTTTTATTCTTTTATTAACTACCTTTTTAAAACACAATGATATGACTTTGAGCACTGAAGAATATCACAGGGATTTAAAATGGATTTTTATCACAGAATTATTTTTAGATACAAAACCTATAAAATAATACTAGTGTTGACCTTGTCTATTTCTGATTATAGAGAATGGATCATTTATCCTTGAGTGAAATGGGAAAAAGAAACACTGGCTTCTCTTTGTTACAAAACATCAAACCACTGTATTCAGTGGAAATTATCAAGGGTCATGATAATGTGAGAAACCAGTAAAGTGAAACAGTTATTTGGTATAAAATTTTTTTTGTTCTTCAAAAGTCTTTACAAGGTTGACNCAGCAGTGGGATGAAAGTTTTGATAATTGGAACATGGACAATGTAAAGATAGAATTTTTTTATTGATTTGGTCTTTCTTTTTCTGATTTCTACAGGTCAAATTCACATGGTAGTGAAAGAAAATGCTGCAATGAAATACTGCATCTATTCAGTGCTATCTCACCTTAAATCTTAGAAATTAATTCAGCTAATCATATGGCTTCAAATGGCTTCAAAACATTTTTAATTTTTGATTTGCTTTGAAAGAAATATATTTCTAGTGCTCTTCTCTAAGATGACTGCCATTAAAAATTAATTTCTTCAACAATTCTTATGTCTTTAAATACTTCATCATGGAATTAACATTCCCATATGCTTCTGTTTTTGTTGTTATTGTTGTCATTTGTATTAGGGTAAGACAATTAGGGGCTTCCCAGGTGACATGAGTTTGATCCCTGGATTGGGAAGGTCCCCTGGAGGAGGGCAGTGCAACTCACTCCTATACTTTTGCCTAGAGAATCCCATGGACAGAGGAGCCTGGCAGGCTACAGTCCATAGAGTTGCAAAGAATCAGACACAACTGAAGTGACTTAGCATGCAGGCAGGTGACTCAATGATAAAGAATCCACCTGCCAATTTAGGAGATACAAGAGACACAGGTTTGATCCCTGGGATGGGAAGATTCTCTGGAGGAGGAAATGGCAACCCACTCCAGTATTCTTGCTGTGATAATCGCATGGACAGTGTAGCCTGGTGGGCTACAGTCCACGGGTCTCCGAGGTCAGACACGACTGAGCAACTTAGCCTGTCATAGCTGATTAACAATGTTTGATGGTACCAGGTGAACAGCAAAGGACTTAGCCACACATGTACATGTAACTATTCTCCCCCAGACTGCTCTGTAATCCAGGCTGCCACACAGCATACAATAGGTTTCTTTTAAAAAAAAGAGCCGTTTGTCAAAATGCCAAAGTTGAATGATGAGTATGTAGAGATGCTTCATTCTACTTTTCTACCTTTACATAAGTTTGAAAATGTCCAGTACAAAAAGTGTTTTAAGTGTTGTCAAAATGCTTTTGTTATTTTGGATTTTCCTTGCACCCAGAGACCAGGTGTTACTTGGGGGTTGTTGTGGCCAGACGAACCTATACAGGCAGGCTAGATAACCTTCAGAGTTCGTAAGTTGAAACACTCTTGTCACGCCCAGGAATTTTTATTGCCTTGGAGCTGCACCTTTACTCCTTCTCTGAGAGAAATAGTTACGGGGGAGAGCCCGCCGTAAAGTACTCTGGTTTTGGGGTAGATGCTCGGGAACAGGGCTTGATCACGCCTTTGCGTATGCAGAAGCCTCCTTCCTCATGACCTTTGCCATGGGCGGAGTTCCTCACTGCTGGCTCCCGGCATGTTACCCTGCAAGGCTCCTCACCCCAGGAAAGTGTGGTTTCCTCCCCCAGGGAGTTTCATCGGCCTTGGCAGGTCTTCACAGTAAATCATTTCCAGGAATTAATTGCCTAGCAATGCAGAGTTTACTGTAGATTTTATACACACAGGGCGAATTTGTGCCATAAAACCCACAGCAAACCACCATATCTCTGTCCTCTCCCAAGTCGTCTCTGGTAGCAAGCCAGTCACAGGGACTCCACTTTATTTTTCTTTTATTTTTTTCCCCAGGTTAACTTGGCATTTTATTTCATTTTGTAATTGAGATATAGTTGACATATAACATTGCATTAGGAGTGTGTATGTGTGTGTCTGTGCACTTAGTTGCTCAGTCATGTCAACTCCTTGCGACCCATGGACTGTGTAGCCCTCCAGGCTCCTCTGTCCACGGGTATATAACATAACAATTTGATACATGTGTGTATTGCAAAATGGTCACCACAATCATTTTAGTTCACATCCATCACAGCACAGTTACAAGATTTTTTTCTTGTGATGAGAACTTTCAAAATCTACTCTCTCAGCAACTTTCAAATATGCAATAAAGAAAAGTGAAATGGCATTTACAAGATCACCAGTGTATACAGAATGGCAGTGCTGGGTCCAGAGAGCAGGGTTTCGAGTCCTATTTTGTTGTTCATGACAGTACACTAAAGTTGTGTTTTTTCTTATAAAAATTAACCCTAGGATTTCCCTGGTGGTCCAGTGGTTAAGAATCCGCCTGCAAAGCAGGAAATACAGATTCTAGACCTGGTCAGGGAACTAAGATTCCACAGGCCACGGGGCAACTAAGCTCATGCTCCACAACTACTGAGCCTGCGGGAAACGGACCCTGAATCCTGCAACAAGAGAAGCCGCTGCAATAAGAAGCCCACAACTAGAGAGCATCTGATTAACCGTGACAACTAGAGAGCCCCTGCTCGCCATAGCTAGAGAAAACCCACATGCAGAAACAAGGACCCAGTGCAGCNTGAAACTCCAGTACTTTGGCCACGTCATGTGAAGAGTTGACTCATTGGAAAAGACTCTGATGCTGGGAGGGATTGGGGGCAGGAGGAGAAGGGGACGACTGAGGATGAGATGGCTGGATGGCATCACGGACTCGATGGACGTGAATCTGAGTGAACTCTGGGAGTTGGTGATGGACAGGGAGGCCTGGCGTGCTGCGATTCATGGGGTCGCAAAGAGTCGGACACGACTGAGCAACTGAACTGAACTGATGATAGTGGGACTCACCCAAGAATTCTGAAGGAATATGGGACAAATTTAGGATTTTCCCTCAATATATGTTAGCCACCAGAGACACAAGGATTGCTAATACTACTTTAATTAATAAGAATGGCTATATAAGAATTTCAAAGACCTTGAAAGTAACATGAAAATAACAAGCTGTGGAAAGAAAAGTTTCTGTAAGGACAGATCTTGCTTGATTGATTAAATACACACATATAATCTCTTCACTAAGATTATATGCAAAGGCAATTTTAAAAATCGACTACATGTAAAAATATTTTGTCATGTTTTAAAAAATAGATTCTAGAAAGGAACTAAAGGATGTAAGATTATAGACATTCTGGGTGAGCATAGGGATCTGGTTTCTCTTGGGATCTGGGCTAGGAAAAATTTCATTTTGGTTTTCTTGTAAACTACAGGAAAGAAAAGATTAACAATAACAATGACAGTACAGGAGTCTTTTCAAACCAAAATGCTAAAACAAAAGGAACGGACTATGGGCAAAGATACATGAATTTAAGGGAATAGGCTGAAAAGTAGTATATCACCTTCATTGTAGAGAATCACATTCAGAGAAACTATAACCCAAAACATAGGAATTTGATGTGTGTGTGTGTTAGTTGCTCAGTCATGTCCGACTCTTTGCGACCCCATGGACTGTAGCCCACCAGGCTCCTCTGTCCATGGAATTTTCCAGGCAAGACTACTGAAGTGGGTAACCATTCCCTTCTCCAAGGTATCTCCCCAACCCAGGGATAGAACCTAGGTCTCCTGCATTACAGAAAGATCCTTTACCATCTGAGCCACCAGGGAAGCCCTGAGAATTTGATATCTGTGGCCTAAATTTTTAGTTACAAAGAGGTTTACATGACATCAAAAGCATTGAAGATTTTTTTGCCTATGAAATNCTCCTGCATTACAGAAAGATCCTTTACCATCTGAGCCACCAGGGAAGCCCTGAGAATTTGATATCTGTGGCCTAAATTTTTAGTTACAAAGAGGTTTACATGACATCAAAAGCATTGAAGATTTTTTTGCCTATGAAATCATCCTCACAGTTCTACGGAGGTAAAAAAGTGAAATAAAAAATGACCCAATTTAATCATTTATCCATTCAACAAATAACTATTGAACACCTGTTATATGCCAGATATTCTTTCTAGTGGTTGGCACAGGATATAAAGGAGCAGAAGAGAAAAAAAACAATGCCCACACTTGTGGAGCTTACAGTTTAGGATTTCTTTAAAATAGCAACTTTTCCTGCCTCCAAACAAACTGTAGAGAATTTGGTGTTTAGTGCATTAATAAAGATGGCTTAGAAGACCCAAGGAGGGCCAGATATGCTGACCAAGAAGATTCATTGCCTTAAGATTATCAAGAGTCCAGTATACCTGCTTAAAAACATGAGCTTTTAGGGCTTCCCTGGTGCCTCAGTTGGTAAAGAATCTGCTTGCAGTGAAGGAGACGGAGGTTAGATCCCGGGATTGGGAGGATCCCCTGGAGAAGGAAAGGCAACCCACTCCAGGATTCTTGCCTGGAAAATCCCATGGACAAAGGAGTCTGGTGGGCTGTAGTCCATGGGCTCGAAAGAGTCAGACACGACTTAGTGACTAAACCACTACCCCCACATCTGCTTAAAAAACATGAGTGGGTCCAGAGAGAGTGTTAACAAAATCATGGAATATGTTATGAGAAGAACCCATCCTCTCAAAAGTGACATCAGCTCTCTGATCCTAGAGTTTTTCCTCATAAAAGAACTCTTACACATCTGAGGCATTGAGAAAAAAAAAAAAAAAGGATTATGGAGTATACTAAGAAAGAGATTATCTTTAACAAGTAACATTTTTAAAGAGGTCTTTTGAAAACGGTGTAGATCTTCTATGATGGCTAGAGATACAAAGTTGGAAAAAAATTAGAAAGTTCAGTGAAACTGGAAAACAAATAAAAAACGTGCGGGAATCCAGATGCCACCCAACAGGCCAGCTGAGAGCACTGTGCAAGGACTGGAGAGAGGAGACAGTTCAAACTCCAGACAACAAAAAAAGGAGAAGAGAATCTAGAGGCAATGCAGAGAAGAGGAAGCCCGAGACACACTCAGGGAGATGGACGTTGGCACAGACTTAAGGACCCAGTAAGTGATGAATACAAAAGCCAGGAAAAGTTTAATAAAATATTTGTGACATCGGTAGGATACTGCGCTCAAAGATACATAGATAAAGCTCATTGTCACTTTGACAGTAGTTTCCACTGAAAAGTAAAAGAAGTCACGCATGGGGCCTACAGGAAAGGAGTCCCACTATTTGTGTAGCTTGGAAATACCCCTGCCTGGTAGGAGTAAGTGGGCAAGGAAGACCAGGACTCCAGGTGCCCTGGCCACAAGTCAAGGTCAATGGATTAGAAAAGGAAGTGGCAACTGGCAACCACTGATTGAAGATTTCAACCATGACAAGCTGAGAGATGTGAGACTAAACTAATAACTGAACTGATTTTTATCTTCCAAATTCCCCTACGCTGAACTGGAACTCCTCGTGTGTACCATGCTGCAATGGGTGGGGAAGAGGAATGGATCATGTCAACCCAAGTCACAGTGTCTGGAGTGGAAATATCCTCCTGCCACCCTCAGATAAGACAGGAAGCTTGCTTCATTCTTTTGAGGTGAGACAGCAGGTACCTTGCCGGGCAGCTCAATGGCAGAAGCTGCAGTGGTGGCTGTGTCAGGGCGCCTGGCAGGCCCTGGGAGGGCTGGGGTGAGGACTCGTCCTCCTCCTGCCAAGCTGGGCACCCCTGTGTGGGGCTGCACACACCCAGAAGAACGAGCCCCTGTTTCTCAATCACACAGAGGCAGTCTCTGGGCTAGCGGTGCCCTGCTAACCCTGTCTCCTCTTAAACTATCGTCACAGGCCAAGCCCTTAACCTGGCAACTGGGGTGGCATTTGGCATTTCTTCTGTCTGTGTGTTAAGACATGGCAACCACTTGGAATCAGTTCCTTTACTGCCCCCAAATGGACAGGCACACTAAAGGAGACTCCTCTTCCCTTTGTTCTCACCCAAACAGGTGACACCTTGGACAGCAAGGAGATCACACCAGCCCACCCTAAAAGAAATCAACCCTGAATAGTCGTTGGAAGGACTGATGCTGAAGCTGAAACTCCAGTCCAATGGCCTCCTGATGTGAAGAGCCAACTCACTGGAAAAGGCCATGATGCTGGGAAAGATTGAAGGCAGGAGAAGGGAACGACAGAGGATGAAACGGTTGGATGGCATCACCGACTCCATGGACATGAGTTTGAGCAAGCTCTGGGAGATAGGAAGGACGGGAGGCCTGGTGTGCTGCAGTCCACAGGCCGGCAAAGAGCTGAACACAGCTGAGCAACTGAACAACAACAAAAGCCACACCTGAGAGTGTGAAACAACTGGTTTACTGGGGCAACAGCAGGAAAGGGTTTTGATGAAGGGGACACTATCCAAATTATGAATTCCCTTTGCATAATCTCAAGTTAAGAAGAGGACACTTTAGAGTCCAAGATTTCTCAAAAACCTCACAGTAGGGGCCTCAACTGTCTTTATTTAGACCCAGTTTCTCAAAACTGTACCTAGTTAGAACTTGCTAGGTTCAGGGGGGTTTCCAGACTTCTGAGCAATGTTTTTCATCTTTACACAAAGTTCTGGCAGTTGGCAGCTCTTGGATCACCGGCAGCCTCTGGATGCCAAAGGGGATCCCTGAGCACACATGCCCTGACCAGCAGGCTCCCAGCTCCTGTGGTGCCGTAGTAACCACCACCAACTGCTGATTAAAAAACATCCTTTTCCTATGACTGAACAATCCAGTTCAAAGAGAGCTGTGGCTGACACTGACTGTGTGGTTGATTTAATGATCAGGGAATTACTGCCAGTGAACAAGCTGTTGTCTATCTTTTTTTTCCTCTCAACAGATTTGTATTTGTTTGTTTTTGCTTTTATTCCCTCGGAGAGCCTTTTGTTCCTTCTCATTCAGAAGATTTCTGAAACACCCTGCCCAGCTGGTTATTTTAAGATCTCTGCTTGGACTCCATTTAGAGAAACAAAACAAAACAAAACTGTACTGGAAAATAACGTACCTTTAGGTGGAACTAAACCCAGAGGGAAGTAATATAAAGTGAAACTAGTTCTTTGGATCTGCTAGGTGAGAGTGAAAGTAAAGGTCACTTTTTGGTAAGTGGCTCTGAATGTTAGTAAAAGCAGAACTATGTGTTGGGGAAAAGAGTAGGAGTTGAAGGTCAAGGGGGAAATTTGGTGGCTGCAATAACTAGGGTTAATTTATGAATGGACTCTAAGCTACGTCAGTGGACACTTCTGACAAGCTTAAATGAATAGAGGGCAAGAGAGGAAGTTTTGGGGTGGGAGGAAAGTCCAGAAAACACGCTAATCAAATGTTCCACAAAAGGGAACAACTGGGTAGCCACACTGATGCTTTATTTAGTGCTTGGAGGGATCAGAGGAGGACTCAGCACAGAAACCATGAGGCTGTTCTGCTGGCCTGCTTGTCACAGAGCGGCAGGCCCCAGAGTACGGCATCTGGCTGTCAGGCGTTGTTTTGTGTCTCCTGTGTTTAAAATGAGTTTCCAAAGCATTGTTCATATGCTTCAAAGAGCAAAACACAAAAGTAGAAACAAAAAGCCTGAAACAAAGAGTAATAAGCTTTCTAAGAGGAAAAGATAGTCCATGGCCCTTTACTATGTGCCAGAGTTTATCACTGCCTTAGGCAATACACACACAGCTTTCTGAAGATGCTTTCCCAAGTCTATGTCCCAAGGGAAAGAGCCCTGCAACTGGAATCTGAAGATCTGTATTCTAGATGCACCTCTGCCATTAACTAGCCGGGGTCTAGGCAAGTACTTAGCTCGTGCTTTGTCTAGTGATTGATGCATCTCAGTGGCCTTCTACTGGGAACCTACCTTGTGTATGATAATCTCATTTTCTTCATATGTAAATTAAAGGAACTACCCTAGATCAGTTCAGCATTGGGATCAAGAGAGTTAATTTTAAATGTCACCTTTTTTGGAGAACTGTGATAAAAATCTAGGTCCTGTGATATGGTACATACACTTATTCTGCATTTATCAAAGGATTAGCCTATGTATTTTCAAGTAATAGCCCATTTTATTTTTTCTTTATTGGATATTTTCACACTGTAAAAGTTTATTCACTTTAACAAGCCAACAACAGAGAAGATTAAAAAATAATAATCTTTCTCTTCCCTCAGTTCCACTTTACTGTGATAATTAGTATTAGCACCAATATTTCACATTTTTCTCTATGCTCATGTAAATATGTGTATGTTGCTAATATGAATTATATTTAGTTATATTTGATTAATTTTAATTATTTACTAATTATAATTATCCATAATGATATTTCTTTCCCTTTTAAAAAAAATAAAAATATAGTCAGACATCACTCTGTCAATTATGTGGTCATTTTGTATTTTTTCTGAGCATTTCTCCAGGTTCATACATATTTTTATAGCCAAATAATATTGAAAATTATAAATGGGCCAAATTTATTTATTTCTCTATGACGGAATATCAAGTTGTTTCTGATGGTTTTTTCTTTTAAGTGTCACAATAGTCACTGCAGTAAAAGAAACACTTGTCTAGATATATTCTCACACACTGGCACTTTATTTACACAGGATAGACTTATCAAAGTTAGGTTGTTGAGTCAAAGGGTATAAAAATATAAACTTCTAATAATGCTTCTAGATTACTTTCCAAATTGGTTACAGCAATTTTCATTTCTATCAGCTATATATAAGAATTCTTATTTTCCTACTACTGATGTTGGCTCTAGGTATATTAATAGCTTTGCCAACAGTGAGTGTTTCATTGTTATTTTAATTTGTATTTTCCTAATTACCATTGATGTTGATCATATTTCAATATACTTGTTTTTATTTGCTTGTTCTCTTCTTAATGGTTAGTTTAGGTTCTTGACTGACTTTTCCTTGTGAGTAGCTTTTCACTTTCCTGTTTGCAATATTTCTTTGTCTAGTTATCATTTTAACAGCAAGGAGTGTTATAGAAAATAATACAAATCGAGATAAGTGGGTCAGAATTATGGAGTGTTGGCCTGGGGAGGTAGGAATTGCAACTTTATAGAGAGTGATCAAAGGCAGGACTTACTGAGGAGGTGACATTTGAGCAAGCCTGGCAGGAAGTATGAGTGAGCCATGATGTGGTTTACTTGGAAAGCAATATTTCATTCTCTATTGAGGTAACTAGTACCAAAACTCTGAGGCTAGAGCTTGCCTGGGTGTGCAATGAACACCAAGGAGGAAGGCATGCCTGGAGTAGAGGGAGCTTGAAGGGGGAGTGGCAGTCAATAATACTAGCGGTAAAAGAGAGCCAGCTCGTGGAGGTCTGTGGGTATGAACAAAACCTCGACTTTTACTCTGAGGATATGAGGATTTTGAGCAAAGGAGCAATAGGATGTGACTTGTATTTTGGAAAGATCACTGGTTGCTGGGTTTAGAGTTGCCTGCAGGGAGGCAAGGATAAATGCATGCAGACTAAGAAAGCTAGTCAGCAATTTAGCGGAGATGGTATTAACAGTTCCTCTTTACTGAGACATAANTGGAATCTATCTTCAATGTGGTGTACATCAATTTGTGTGTACAAATTTAAGAGTGGAATTAACAAATAACCAAATTTGTGGCTGTACAACCTAGGAAAATAGTTCAATGGATATGAAGAATCAGGCAAATACTCATTTGGTGTCAACCCAATAAAAATAAGTTTTGGTAAGAAAAAGTTGCTAAAGATGAAAGCCCTGAATAAGTGCTACTTTAGTCTAATCACAGAGTCAAAACAAATAACACATGCACACACACGTACCCTCTTCATACTGATGCCCTACAGTCTTTTTTGGGTCTTCAAATTGAACAGGTTAGATAGATTGATAGTTGTCCTCNTAAAGATGAAAGCCCTGAATAAATGCTACTTTAGTCTAATCACAGAGTCAAAACAAATAACACACGCACACACACGTACCCTCTTCATACTGATGCCCTACAGTCTTTTTTGGGTCTTCAAATTGAACAGGTTAGATAGATTGATAGTTGTCTTTTATAAGCTGGGTCCACCAGACAAGCCTGGTTACTTAACAGAATATCTCTGTATTGTTATTTAATAGACATCCCAAACTTCCAATCAAATATACACATAGTCACTCATGTTCTTCTGTAGACTTTCCAAAACAGAAAAGGACAGCTCCATTCTTCCTGGTATTCAGTTACAAAATATGGTTCATCTGTGATTTTTTTTTTCTTTCTCTCTCCTTTCACATCCCAATACACAAGCAAGATATGTCATCCCTATCTTAGAGACAGAGCCAGAATTTGACGATTTCTCACTGCTTCTACTATTACCACTCAGGATTAAGATTTCGTTGTCTCTCGTCCTGATTGTTATCCTCCTGAAAACTGTCCTTAACATAGTGGCCAGAGAACACTTTGAGAATACAAATCAGATGAATTACATGACTTCAATGCCCTCCCCTGTCATCAGAGTTGAAGCTGAAGTTCTTACAGTGCTGGAAAGGTGCTGCCTGATTACCCTCCATGTAATATACTTGGACTCATTTCTCCAACCTCTTCTCCTTATTTGCTCTTTTCCAAACACCTTGTACTCTTTAGTCCTTGGTGTTGAAAACAAAAACAAAAACAAATACAGTAACAGACATTTTCACTTGCTGTTCATATTGCCTAAATTGTAGTTCTCTTCAGTATCTACATTACTCATCCATTCTCTTTTATAGGTCTTTTCTCAAATACAACCTTCTCCATTTTTCTTGGGCTTCCTGATAGCTTAGTTAGTAAAGAATCTGCCTGCAATGCAGGAGACCCCAGTTCAATTCTTGGGTGGGTAAGATCTGCTGGAGAAGGGGTAGGCTACTACCCACTCCAGTATTGTTGGGCTTCCCTTGTTGCTTAGCTGGTAAAGAATCTGCCTGCAGTGCAGGAGACCTGGGTTTGATCCCTGGGTTGAGAAGATCCCCTGGAGAAGGGAAAGGCTACCTGCTCCAGTATTCTGACCAGAGAATTCCATGGACTGTATAGTAGATGGGGTTGCACAGTCAGACACAACTGAGCGACTTTCACTTACTAACTCATAGTTTTCTTATAATAACCTGCAACTCCACTGATACACCCTACCTCCTGAGAAATCTCTCTTTGCTGTAGAATCTATTGAATGAATGAATGTAATGAATTATATCAAATTAAAAAAAAACCACAAACTGTAAACACTTATTGAGTGATGGGGTCACTAGGATATAAAAAAAGAAGTGTAAGTTCAGGCTTTAACATTCACGATCCATTCTCTCAGGTCTGCTGTGTTATGTCCATGTATAAAAAACACACTTGTTCAGTTCAGTCAATCAGTTGTGTCCGACTCTTCTCCACCCCATGAATCACAGCACTCCAGGCCTCCCTGTCCATCACCATCTCCTGGAGTTCACTTAGACTCAGGGTCATCGAGTCCGTGATGTCATACAGCCAGTGATGCCATCCAGCCATCTCATCCTCTGTCGTCCCCTTCTCCTCCTGCCCCCAATCCTTCCCAGCATTAGAGTCTTTTCCAATGAGTCAACTCTTCACATGAGGTGGCCAAAGTACTGGAGTTTCAGCTTTAGCATCATTCCTTCCAAAGAAATCCCAGGGCTATCTCCTTCAGAATGGACTGGTTGGATCTCCTTGGAGTCCAAGGGACTCTTAAGAGTCTTCTCCAACACCACAGTTCAAAAGCATCAATTCTTCAGCGCTCAGCCTTCTTCACAGTCCAACTCTCACATCCATACATGACCACAGGAAAAACTATAGCCTTGAAAAGACAGACCTTAGTCGGCAAAGTAATGTCTCTGCTTTTGAATATACTATCTAGGTTGGTCATAACTTTTCTTCCAAGGAGTAAACGTCCTCTAATTTCATGGCTGCAATCACCAACTGCAGTGATTTTGGAGCCCCAAAAAATAAAGTCTAACACTGTTTCCGCTGTTTCCCCATCTATTTCCCATGAAGTGATGGGACCGGATGCCGTGATATTCATTTTCTGAATGTTGAGCTTTAAGCCAATTTTTTCCCTCTCCTCTTTCACTTTCATCAAGAGGCTNCCCCTGCCCCAAATTGGAAGCCAGTCAGTCAGAAGTACAGCTGGCCTCTGTGACTGGATTCAAAGTGAGAGCAGCCCTGTGGGACTGAGCCTTTAACCTGAGTCGGGTCAGTTCCAACTCCAGGTATCCAGGGTCAGATTGATTTGAATTGTTGGACACTCAGTTGGTGTTGGAGATTTGGTTATAGAAGAAGTCACTCATTTGGTGTCAGAAGAACGTGTTACTACACAGGCATAAGTGATGCTTGTATGAACACAAGCAGTGTTACACATGGAAGGAATATGGAGCCCAGAGGAAATAGCAAAGGTCCAAATCAGCCTTGTGCGCTCAGATCTGGAAAGTTATGGAACGCAATCGTGCTCAGTCGCGTTTGACTCTGCAACCCTTTGGACCGTAGCCTGCCAAGCACCTCTGTCCCTGAGATTTTTCAGGGAAGAATACGGGAGTGGGTTCCCATTTCCTCCTCCAGGGGATCCTCCTGACCCGGCGTTTGAACTGGTGTCTCCTTCGTCTCCTGCACTGCAGGCAGATTCTTTACCCAGTGAGCCGCTGGGGAAAGGAAAGCATGGGAAGTCTTACCTGTACTCATGTGCGGCTCTGAAGCTCTATGAAATAATTGCAGGAGAATCAAGGTCCTCTGTACTTTCACCCCGAATGGGGTGACATAAAGATCACTTACATAATTTATTATGTGATTTTAATTCACTCACTCAACAAATACTTATTGAAACTTATGATAGGCCAAGTACTATATTTCTTAATCGTAAGAAAAAAGTCAGTGACACATTCGGGAGTATTAGATAGACTTATACCTAATTTTACATGACTGCTTCTAAGAATAGAGAAAATTATTGACATTTAAAATATTTTTAAGGCAAAACATTTTATGTAACATACCTAAGTTTGTTGTTTAAATACATCTGAAGGATGACTGAATGTTTACTATGTGTCAGAAGCTCTACATGTATTATCTTATTTAATCCTCACAACAGTTATTATCCCCATCAGAAAGATGAGAAAATGAAGATTTTTAGAGAGATAAGTAACTTACCTAAAAAATGTGATTTGAACTCAAGCAGTCTAACTCAAGAAACCACACTCTTAATCACAAACCTTTCTTTAAAAGGTGTCAGTGAGATAATGGATGCTCTTTACTTGTCAGTAAATAAGAATTTCTACCAGCTGAGCTCAAAAGGATAGGTAGGAGTTTCCCTGAGCCATCCTCTAATAAATTACACCATATAATAAAGAAGGATTACTACTGTATGCAGAGTGTGGAGTAAGTTGAGCCAGTAGTATGGACACACACACAGTACGATGTGTAAAACAGATAGCTAATGGGAATCTGCTGGGTAGCATAGGGAGCTCAATTGGGTGCTCTGTGATGGCCTAGAGAGGTGAGATGGGGAGGTGAGAGGGAGGCTCAAGAGAGAGGGGATATATGTATACTTATATCTTATTTATGTTGCTATACAGCAGAAACTAAACAACGCTGTAAGGCAACTATACTCCAATTAAAAAATAAATTTAAAAAGATCGCCACTATATAGAGATTAACTAAACCCTTGTACTCTAGAATATTTCTAATAGTCTTAAATTGAACCAGGTTTGGTAATTATATTTTTGATGATAAAAGTCCATGTGTTTCTTTAGGGCAACATTTGTTAATACATTGCCTGTAATTCTAGCTTCCTGTTATATTTTAATAGTTGCCCAATCCAAATTCTTTCATGCATCCTCCAAAGTTCTCACAGATCAACAAGAAGGGCAAATAAAACCCAAAATAGGTATCTGTAGCATAAGCAAGTGTCTCAGCCCACTTGAACTTTCCTAAGAAAATGGCACAGACGACGTGCCTTCAACAACAGAAATGTACTTCTCACAGTTCTGGAGGTTGGAAAGTTCAAAAGGAAGGTGCCAGTGAAGTAAGCTTAATTCTGAGGCCTCTTCTTTTGACTTGCAGGTTGTGCCGTATTGCTGGGCGCTCACTCAATCTCTGTGTGTGTGTGGAGAGAGAAAGAGCTCAAGCCAGCTTTTCTCTTCCCATAAGGACACTGATCCTATTGCACTAGTACTCCACCCTTATGACTTTGTGTGTGCTGTGTCCTAAGTTGCTTTGGTTGTGTCTGACTCTTTGTGTCCCCATGGACTGACGTCCACCAGGCTCGCTGTCCATGGCATTCTCCAGGCAAGAATACTGCAGTGGGTTGCTGTGCCCTCCTCCAGGAGGTCTTCCCCACCCACGGGTCCAACCTTCACCTTTTACGTCTCCTGCATCGGCAGGCAGGCACACTACCACTCGTGCCACCTGGGAAGCCCCTTTGACTTCATTGAACCATAACTATTCCCCAAGAGCCCTATCTCCAAATATAGTCACACTGCTTTAGGGATTCAACATAGGAACTTGGAGAAAACACAATTCAGTCCATAGCCATAGGGGTCAGAGAATACTACAAATTTTAAGCTCAAACAAACAGAGCTAGGTTTGGGAACGATGTGAGATCAGGATCTGGTGAAGGATGTGTTGAAAACAGGAGCACTGGGGTCTAGTGGTGATGAACGTCAATAAAATCTTCCCGAGGAAAAAAGTCCTCGTTATTTAAAAAAGTACATGACAGAGTCAACTTGTTTATATTGCCTCTCTTATATGATCTGTATCTCAGAATAGTCATATAGTTTTGGGGGAAACTTTTAGATAGAATTATTCCACAAAATGAAACAATGATAGAATGTACTATGGCTATTTTAAAATCATAATGATAAACGAATGGATCTAGACAAGTATCAGAGGTTGATAGTAATCCAAACAAGAGATGAGCAAGCAACTATTTTCTGGTAGAAGTGTGTAATGTCACCTATAAAGTAAAGAAATTTTGCCAAAAGGAATTGTTAGTTGCTCACTCATGTCCGACTCTTTGCAACCTCATAGACTGTAACTCGCCAGACCCCTCTGTCAATGGGATTTTTCAGGCAACAATATTGGAGTGGGCTGCCATTCCCTTCTCCAGGAGATCTTCCCAACTCAGGGATTGAACCCAGGTCTCCTGCATTCCAGGCAGTTTCTTTACCATCTGAGTCAAATGAATAAATAAAATCTGATTCTGACCAAGCCTTTAGATCTAGGGAACAATTTATAGTAAATACAGTGGACAGAGGAACATCTATTATATGATCAACATGATTGCTACTGGCAAACTGTACAAATGACCCAGTTCCTTCAAGAGACAACAACAGTAAAACAAAACAACAAAACTCCAAGAAAAATTAAAGAAGGAGAAGATAGAGGAAGCTATAGACCAAAAGATAATTAAAAGCTATAAAAATCAAATTAAATATTTGATCCTAGTTCAATAAACTGTAAGTAGAAACAAGTTAGTTGGGGAAAATTTTACCACTGGATATTTTGTGATGTTAAGGAGTTGTTAATATTGTTAAATACCCATTTGAATGCAAAGTTACAAGGAATAGCAAGGAGAGATAAGAAAGCCTTCCTCAGTGATCAATGCAAAGAAATAGAGGAAAACAATAGAATGGGAAAGACTAGAGATCTCTTTAAGAAAATTGGAGATACCAAGGGAACATTTCATGCAAGATGGGCTCAATAAAGGACAGAAACGGTATGGACCTAACAGAAGCAGAAGATATTAAGAAGAGGTGGCAAGAATACACAGAAGAACCACACACAAAAAAGATCTTAATGACCCAGATTAACACGATGTTGTGATCACTCACCTAGAGCCAGACATCCTGGAATGTGAAGTCAAGTGGGCCTTAGGAAGCATCACTATGAACAACGCTAGTGGAGGTCATGGACTTCCAGTTGAGCTATTTCAAATCCTAAAAGATGTTGCTGTGAAAGTGCTGCACTCAATATGCCAGCAAATTTGGAAAACTCAGCAGTGGCCACAGAACTGAAAAAGGTCTGTTTTCATTCCAATCCCAAAGAAAGGCAATGCCAAGGAATGCTCAAACTACTGCACAATTGCACCCATCTCACACACTAACAAAGTCATGCTCAAAATTCTCCAAGCCAGGCTTCAGCAATATGTAAACTGTGAACTTCCAAATGTTCAAATTGAATTTAGAAAAGTCAGAGGAACCAGAGGTCAAGTTGCCAACATCGTTGGATCATGGAAAAAGCAAGCGAGTTCCAGGAAAACATCTATTTCTGCTTTATTGACTATGCCAAAGCCTTTGACTGTATGGATCACAACAAACTGTGGAAAATTCTGAGAGAGATGGGAATACCAGACCATCTGACCTGCCTCCTAGGAAATCTGTATGCCGGTCAAAAAACAACAGTTAGAACTGGAAATGGAACAACAGACAGGTTCCAAATTGGGATAGGAGTATGTCAAGGCTGTATATTGTCACCCTGCTTATTTAATTTACATGCAGAGTACATCATGAGAAACACTGGGGTGGAAGAAGCACAAGCTGGAATCAAGATTGCTGGGAGAAATAGCAATAACCTCAGATATGCAGATGAAACCACCCTTATGGCAGAAAGTGAAGAACTAAAGAGCCTCTTGATGAAAGCGAAAGAGGAGAGTGAAAAAGTTGGCTTAAAGCTCAACATTCAGAAAACTGAGATCATGGTGTCTGGTTCCATCACTTCTTGGCAAATAGATGGAGAAACAATGGAAACAGTGACAGACTTTATTTTCTGTCTCCAAAATCACTGCAGATGATAACTGCAGCCATGAAATTAAAAGATGCTTGCTCCTTGGGAGAAAAGCAAGGACCAACCTAGACAGCATATTAAAAAGCAGATACATTTCTTTGCCAACAAAGGTCCATCTACTCAAAGCTACGGTTTTCCCAATAGTCATGTATGGATGTGAGAGTTGGATTAGAAAGAAAGCTGAGCACAGAAGAGTTGATGCTGTTGAACTATGGTGCTGGAGAAGACTCTCAAGCATCTCTTGGACTGCAAGGAAAGTCAAACGACTCAATCCTAAAGGCAATCAGTCCTGAATATTTATTGGAAGGACTGATGCTGAAGCTGAAGCTCCAGTACTTTGGCTGCCTGATGCAAGCAACTACCCATTAGAAAATACCCTGATGCTGGGAAAGATTGAAGTTGGGAGGAGAAGGGGATGACAGAGGATGAGATGGTTGGATGGCATCACCGACTTGGTGAACATGAGTTTGAGCAAACTCTGAGATTGGTGATGGACAGGGAAGCCTGGAGTGCTACAGTACATGGGGTTGCAAAGAGTCAGACATGATTCAGTGACTGAACTGAATAAAGATATTTTGGGTGTCTTTTAAAAAAGAAAGTCTTATCTTTCAGAAATTCACAGATGACAAGAAATGACATCTTCAATTTTCTTCAAATAATCCAAAGTTGGGGGTTAGGTGTGGATAGAGTTTGAAATAAGATTTCCCATGTGTTGAATATTATAAAAACTGCTATGATGATTAAGGGCTTCAATATAATGCTTTCTCTACTTTTGCATAATTAGGAAATATTCATAATATATTTTAGAATGGAATATATCAGAATTTTGAGGAAAAAAAGGAGGGGAAAGTCCCATTCCAAATGGGAAAATACTCAGAATGTGTCTGAGAACTGGTTTCTGGGCACCCAAAGATCAAAAGGCCACCATCAAGAAGTGTGAAGAGGCGGATGCTTTCTACTTGCAGGCTAATAGTTTAGCCCGTCAATGTTTCATGGATATAGCAACAATGAGACTTCTATTTCAGAAACAAAAGACTTGAGTGCTCACAGAAACATCAGCTCCCAGAGTATCCGTGTTTTTGATAAATCAGCTAGTCCCTCAAGCCCAGTTCTCAGAGTGAGATGCAAAGCTGGACTTGGGAGCAAGTTTACTGCACTACAGAGGAGGAGCTCTGATGCTAGAAAAGTGACTAGTTTATACTGGACAGTACACATGCCTGCCCCTGCTATTAAGAGAGACCCTACAATCCAAAACTGCAAGCGACTGTGCCCTTTAGTCCAGAGAAGACATTATTTTGGTCTTCTAAAATTTTTTTTTAAATGAAAAGCTTGGAAAGGTAGCCCAGAACAAAGGCAGTCAGTGCCTCTGCTTGTAAGACATGCATGAATGTGGGGGCCTCATGGAGAATTGTCTCCTACCAGTGACAGCCTTGAGAAGGCACCATTGTGAAGGAGAGGATGAGACTTGGAAGAAGGAAGCATTCTGTAGAGTCTAGTGGTGAAGGGATATAGGAAAGAAGGCTGTGGAATTCAACGCTATAAAAACAAAACCAAAAGATACATCAACGTTGACAACATAAATTAGCAAAAAAAAAAAAAAAAAAAGTATTTATCTTATCACCAAAGGGTCCTCTTGAGCTAAGAAACCTAGTAAGATATCCTCAGCAAGTCTATATATAGACAACTATTATTCCCAGTCCATGAAATGATTATAAAATGGACAGTTGACAACCACTAAAAACTACAAGAAGAAAAACAGAAAGTAAGAATCAATAGATTTTAGCTGATCAAAATATTCTCTAAAATGCCAAACATGAAATTCATGAAAACGGTAATAAAACAGCTATCCCAACAAGCATTAAACATCTTGAAATAAACATTTTTAGATATAAAACAGACCTTAAATCATGAATTCAAAAAAACCCAGAATAGAAGTGAGCAAAATAACAGTGTAAGTAAGGTGAGATATGATCAAACTCAAGAAAAAAAAGATGGTAAAAAAAAGATAAAAATTATCTCATAAGTAAAGGCCAAATTACATGGTATCCAAGGAGGGATAGATCTGACTACATATCTCATAAGAGATTCTGAGTAGAGAGACAAAAGTATAATGAAATAAGTAGTATCCAAAAGAAAGTGCTTGATAGAGAACAGTGAAAAAAAAAAAATTCAGTACATATTTGATTTTTCTGAACAAGAAAAATAAAACAATGAAATAAAACAAGCGTTAAAAGTATAATCAAAGTAAAAAAAATGAAGTCTTAATCTTATTGTTAAAAGGTTCTCCCCGCCACTATATACCTTCAAAATTACAAGATAGAGTCTAGTAAGACTATTCAGTTTTTAAGAATCAGTTCTCTGGGGGAAAAAGGAAATACCAAGAAACTAGTTTCTTGACTGAAACAAAAGAAGAAAGACAAAAATGACACAGCATTTAAAAAACAATAAGGAAAATATGAGTAAAGAATCATATATCCAACTAAGCTGTTTTACATGTATCAAAACTAAAGGAAAATTTGGCAAAAGGACTGATGATGAATGTTAAAATAGATCTAAGAATATACTCAAGACTAAAACAAAAGTGAGAACAAGTGTGGAAAAGTATTATCTAAATATGGGTTCTGACAAAATAAAAGTAATTTTAAAAGTTATAGGAGAAGGAAAAATATAAAAATTAGAATAAGTTCATTGCTTATAGTTCATAGACTATAGATAGGAGTCAAAGAATATTATTTAAATCTAACAAACCAGGGAGGAGAAACCTAACTAAGGGGGAAAAGAGATAAGGGAATTTTAAGAGTTATTAGCAAAGAGTTAGGCACCTGCTGGTCCATTTAGTCAAGGCTATGGTTTTTCCAGTGATCATGTATGGATATGAGAGTTGGACTCTGAAGAAAGCTGAGGGCTGAAGAATTGATGCTTTTGAACTGTGGTGTTGGAGAAGACTCTCGAGCATCTCTTGGACTGCAAGGAAAATCAAACAACTCAATCCTAAAGGCAATCAGTCCTGAATATTTATTGGAAGGACTGATGCTGAAGCTGAAACTCCAGTACTTTGGCCACCTCATGAAGAGTTGACTCATTGGAAAAGACTCTGATGCTGGGAGGGGTTGGGGGCAGGAGGAGAAGGGGACGACCGAGGATGAGATGGCTGGATGGCATCACGGACTCGATGGACATGAGTCTGAGTGAACTCCGCGAGTTGGTGATGGACAGGGAGGCCTGATGTGCTGCGATTCATGGGGTCGCAAAGAGTCGGACACGACAGAGAGACTGAACTGAACTGAACTGAGGATCAAAATACAAGCTTTTCTAAATGCAAAAGTAAGTACTAAATATAAGCAAAAAAGACAGATCAAGTGAGGAAAGAAACAGTAAATCTAAAGTTAATATTTATGTTAAGTAATAAGACAGAACTGAGAACAAACATACTGATCATATTGACAAATGTAAATGGGTTTAACTTGGCTGTTTCATGAACAAGATGTTGATCATGGCTTACAAAGCAAAATCCATCTCTGTGCTGAGTAGAAAAGACACTCCAAAACCAAATGATCCTGGGAGGCTCACAGTAAGGGTTTGGGCTAAGAGACAAATAGAAACAACAGTAGAAGTGCTGGGGTTGATTTTAGCAAGGTAGAATTCAGGTGCCAATCATTAAAGGAGACCAGTTGACTGTGACGTTAACTGGGTATAAATACACTTGATGACATACCAAGTCTCTGGCTATTGAATTGAAAATGTCAGAAAACATTAAGCCTCAGTATCTAAACACCAAGTCTCACTTATGAAATTATTCTCAAAATTGATCTTGACTTACTGTTTCAGTAATGGGCATATATTCCATCAGGTATATAGCACATATGAATTTCACTTTTTTTCTTACATCCCTGTTAAAACACCAAGAAACAAACTCTTTAAACCATCATTAACCCACAAGAACACAGAGAATTGGGAGAGAAGACAACTTAGATAAATTTCTTTTTCCAATCAGTTTTTGGAAAAAGGAAAGCAGAAGTTGTAACTGAAGGACGGGAGCAGAGGAAGTTAAAACCCACGTCTTTAGACAGAGACGCTGCTAAGAAGTGAGACCAATTTGCCGCCATAGAATTTCTGAGAGGCTGAGCATTTGAAAGGAGTGAAAAAAGTGTTGAAACAGGGAACTGATTTGCTCTCTGATTTCGGAGCATTTGAATCCCTGAGGTCTGTTTTCAGGAGAATCTGGGAAGCCAGGCAGCTATCTTAATAGCCACACATGGCCAGAGGCTGATTCTTTTGGGAAGATGAAACCCAAAGTCTCTGGATTCAGGGACAACAGTCACAGAAGGAGTCTGGGGTGGAGGCGAAGGGTTGCATGAAAATCTACATAGTAAATAAGCTGTAAATAGTCTGAGAGCTGTTCCCTCCCTTTTGCTCTAAATAGTACAGCCATTCGTATATTTCAAGACTGCTAGTTGGAAAAACTCTTACTAGAAAAACTGAACAGCCGGGAAAGGCCAACGATTAGAAGTTCTGAGGTAGTAAAGAAGGTTCTAGGAAAAAGACTGTACGGTTGGCCCTTTGGCCAACAATCCAGACTGGAGAGAAGGACAGAGAACTCAGGAAGAGAGGATGTTAGGTAAAAAGTAACTGATGGCGCTGACTGTAGAGCAAAAAGCCTGCTATTGGGTAGGTTTTCTCAGTTTGTGAGAAGGGCTTCTAGAAAGATGATCAACTGAAGTGGCAAAGCAACTTTAACCTCAGCAAGGGATAGTATTCTTAGGAAAGACATTTTGACTAGAGTGAATTGCTTGCTTCAACACTGAATAATATCTGGAGCAATAATAACAATGTAGAAAAATTACTCTATTTCTGGAGGGAAAGTGTTATTTTGCTTGGGTGCATATCAGACGTTTTAAGTTTTTCTGTACTTTCATTTAATATTCCACTTTTAAGAATTTACCCTAAGAATATAAAAGTGAATATGTACAAAGATTTAAATATAAGCCTGTCTATTGCAGCGCTGTTCCTAATAGTAAAAAAATTAGATACAACCAGAATGTTTCAAATAGGAAATCAGTTAAATCAGTAGTGATATGGCTTAATAATTGGATACTGTAGAGATGAATATTTACTTAGAAAGATATACCTACTTAAAATTTTTTATAAGCGACTTTTTCTCTATAGTCTCATTTTTATGGAAAAAAGGATAAAAAAAGAAGTAGAAAGAGATCTGAAAACTTCAATTAGTAGACATTTCCAGAGTTAGTACTAAACTTGAGTTTTCTTTCTTTTCATCTGTATTTGCAAACACTAAAGCCGTCTGCATAATTGCAGCAACTGTTAAAATTGACACACACAGAAAGAACTGACTTATAACTCAGGTTTTAATGTCATAGTTAGAAAATAGAAACTATTTTCAAAAAGAGACAAGACAAGAAGAAGAAGAAGATGGCATGGCAGCAGGTTAATTTCTAATGGTCGGAGAAATTTTCCGCTTAGCAGAGGAGTGATCTTTCAGGCTAAATTAGTCTCTACTCACTCAGTCATTCAATAAATATTTGAGGGCATTTACCACATTTACTCACTATGATCAGCTCTTTTCCTACAAAGAGCAATTAACCTTTAGGCAGGTAAGACAGAAGCTATTGGAAATAATGAAGAATCATATGCTGAAGTTAATATTTCCGTGTAGTTTGTAATCTACTTTAAGATATAAGAGTGAAAGGACTATCCAAGCTGCATAAAATACTAAGTAGTATAAATCTGATTATGAATAAGGGCACCCCAAGAGTGTCATATTCAAATATTGATAACAAGAACAGTGTAGAGTGGGAAACTCATCTAAGTTTTGTTGCTATTATTTACATTTCCTTTCCTGTTTATATTCTAAAATTAAGTGTACAGAATGAAATAAAAATTTTTTTAAAGACAAATCATCCAAATGATTGGAGTTTTAAATTTTATTTCACTTTAATATTTTCTGCAATAATTGAAAACACTGAGCTGGTAATATAAGGAAAATAATGGAACTTACATGGTTAGAACAATGTAAGTAATTGAGTTTGGAAAGCAGATATCTCCAGCTTAGAAATATATCCTAGATATAAAACGGAAAATTGATTCTATACTGCAGTTGCCTTGGAAAGTGAGGTGATGCAACTTAAGTAATTACAATCCTTCCTTAACAAAGCAATGTATTCAGAATATAAAGTGAGGACAGCATTTCAATATAAAAATTAGCAAATGACATAAATGACTAAGAGCAGGGAAAAAAATTTTATTTCAAACAAATTCTGAACATAACTTCCCTACTTTCTAAAGTAAACCTAGGTTTGAACAGAACTGTCGTAGCATTTGAAATAATAGAAGCCTACCTGCAATGAAAAAACCCAATTCACTAAGGGTATTAAACTTAATGGACAGAGGAACCTGGTGGGTTCCGGTCCCTGCGATTGCAAAGAGTCGGACACGACTGAACAACTTTCATTTCATTAAACTTAAAATTTCATTTATATGAAGGAATAAAAGAGAAAGACCCAAACCAAAAGCAAGTCAAAATTTCCAGACTCAATCTCTTCATTTTTCTGTGTTCTTTCCTCACTTAGTGTTTTGATACAACTTCCTGTCAGGGCAGTATAAAGAGAGATGTCAATTCATTACTTCTAGATTGCCCTGAAAACTGGAATTTTGCTAACACATATCTTTCATCCTGTTGCTTGCCTTTGAACTGTGTCAAATTCAAGCCATGAAAACTAAATGTACTGCCTTAGAAGGGTCCATGTATTTAATAACCACATTGGAGGACAAGCTATTAGCTTAAACTCTGAAGCCTTCTGCAAAAACAAACAAACAAACAAACAAAAGAAAAAAAAGGCAACTCTTAAGAATTGCCACACACAGAAAGTACGGATTTGTAACTCATTCAGCTGGCTGTATGTTTTTTGTGGCCTGACACCTCCAAGAGAGCTCTGTGCCTCAACAATTAATACCAAAAATGTTTCCACTGAGGTAAATTCTGGCAGATTCAGTCTCTAGAGACAAAATTTTATGCTGAGAGGTAGTATCAGTTCTTCCTAGATAACTGACAAGTAGCTCCTTTGGAGAATTCTAACTTGCTGTTTTTTCCAACAGTCTTTCCCCAAACACCTCCTAGCATATAGTAGGAACTTTAGGAATGATTGTTGCATTTAATCAAACAAAAAGTTATGTAGGCATAAAGTATTAAAAACATTCAGAACAAAAGATATACTGTGGATGTCTTCTTGGGCGTTTTGTTTAAGCTAGGCCTTAGTAAATGGAAAGTCTATGTTTATCCCATGGGTGCTGTTTGCATGGAAGAAAAAAAACCTTTTCCGAAATGTGCTTGATGGAATCTGGCTGAGAACACAAGTTTTCTAAAACCCCCCTGTCTTAAGTCTCTGTGAATGTATCCATCCAATAAAAGTTAATTTTATGCAATATATTACACATAAACACATGCTGAAGATGCTACTTTCTTATTTTGGAAAGAGAAGACATTTAATTAGACTGTTGTCTAGGAGCCCAATGTAACTTTGATGTTTATTAGTTTGAAGAATTATAATTTCTGAAAAACTGACAGATTTGTCTCATGAATTTTAATACTGAAACTATTTAAATTAAAGCATGACTAAGAGTTAGCAAAATTTATGAGAAAAAAAAAATAGATGGTGATCTGTGAGGTTCAGTGAGTCTTTGAAATACTTATTCAGCACTTCAAAATTAATTTCCTCTTTTATCTAACCAACCAATTTGAATGGATAGAAAATATGTCTGTCTGAGCAAGTAGATGATACTATTAACTTCTCACATCACCATGCGATAGCAACTGTATAACTGGGCTTTTATTCTGCCCTTCCAGAACAGTTTAATTTAGAGTCAGGTAAGAAGTAGGCTAAAAACAGAGGCCAAAAGAATTGTAAAAATGCTGATAATATCATAAAAATGATCGTGTTAGCTCTTGCTTACCACATAGCCTTGCTCCAACCAAAACATCTGCCTATCACCCCATAAACGTCCCTACACTACTCTTCCCTTTATAAGCAAAAAATGAAGCTTTTTAGGGACCTTTAATAGTCAGCAGCTGTTTGGCTGCCAAACACTACATCTGGAAGGGAGTGTACTATTCATGTGGCGAAAAAGCTTATTGTTTACTTTCCTTTAAGCCCACCAGTGTTTTACATAAAGACATTTAAATGCTTCGAACATGGGGAAAGACACAGGAGGTCCTTAACCAGTATACTGTTCAAAACCAGTATGTTGTTCCCAGAAGACAATGAAAAACAGAGATTGTAGTCGACCATGTTCAAGACATAGGATGAGCGAGTGCTAACGTAAGTGGGCTTAATGCCAGTTAAAGGGCATACGTCATGGTAATTTAACATTCATTTTACTCTACTGAGATTACCTCTACTTGAGTCTATAATGAATCATAATAGTTTTTCTTGCTAGGATAATAATTATAATTTTCTGAATACGTTATTTAAAAAAATACTTACATTTCTTAAAATGAGCATTAGAACAAGGGAAAAAAAATCTGCTTTAGAAAAATTCAAATAGGAGCTGGTCTTGTAAGAGAACATCAAAGCCAGGATGACCCCAGGATCATCGTATGTTGAGTGGGATTTTTTTTTTTTTTTAACGTGGACCATTTCTTTCCAAGTTTTTATTGAATTTGTTACAGTATTGTTTCTGATTTATATTTTAGTTTTTCAGCCTGGAGGCATGTGGGCACTTAGTTCTCTGACCAGGGATCAAACCTGTACTCCTTGGATAGGAAGCGGAAGTCTTAACCACTGGACCACCAGGGAATTCCCCGGGTTGCTTTTTAAATAATGTGACTTGAGGTTCTGTTAACAGGAAATATAAAAACCATAAAATATTAATTTACTGTGATAGTGTCTCCCTGGGATCAAAATTGTTTCCTCTGCTCCTTTACTTTAAAAAGAAGTTTGGTATGATAACCACGATACTAGTGTATCGCCTTCATGAGGTGGCAAGTTTTACCCTCACAGAACCTAAAATGGTCCAAGTAGACAGGGGTTGGTTTAGGAGAGAAGTAGGGGCAGATGACCAGCACTCGCTGTTCAGTTCCCACCCCGTGTTCTCTCACAGCCCTCCTTTCTTCCTGTCTTTCTCACCTCCCCTGAGATGAAGGCATGGGCTGCAGCCTTCATCCACCTATCCTTCTCTGGACCCCAAGTCATACACTAAAAACATTAACCTGAAAACCATCTCCTGAGCATTTTAAATTACTGTCAAAGGACCTATCTCTCTCATTCTCTTAGAAAAACAAAAACTTTACTACTGTAGAAAAAACTATGTTAAATTCTGAGTAATTTTCATCATAGGTAAATGGAGAGAATCTAAACATTAATTTGGGTTGCTGAGGAGAGGAGGCAATAGAATGGGACTCAGGAGCTTACAGTCTTTCTAATTCTCCACATGGAAGAAAATGGTGTGTGTGTGGGAGAGGGGGCAGAGGGGATCCCCCAAAAGGAGATCCCTACCTTTTTGCATCATGGTTATACAGAAGGAAAAGCTTCGTAGAGTATATAAAGATACGTAGAGTATACGTATTTTCAAAACACAGAAACAATAGATTTGTCTGCCTTCCCTTTTTCCTCTCTTCTTTTTTCCTTTCCTTTCTTTCACGCATTTCATTTTAAACTGGTAAAATTTGCCAAATATTGACCTTTGCTATCAAAGGAGAATGGGGTATCATCTTTCCTAGAAATCATTCAATGTCATATTTTGTCTTCTATGCTTCTATAATATCTACAGTATCTTAGAGGTTGTCAATAAAATCAGTTAATCTTCAAACTACTCCTGTGAAGCGAATTCCTATTTTACTTACACATTTTGTAACAATTTATATGAAATTGATCAATGCTTATTGTAGACCTACTGCTAAAGTGTGTTATATGCCAGTTTCTTTTCTTGAGGTAGATAAACTCTTATTAAGAAGACAAGACTTATATATACAGCACAATTTATAGAACAATAAAGAGTAGCACATAGTAAAATGTTTGTTATATAATTAAAGGCTAAAATGCTTGTTATTGACACTGAATACACCGGGTAGAGAGGAATGGAAGAAATCAGCATTTCTACATATATTCAAACTTCTGGTCACCCCCCTGCCAATTTCAGGCACTGTGACCAGATTAGCTGATTGTGAACCCTTGTTCAGAAATCGTAATGGCTTCCCTTGTGCACAGTTGTGATTTTCACAGTGGAAGTACATATGAGCTTCTTTTAATGAAATAATTTCATAATCTAAGAATCCTGAGACTATGTCTCCAGACCCACAGGTTATGAGAATCCAAGTTTGAGTACTCCTGAGTCGAGAACCTGAGGGTAATTATTTCTTTAAATCACCCTTCACTTGCAAGAAGTTGTCTTCATAGCCAAACACTGGCCTGTATAATTAACCCTCAGCTATTTAGTCTCTCACTCAAGATGCAGGTTGTATTCCATACTGGATGTGGAAGTCAAACTGAACTACTCACTGGTCCAATACAAGTCCTCAATTTACCTATGTGACTTTTTTGTATACTTTGTGACTTCAGCCTGGAATATTCTTTCATTTTTCTCTTTTTCCATCTATCCCCCTATTTTTTTTTTTTTTGCCAGAAATTAAGTCAAATAAATCCTTCACACACATCTTAATGCTCATTAATAGAATTCTTACCTTCCTCTCATATCTCAGGGCAGATTATCTGTGCCTCTATTATGAGACAAAACATTCAACATACATTATACTTAGGGGTGTGTGTGTATGCCTGGTTTTTTACTTTTAAACTGCAAACAGCTAGAGGAAAAGGACTGGATCCAGTTCACCATCTAGGAGCGACTGGCACACATCTTGTGCCAAATGAGAAGTCAAAGAAACAACTATATGAATCAATGAATAGAGTGAAGCTTGAGAAAAGCTTGAGAAAAGCCAGAAACGACCATAGAATATAGCAAGTGACTGAAAAAGGAGTTTTTTGATAAGGGGATTGGTAAATTTCTCACCTTATACTTGAGCTAAGGATTTTAATAACTCAGGAAAGAAGATACAGCTACTCTTCATCTTATTAATGAAATAGGTTGCTTCCTAGGAGAAGTTATGTGCTCTTCAAGAGAAATTATCTTAAGATTCAAACTTGTCAAGGGAAATTTACCAAACATGTTAAAAAATATCAAATCTGTTCAAATGCTCCATGCTGTTATCCACAATGTCAGCTTTCTTATCAACTGAAGAGTTGATACCTGTATCTGGATATCTGTACCCAGATAAGTTCCAGGGCTTCCTTGGTAGCTCAGATGGTAAAGAATCTGCCTGCAATGCAGGAGAACCCAGTTCGATAACTGGATTGGGAAAATCCCCTGGAGAAGGGAATGGCAATCCACTCCAGTGTTCTTGCTTGGGAAATTCCACGGGCAGAGGAGCCTGGCAGTCTAAAGTCCAGGGGGGTCGCAAAGAGTCGGACATGACTGAGTGACAAACACCAAAAAGTTCTCATCTACTCTTATTAGACTCAAACCTTTTGTCTGAAAGCTGAAGTGCTCCAATTAGAATATTTCTATTAGAGGCATACATTCTGTAAATAAAGTATCTGCAATTACCTTTCAGAATCTTCTGACTGATTGGTGAACATGACCAGTTTCTCTTCGTGTTTCTCTTTTTTATTGAAGAGTGGTCCACATGGAATCTAAAAGGAAAAAAAAAAAAACCCCGAAGGACTTGAGATTTGGCCATATCTCAAAGGAAAATAAATATATCCATCAGTAGAGGAGAAACCACCCATTGAACACATATTTCCCAAAAGCCATGTTTTTATTCTCATGTCTTGTTTTCGGCACTGCCAGTTATGAGAAGACAGGCTGTGAACTTGCCTTCTGTCTAGTTTCCATCAGAGGTAAAATACTGGGTGTAAACATAAGGACCCAGTCTTCCAGTTAAGGAAGAATCTCATGACAGGGAGAAATTGTCCAGGAGCAAGTGAGGAAAGCTGCACATTCCAATGCACGAGTCATAAACTGTTAAAGTTGTCAGACTGACATGTTTGTAGTTCAGTTAGCCACAGTCTATGAATGAGTTTTCCAGGAGAGCCTAATGACCCAATGACACCAAGAGCTTTCTTCTCAGAACCACATTCATTCCAACTTTTTCTCCCATAGGAGTTAGTGATTATTTCCATGATTTTCAGGGTACAAAGAATTAGTAATGTGATTATTAAAAAAGAAGTAGGAAATTTAGAGGTGTATGTAAGACGCAAAGTTTTTTCCATTTTCCACTTTTTTTTCCTTATTTAATATTAATTGTAACTTAAGCACCAAACTGTGGCCAAACATTATACAGACATCATAGTCCCTTATGGGGATTAAAGTAGATTCTTGAGACTGAAGCACTGGAAGACTTGTGTATGTTTTAAAAGCCAATTCCTGCAGGCACTTAACACATTTGAAATGCATCTGGAAACCACTATTGCTGAGATCCCATTAGAAACGTTAGGCAGTTCAGGACTGTGGGAAACATGAAGCCCCTTTGTTTGAGTTTTATGAGTTTCTATTTAAGTGTAACAACAACCAAAAAAAAGTTTGTTTGTTAAAATGCTCCAAGAAGGATTTGTTTTAGGTATTGGCAAGCTGTCTTTACATAGTGTGGGAGGGTGGCTTTGAATTTTGTTTTGTTTTCAGCTTGTGACAGCTGTTTAAAAGTCATCCATTACCACCATGGTCGGACACGACTGAAGCGACTTAGCAGCAGCAGCCAGTGACTAGATGAAAGCAAATGCCTTTCAGGACTGCTGTAGGAATCAGGCCACCAACTAGTACAGCTATCTTTTATCTATATAAAATTGTGAAATTGCCCCGTTTCTTCATGTGGCATTTTGGAAATACCATACAATTCTGTAAATGCTTGACAAGGCATGCAAGTGATATGCTATCTGACAAAGCATGACTTGCAATAAGGGTGCACGCGAAATTTCTGGAAGATGAAGTTTTTAAAAGTTAATTCGTTAATAAATTACAATTGAACTAAGGTTTAAAAAATATCCTTAATGGTTTCATTATTCCTAAAATTACTTTTAAAAAATGTTAATTTCCCAGCAGACCTGAAATGGCACATGGAGTCCGAGTTTTAGAGAACCATAGAATTTGAGACATTGGAGAATACTGAGAATTATGACACTATCATTTTTACAGAGGAAACAAGCTCAAAGAGGACAAATGATTTGGCTAATTAATGACTGACCTAGGATTAGATGTTAAACCATTCAACCCCTAGTCCATGAATTTATATTGCNTGTTGCCATTTCCTACTCCTGTTGATCTTCCCAACCCAAGGATTGAACTCACATTTCCTGTGTCTCCTGCACTGGCAGGCAGATTCTTTACCACTAGGCCACCTGGGAAGCCCAGCCTGGCTGACTAGTATTCTGTTGTATTATGTATATATATACACATAATACATATATATATGGATATACACTACATATATATAATATATATATGGATATACACTACATCTTTATCTATTCATTTGTTGATGGACATTTACATTGCTTCCATAACTTGGCTATTGTAAATAGTGCTGCTTTGAACATTGGGGTGCATGGGTCTTTTCAAATTAGTATTTTGCCTGGATATATGCCCAGGAGTGGGATTGCTGGATCATAAGATAACTCTATTTTTAGTTTTTTGAGGAACCTCCATACTATTTTCCATAGTGGCTGAACCAGTTTACATTCCCACCAAACATTGTAGAAGGGTTCCCTTTTCTCCATACCCTCTCCAGCATGTATTATTTGTANGTGTTCATTGGAAGGACTGATGCTGAAGCTGAAACTCCAATCCTTTGGCCACCTGATGCAAAGAACTGACTCATTGGAAAAGACCCTGATGCTGGAAAAGATTAAAGGCAGGAGGTGAAGGGGACAAAAGAGGATGAGATGGTTGGATGGCATCACTGACTCAACGGACATGAGTTTGAGTAAATTCCGGGAGCTGGTGATGGACACGGAGGCTTGCTGCAGTCCATGGGGTCGCAAAGAGTTGGACATGACTGAGTGGCTGAACTGAACTGATTGAATATAGTTCCCTGTGCTATACAGTAGGACCGTATTACTTATCCCACTCTATATATACAATTTGCATCTACTAATCCTGAACTCCCAATCCAACACACTCCAATCTCCTTCCCTCTTGGCAGCTGCCAGTTTATTCTCTATGTCTCTGATTCTGTTTCATAGCTAGATTCATTTGTGTCATATTTTAGATTCCACAAATGCAATATCATCATATGGCATTTGTGTTTCTCTTTCTGACTTACTTCACTTAGTGTGACAATCTCTAGTTGCATCCATCTTGCTGTAACTGTAATAAGCAGATAATAGTGGCCTCATGTTACTTTCAGATTAAATTGCTCAATCACATAGAGTAGTGCATCACATATGATGAATAGACACAACAATATTGTAATATGTAAGTTTTTATTTTTCAATTACATGTTGGATGATATTTATAAGAAAGGGNCTTTCAGATTAAATTGCTCAATCACATAGAGTAGTGCATCACATATGATGAATAGACACAACAATATTGTAATATGTAAGTTTTTATTTTTCAATTACATGTTGGATGATATTTATAAGAAAGGGCAAAACATTTACAAATTTTGAAGCTCATTAAAATTTCAAGGAAGAGTATTATCTAAATTTCAAGAGCGTAGTCTAAAAGTTTTATTCTTAAATATTACCCTATTTAATTAATTTTAATTTACTGTATGTTATTTTATAGTATATTATTTTAAATACCTACAAGGAAAATATCATCAACTCACAGTGTCCCTTGAATCAAAGGGGGAAAATCAGTTAAGGAAAATAACAAATTTTCTCCAGAGTGAAAAGACAGGGCTTCTGTTTAGAAGCACCACATTTAATCCACATATTTTTAGGCAAACATTGTGTTGTATTTTTTTTCTGTTTAGATACAAAAGTTTATGAATTAAAAAAAGATAGGAATCTTTAATATATCTATTCATGAACATAAACATACGCTCACCAGTGCTTGTAGAAGATTTGGCTTTTGGCCATGATTATGTGAATTCATATCATTTCTTAGTTATATAAAGACATGCAGCCAGGAAATCAAATATAAACAGAAATGCTCTCTCATTTCCAGTCCCCAGTCTTGAGTTGAGTTCTGAAGTTTCTGTGGCAGCTTTTAGATCCACGCTGTATGATTATGTATTTGTTTTAAGAGCTTCTTTCTTTGCTACATGTGTATGATTTTGTCATAAAAAAATACCTTTGGGGTCATACTATGAGTCATAATAATGACACTAATATAATAAATNTTCTCATGTCTTGTTTTCGGCACTGCCAGTTATGAGAAGACAGGCTGTGAACTTGCCTTCTGTCTAGTTTCCATCAGAGGTAAAATACTGGGTGTAAACATAAGGACCCAGTCTTCCAGTTAAGGAAGAATCTCATGACAGGGAGAAATTGTCCAGGAGCAAGTGAGGAAAGCTGCACATTCCAATGCACGAGTCATAAACTGTTAAAGTTGTCAGACTGACATGTTTGTAGTTCAGTTAGCCACAGTCTATGAATGAGTTTTCCAGGAGAGCCTAATGACCCAATGACACCAAGAGCTTTCTTCTCAGAACCACATTCATTCCAACTTTTTCTCCCATAGGAGTTAGTGATTATTTCCATGATTTTCAGGGTACAAAGAATTAGTAATGTGATTATTAAAAAAGAAGTAGGAAATTTAGAGGTGTATGTAAGATGCAAAGTTTTTTCCATTTTCCACTTTTTTTTCCTTATTTAATATTAATTGTAACTTAAGCACCAAACTGTGGCCAAACATTATACAGACATCATAGTCCCTTATGGGGATTAAAGTAGATTCTTGAGACTGAAGCACTGGAAGACTTGTGTATGTTTTAAAAGCCAATTCCTGCAGGCACTTAACACATTTGAAATGCATCTGGAAACCACTATTGCTGAGATCCCATTAGAAACGTTAGGCAGTTCAGGACTGTGGGAAACATGAAGCCCCTTTGTTTGAGTTTTATGAGTTTCTATTTAAGTGTAACAACAACCAAAAAAAAGTTTGTTTGTTAAAATGCTCCAAGAAGGATTTGTTTTAGGTATTGGCAAGCTGTCTTTACATAGTGTGGGAGGGTGGCTTTGAATTTTGTTTTGTTTTCAGCTTGTGACAGCTGTTTAAAAGTCATCCATTACCACCATGGTCGGACACGACTGAAGCGACTTAGCAGCAGCAGCCAGTGACTAGATGAAAGCAAATGCCTTTCAGGACTGCTGTAGGAATCAGGCCACCAACTAGTACAGCTATCTTTTATCTATATAAAATTGTGAAATTGCCCCGTTTCTTCATGTGGCATTTTGGAAATACCATACAATTCTGTAAATGCTTGACAAGGCATGCAAGTGATATGCTATCTGACAAAGCATGACTTGCAATAAGGGTGCACGCGAAATTTCTGGAAGATGAAGTTTTTAAAAGTTAATTCGTTAATAAATTACAATTGAACTAAGGTTTAAAAAATATCCTTAATGGTTTCATTATTCCTAAAATTACTTTTAAAAAATGTTAATTTCCCAGCAGACCTGAAATGGCACATGGAGTCCGAGTTTTAGAGAACCATAGAATTTGAGACATTGGAGAATACTGAGAATTATGACACTATCATTTTTACAGAGGAAACAAGCTCAAAGAGGACAAATGATTTGGCTAATTAATGACTGACCTAGGATTAGATGTTAAACCATTCAACCCCTAGTCCATGAATTTATATTGCTGTCCCACAAGTGAACACTATACAGGTATAAACCACATGAAATTTAAGTTTGGAATAGGTGAGATCTTGTGTTAATGTTAAAATATTTTAAAAGTAATATATAAATGAAACCTCATTAAAAAAACATTTCTTAGGCAAGGACATTGCGTTATTTGAAGTCTAATAGTGAAAAAAGAAAACCCCAAAACAGCCTGTGGAGAGGCAATTTCCAGACTTAAAAATGTTATAGTTTAAAACTCACAGATAGTACCTCCAAGGCACTAGAAACAGATGAAATAGTCTCAAATGTGTAATTTACTGAACACTGTATTTTCTTCTAAAGGGCATTTTCATAGGCTGGAATTTTACACTTCTTATGTTTCTACCCAGGAAGTCAAAATATCAAAGAGTGATAATCAGAAAAGTCACTATTATGGGAATAATCATAATTTCCAATAATTTATCCATTTCTCCCATGGTGGGTATTTTTCCATTGGAACAAAAACAGACAATCAGAGAAAGACACTCAGCAATTAAACGGATTCTTTTTCAAGTGGAAACAAATTAACCAAGTCNATAATCAGAAAAGTCACTATTATGGGAATAATCATAATTTCCAATAATTTATCCATTTCTCCCATGGTGGGTATTTTTCCATTGGAACAAAAACAGACAATCAGAGAAAGACACTCAGCAATTAAACGGATTCTTTTTCAAGTGGAAACAAATTAACCAAGTCAACCCTGAAGACACAGGGTCTTTCTCAGTATCAATGCCTCACTTTTTTTCAGTTGTAGAGAAAATGAGACTTGAGAAGTCTCATAAGACTTAGCAAATATGTGTGTGCCTCTCTGCACTGTACTAATTACAAGTTACGGTGGCGTTAAACCATAAGATAAGGAATTCTACTGAAGTTCTTGCTCCTTTAATTTTTCACAAAATCAGCCTGGAAGGGAGGGCTGGACTTCCTGGATTTGAACTGGTTAATGTGGAGACATGAGAACAGGCAGGAACAAGGCATCTGTTACATGGATCTAGGAGACACTGTCTTCAGAACTCCCTATTTAGAGCAGCACACCTCATCCTCCTGCAGCTCTGCTGAGGTTCATTCATTCCTTGTAAAATGTGTAACTCAAACTTTTTGCTTTGCTAAACATGTTCAATATTTGAGGTAAATCCTAATTGAGATAACTAAATCAGACATAGAGCATGGTGAGCTTTCATTAAAGAGAACTGTACCTATCAAATAGTGAAAAGATAAAGAAAAGAGAGGATACTTCTTCACCTTGGTCTTGGCCCATTCAAGGTGAATTTCTCAGATAGCTTGTCCCGAAGTGCTTAAAATGTAAGCCAGTCAAGTTTACACTGCTGATTTTGATGTCTGCTTGCTATACTCTCATTTCTGTTAACTTTCATGTAGAAATTGACAGATCTTTCTTTTCTTTCATACCGGGACATTTGTCTCTACCCTGCAGGGTCATCTGAGAAGCCCCGGTTTCTCCCAGATATGTTGACATATGTGGTCCATGAGACACAGAACCTTACACTATCATTCTTGATGAGAAGTGTAACTATAATATGACTGCTCCCTGCCAACAAAGCATTAAATACTAAGACCTCTCTTCTGAAATTACTTATAGAATCCATGGCACATTCTTTTGGAAATTTTTGGAAAAGACCTAAATTATTTTGGCCTTTGAAAGTTTGGTAAATAAAGTGAAGACTGTAGAGCTAAATAATATTAGTGGTTTAAATATATAGGGTGAAAAATATTAGTTTGTAAACTTTTTTTTTAACTTAAAATTATACACACTTTTGTCTTTTTGCATCTACAGAAGCGTAGTGATTAAGAGCAGACTTGGAAACAAGACTGCCCAAGTGCAATCTTTCCCCTCTGATGACTAGTTGACCGAGGTGTTACAACCTTTGTATGTCTCTGTTTCCTCTTAGGTAAGGTGCGGATAATAGCAGTATCTGCCTCATTAGGGCTGTAATGAGGCTAAACTATGTTGACACATGTAATATTTACACAGCAGTGCCTCGTGTGTAGCTAGCACACTATACTTGTTTATGGGCGTCATTGTAATAGAGTCTTAGGAGGAAGGAGGCAAATAATTGTGATCATTTCACCACCTTGACTCATGGTAGGTGAAAGGATCTCATATTGGGAGAGCTTGGGGTATGGGGATCGGTATAGATGATATCTTCTAAGGTTCATTTTGACTCTAAGCTTCTCTCTTCTAAGATTCCAAGTAAATAGATGTTTGCTTTCAAAGAATTCATTATCCAGTTGAGAAAATCGGATGCTAAATCTTAGAGGCCCAAATCTAGGTGTTTCTTATTTTCATATACCCAGGATCCCACCTGGTACTTACATCACAGTGAGGATCAAATATTTTAACAGTAGAATTAAGAAGGATACCTAATTGTATTAAAGATGTGTGAAATGTGAAAATGTGAAAGAGATGTGAAAATAAAAAAATAACTGATATCGACAAGTAAAAGTCTGAGGATAATAGGTTTTACTATGGCCAACAGCAGTTGCTCAGATATTTTTGGTGGATTATTTGTATTTATTTTTACCATTTGCATGAAAGAAATTTGAAAACAAAATAACTTAAATTTTTACTTAAAGTTGTTTTATACTTTTGTTTTCCTAAGGGAAAATTAGCATAAGGCTCGTGTAATTTCTGGAAACCAAAAGATTTACAATTAAAGACCATAGAAGTTAGAGTACTTAACTGGTTTACAGCATCCTCTTGGCTAAAACCGAAAACATTTGTTTACATCATTTGGTTAATTTTTTTTCCTCTTCTCTTCCCCTACCAGCTTTTCCTGTTTTCAAGGAGTTTCTTACTGCTCGAGAAACAGCTGTTGCTTTCTGTTTAAACCAAAAGATGTCTTGGATTCTTGGATGGATTTCAGTACCTCAGTGAAGATCATAAACTGATTGTTTAAGCAGAAGTTTACAGAATTCACAGTTCCAAAATAACCCAACTTTAGAGGATAAACTTAATTTTGGAAGTAAACCAAGTTTTATGAATGTTTTGTCATTTGTGGTGACAGCTTTTAATACACTTGGCTTTTTTAAAGTCGGGTTCAAGGACTAGGGTGTGAGCATTACTAGTCATAGTCAACAATGCAGAAACGGGTTTTACAGACCTTGAAAATAACACATTAAAAAATTTCCAAAGAATTCTTCTACCACTGTATAAGTTTGTTTTGTTGATCAAGACCATGCTATAGCATTGAAATGTGTCAAAATAAATGTGCAATTAAAGGCATGAAAGTTTTACTTAAAACAGAATCTGAAGCTGACAAGTGATTTTTATCAACATAAAATGCTCTGCCCTCTGGGGTATACAATGTAGAACTCAAAATACTTACCCAGAATATCTGTTTCATTCCAGAGGCCACCTTGACTAAATTCAAAATTAAATGTTAACTAGGTTCAATACATTTAGGATGAAATGTCCTAGGCAAGTATTAAACCATCATGAAAATTATTATCCTTATATCTATATGTGATAAATAATATTTTATAAGATAGTATGCTGAAAAACATACATATACATATATACACTCATACTTACATATTTTAAATCAGTTATATTGATTTTAAAAGAAATGATATATTTTAGTCTAATATACATAAATGCTTTCTCATCATACTTACAGGTACTCAGTGGATCAAAAACTTGGTTAAAACTGAGACTCATGAAGAATAACACATTAATACCATATTCATTCATTGTCACTCAAGATACACAAGTGTGCATGAGTTGCCAAGCCTTCTTTTCTCAAAAGGGGTCTACTGATGGTATTTTATGTAGACATTCANAGAGAGAGAGAGAGAGAGTTGTATGAACCGTTTGTGTATTTTGGAAATTAATCCCTTGTTGGTTGCTTCATTTGCAAATATTTTCTTGCACTCGGAAGTTTGTTTTTTTCATTTTGTTTATGGTTTCCTTTGCTATGCAAAAGCTTTTAAGTTTAATTTGGTCCCTTTTGTTTATTTTTGTTTTTATTTTCAATACTCTAGGAGGTGAATCAAAAAAGATCTTGCTGTGATTTATGTCAAAGAGTGTTCTGCCTACATGTTCCTCCAAGACTTTTATAGTATCTGGTCTCACACTTAGGTCATTAACCCATTTTGGGTTTGTTTTTGTACATGATGTTAGCGAATGTTCTAATTTCATTCTTTTATATGTAGCTGTCCAGTTTTTCCAACACCACTTATTGAAGAGGATGTCTTTTCAACATTGTATATTCTTGCCTCCTTTGTCATAGATTTAGGTGACCAAAGGCTGATTTACAATGTCATGCTAATTTTTGCTATACAGCAAAGTGATTCAGTTTTACATACATATATATTCTTTTTATTGGAGAAGGAAATGGCAACCCACTCCAGTGTTCTTGCCTGGAAAATCCCAGGGATGGGGGAGCCTGGTAGGCTGCCGTCTATGGGGTCGCACAGAGTCGGACACGACTGAAGTGACTTAGCAGCAGCATACTCTTTTTTCATATTCTTTTCCATTATGGTTTATCATAGGATATTAATAGAGTTCACTATGCTGTACAGTAGGATCTTGAGCCTGTTTCTTTCTCCTTCTTCCAAATCTTCCCAAATCAGTACACAGCAATCCATTACTTCAGTAAGAGACATCCTTGATTCCTTTCTTTCCTTCATCATTCTCACCTAAACTATCAAAAACACGACCAATTTTTATCTTTAACATATAATCTCAAGCCACATTCTTCCGTCTTTACTGCCCTTGCATGACTCCAAGGCAGTACCATCCCCTTCACTGATGATGCTCCTGCAGTACTTCCTCACTCGTCTCCCAAGTCCTCCCTTGCAAACTCTTAACTACGGGTAACATCTCTGAGTGATCCCACTCCTATGTCTTTCCAGGATGGCTGGCTCATTCTACTCCATCCACATTTACCTGAGCTCCTCCTCTTGCCACTTCCTCTGCCTGAAGTATTTCTCTGCAATTCTCTCCCGCATCACCTAGTGGGAGAGGCCTGTTATTCATTTTACCCATCAGCCTCTGTCTGTCTCTCATTTATTCCCTTTGTGACATAGTAATTACAAATAGTGCCTACCTTATTTACTTTTCTTCTACTGCTTTCCTCTTTGTCAGTCTCTCCTACCTGAAAACATACGTCACAAGTATCAGGCCCTCCTATGTTCTGTTTATCTGTATGCTCCTAGTTGCTAGCATAGTGATTGATATAAAATAATTGCCAGACATAGCAAAGGGAGCAAGATAATGACAAATTCATCAAAAGTACACAATTAAATAACTTCAGTATAAATGAATTCATCGCCCCATGTGTCAGCCATTGTGTCAGGGAGACAGAAATAAAAGACAAGTAAATATGCCACGGGGAATGTCATGACAGACGTACACACAGGAGGTGACAGGCAGACAAAGGTAGAGCACCTGATCTAAAGGAGTCTGACATTTCAGAGGGTGTTTCAAGTCATCAAGTGAGGAAATGGAAGAAGGGCCTTCCAAGTGGAGTGAAGATAAAGTGTGTCAATCTGAGAAGATTCTTCTCTATCTAACTCCTCCAGCGGAAGCGTGTACACTGAGGGCTGAACTTCCACTCTCTTTTCCTTAACCCCAAACTACGCAAATGTACTATGCATCCCAACCCTCTGTTTCCAGGAAGGACTGTATTTATTATTTTCAGATATACCTATTTTAAAAGAAATATTCAGCTCACCTATGAAATGCAGAGATCTCAAGCAAAGGTAACGAGTTGGAATTCATTGTTTGTAGGCAAGTTTGCTACATTGACCTAAATGAGAGACTCGCCTGAGATGACTGCTGTCCTGCCACAATATCACTTAATCCACACTCAGAAGACAGAGAACAACCCAGAACTAGTTTTTGTTGCCCAAGGAGATTTTGGAACCAATGTGTTAATGGTTTCTGTGGGAAAAGAAGGAGAAGTCTCTGTGGTTGCGCTGTTGAAAGTTTTGTCGAGACTTTTATGGGGTTCATCCACTGGTGGCGCAGTGGATAAAAATCTGTCTGCCAATGCAGGGACACAAGTTCAATCCCTAGTCCAGGAAGATTCCACATGCCATGGAGCAACGAAACTTAACAGCCACAACTACTGAAGCCCATGTACCTAGAGCCTGTGCTCTTCACCAAAAGAAGCCACGGCAATGAAAAGCCAGTGCTCTCCAACAAAGAGTAGCCTTCACTTGTAGAAACTAAAGAAAGCCCGCATGCAGCAACGAAGACCTAGTGCAATCAAGAATAAATAAACGTTTGGTTTTTTTAAGCAGGTAAATAGTGAGTATTAGCCAGAATTTGAGTATAATCATTAGTTTCTAAGATCTGTGGATTCACAGGAGTCATTTCTGGGTTATGTTTAATTAAGGAGAATTTTAACATGATGTTTTTTCCACCCTTCTACCAGGATATCCCTGGTGGCTCAGATGGTATCGAATCTGCCTACAATGCAGGAGACCCGAGTTCAATTCCTGGGTCAGAAAGATCCCCTGGAGAAGAGAATGGTTACCCACTCCAGTATTCTTGCCTGGAGAATTCTATGGACAGAGGAGCCTGATGGGCGACAGTCCATGGGGTCACAAAGAATTGGACATGACTGAGCGACTAACACTTTCTTCCCACCCTAAGGGTTTGAAATTATACTGCAAAACATGAAAGTTAAAATTAGAGGGACCTTTAGTAATAATCTTCTTTACTCCTTCATTTAAAATCAGGGAGACTAAGATCAGTAGAGTAAGACTATTCATGTAATCAAGCTGTTTGTGGAGGTTAATTTTATGTATCTATTTGAGTGGGGCAGGGAGTGCTCAGATCTTTGGTCAAACATCATTTCTGGGTGTATCTGTGAGGATAGTTCTGGATAAGATTATCATTTGAATCTGTAGCCTGAGTAAAACAAATTACCCCTCCCCATGTGATGGGCTCCATCCAATCTGTTAACAACCTGAGTAGAATAAAAGGCTAAGAAACAATTCTTCTCTACCTGACTGTCTTCAAGCTAGAACATCAGTCTTTTCCTGCCTTGGAATGGAACTATATTATCTATTCTACTTAGTCTGAATTTCTCAGCCTCCATAATCATATAAATTCCTAATAATAAATAAATAAATAATTCTCTCTCCCTCCCTCTCTGTAAACACACACACACACACACACACACACNTGATTTAATAAGTTGAGATGAAACCTGACCCCTGGACACAGGATTTCAAATAGAGAGAATCTATCCTTTCATTTTTACTATGAAATTCAAGATCCTTTCAGACTAATTATATAGTCTCTGTTATAGCTTTATCTAATGTTAATATTTATGGTTTTTTAAATTCTTTCTTGTTTTTAAATATGCAACAGAATAATCTCTAATTAGAAATCTGTTATTTTAAACACACATTTAAGTAGGATTAAATTTGTCTATATGAAACATCTTAAGGCTAAGAATCTTCCTACTCATATTTTTCAATTATAAATCAAATTTGATTTTTTGATACTCTTCCAATATTTTATCTTCTTCTCTACAAGAAAAATTAAAAAGCAGAGCACATTTTCCTATAGTTTAGACTGAACAATTTTTTGCATGTTTTAATAACTACAGTTGTTTTGCCTTTTGTAGTTAAAAAAAAGAGTAAGCTTTCTTCCCAGAACACTTTTCCCCTAGTCAAGAGATGGTTAAAAAGTGATAATGTATTCCTTAAAACCAAAGGAAAAATAGCAAATATGGCAAACTACTGAGAATCTACTGATATACCTTGTAAGCATATAATCTGTCATCGGGACATAACTATTTATCAATATTTATTCACATCAAAAGGAAACATTTCACCATCTTTGTAATTTAAGATATATTTTAGAACTGTGAAAAAAGTAATTTACTTTCAAATGTATTTTACGAATTACTCTACTTAATATGTTTCTTCTTGCAGAATTTAGTGTGTCAGATTAGCAAAAGCATGGAACAATTAACTTTGATTACTTACCATAATAATCTACTAACTGTAGACTAACTGCCCCACTGTGACTCTTTATCTGTCACCCAAGGCTTTTTACATTCTTAGATCAATTAAGGAATCCATTTGTTGGAACTGTGCTTTGCAGTCACCAGAATAATTTCCACTCATATGTTGTTTTTATTTTAAAACCTGGAAATGCTTCATGCTGGTAGTGTTTTCAAATAAAATTGATTTTTTTCATTCTCTGAGCAGTTTCAGTAGAAAGACATTTTTAAAATTCTGTCCTTTTTCTTAAAGACTTGAGGACATATGTGTGTAAAATATGTTTTATTTTATTTTAAATCTTTCTTCCTTCATGAAAACAGTATTTGAAATATCTAAAGTGTCACAACTCCAAACAGATGGCAGAATAACTGTGACTAACAGGTTTTCCTCTGAGATTTTTTCATTATCTAATCTTAATGAGCAAGCAATGTTTACAAATTGATAGCTAAAGCACTTAAAACATTCAAAAGCGATTTTTTAAAGCTAACAGTTACAATAAGGCCTCAGGCTTTATCCTCGGCAGGAAGTATTCAGTTGACAAAGAACTTAGTAAGCATCTTCATCCCCTCCTCCCCCTACCCCCTCATTGTGTAGGTAAAGACGCTTAACGCCAGTGGAAGAAGGTGGTCAAGGCGTCAGTCAGGACCTGGACTGATGAGGCATCTAGGATGGTGCCTGTCTCTTCATTGTTCCCTGGGTCCCTCTGACATCTGTCTTTTGGGTTCCTTTAGCAGGAGCAATTGAGTTTAATACTAAATTTCCTATGTTTAAGGAATACTATTTCTTTCCCATTCATGCCTCATTTATCTCATTAAAATTGAGAAATTATTCAGTGGCTAAAAATTTCAATGGAAAAATTATACAGGAAGCCAATGATGTACTAATTAAAATGTAAAGTTAGTGAAGAGTGAGGGAAACCAGTTGAGAAGGAGGCAGAGAGGACAGAGAAACCAAAAGACAGGAAAGAGTCAGAGAGAGATGTAAAGAAAGTGAAAAAGAAAGGAGAAAATGAGAGGATTTGTTTCTCTTCATTTTCTGGATTTTAAAAATGTATTACAATTCTTATTAAAAAAAAAAAGTAGATTCCAAAATTTGAGGAGAACATTTCTGAAAATAGCCTGTGTTAACACTGATCCATTTTACAAATACTTGCTTGTCACTCATAACGGTAAGATCCTGTGCAGGCCTTCTGCTGTGAGAGCAAGTCCTTGGATGCTTTGCCATTTTAAAAAGGTCTTTCCAAGCTTCTGCAACAGGGCATTGCCTGAGATTCCCAAGAATGAAGTCCCTTAGTATTTCACAGTAGAAAATTTTGTGACTAAACCAGACACTTAATATTGCTAGATCAGTGAAAAAATCATCACTTTGTCACAGTCATCTTGAGTACATTTGTTCACTGTTGACTTTAAGAATGAATGTTCCTGGGATGTCAATCTGATTGCTGACATTAAAATTATACCTATGAAAGTCTGTTTTCCACTCTCCTTTGGAAAATTTGATTAAATAAATCAACCCAGTGATTTTAGATTTAGAACTTTTTATGCTTTCCATCAACATGATGCTACATGAATCATACATGAAATGTATAATGAAGGCTATCTACCACAGTGACACGTACTGCCTGGATCCTTGCACTGATTACAGCATACTCAAGATTGCTGAACCCTGCAATATCACCTAAGAGGACAAACGTAGTAAAACTATTCATGAGTGCCTAAATTTAGTTATTATTTAAAGATTTGTTAGAAATAGTAAATAGGATACCGTCACTTAGTTAAATGTGTCATTTCAGAAGCTTCTCTTACTTGACATGCACCAAAGGACCATTGGGTGAAAGCTGTAAAAATTTTGAAGGAGAACATCACACAATACTACATTTTATAAATTCTATCTCATTTCCCCTGGAATACACGAAACCAGATCTTAATTGCTAACATTACCAAACTCAAAAATCAATCATACACACCATTTTAACATGAAAGTTCTAGGCATTTTAAAAATAAGTTACAGCAAACTCTGATAAGTAAGCGAAATGAAAGTACAGGCAAGAGGACACGTTACTTACCTTGTTCTATACTGAAAGTTCCTCTCAGATCTAGGGAAGTGTACTACAAGGTCTAATAGAGACGAGGAGAGGGTGTCTTTATGACAGCCTTTGAATCAAACAGTAACCAAGTGGTTTAAGTAGAAACATATATTTTGAAAGGTTAATCCACCCATACACAGGGAAACCCCTGTTTTAAGAAAGTCACTCTGCTGCCAAGAGGCTATTAATATTCACCTCTCAGATACAAACACAACCTACAGATAAAAGATTCACAACCTATGTGAAAATACCACAGAGGATTCCCTCTGAGTCGCTGTGTTGTAATGGAAACACAAGAAAACAATGTACCTCTTCAGGCACTTGGGGTACTACAGGAAATCCACCTGCCCACTTAATGGAAAAGTTATATCAGCTTAATAGGGCCACAACACATAAACATCAATGTAGAATTAGTATNCTGAGTCGCTGTGTTGTAATGGAAACACAAGAAAACAATGTACCTCTTCAGGCACTTGGGGTACTACAGGAAATCCACCTGCCCACTTAATGGAAAAGTTATATCAGCTTAATAGGGCCACAACACATAAACATCAATGTAGAATTAGTATAATTTACTGTAAGGACCACATAGGTCACACACTCATTTCTAGGAATGTTCCTCTGTTTCATCTTCCTATTTCTTTCCCTGAGAGAGCTAGCACCCAGGTTAACATTTAAATACTCTTTCTTTAAAGTAATTTAGAAATAAGCCTACTCCCTTAAAAAAAAAAAAAAGGAGTTGCTGAGTGTTTTCTTAGAGGGGAAATTGTATTTATGGCCTCTGTGTTGCTTCACTGGCATTACAAGATAGGAATTATATATATTTTTTCTCATCATACAAGAAAATAGTTTATATAATTATTAGCAGTGGCAAACCTCTCTAAAGTCATACAAAATTTGTATGAGTTCAGAAATGAAATCATTGTGGATAAAATACCCAACAGGTATCACTAGTGGTTATTTATATCATTTGATTATGTTGATGTATTAATTTATTTGGTAGTCATGGTGAGAGTAAGGAATAGCCAATAGCATGTGGGCAACACACTGGAGAAGTCAGATTGTGTCATTTTGACTGTTGGTATATTTCAGCTTTTATCACAACAGGCATTATACTTCAGAAAAACAGATTGACATCATAAGAAGATCCCACTTTTATAATTTCACTTCTACAAACACACTTTAGAAAGTCAATGAATTTCAAAGAGGACTTTGACTTTTTTAATGACAAAAATGTTAAAAATATCAATTTTGAGTGGCAAAATCATGATTTTTTTTTTGCCTTTTCCCCCCTGTATTTTCAAAAATTTTTAGAAGAAAACAATCTATAATGCAATGTAGATTGCATATACCATCAACTTAAAAAAATCAAAACAGAAACTAAGAAGTATGCAATCTGTCTTTAATCTGAGTTACTAAACATATTTGATATGAAAATACCAATATTATTATTTTAAGATCTCCTAAAGTCTTTATAACATGTCTTCTAAAAGGTCTTTTGAATTAACACAAAATTACACTTACCCAGTCATTTTCTTTCCATGTGAGAAAAATAATTACTTAGTATTTCACAAGAGTATGCCATTTTAGTGTAATACCAAAAGAGCAAGGAGACATTTATCAGCTGACAGCAATAAGGTGGAAAGTCAAGTTATTCTTATAGACTGGAAGTTTTAGATCTAACTGATATTTTCATTTTCTGAAATTTCTTTTCAGAGTGCTATACAAATGCACACACAATTGCTGCTATTAATTGATGCTATTAAAACTTTGAAGTGTACCCAGAATGCATCTCAAGACTAATGTTGGGATGATCCTATAAAGTATGTGGAGAGAACATAGAAGTTTCCTTCAGAATTTATTGAAGATTAAGCAAGATTAGTTCCATTTAAATCTATGTGCTAGAGGACTTCCCTGGTGGTCTAGTGTTTAAGAATCTTCCTGCCAATGCACGGGACATGAGTTCAAAGATTCCCTGTGTAGGAAGATTCCACATGCCTCGGGCAACTAAGCAGATAAGCTGCAACTGAGCCTGAGTGCCGAAACTATCTAAATACATTTTTTTTTAAATTGAAAACACACACAAAACTATGAGATGGACAATGGCGGTGTTGGTTCTAGTCAATGGAAGATGGAGTAGACATCATTTTCATTTACTTCATGAAAATGTTGGAGAAGGGAAAATCTCTAACACACAAGGACAGATCTTCTTATCTTGACCTCCCACCACTCTGACTGTGAAAGGGAAGCTGGACCCTCCCTCCGTAGAATCCTGTCCTGAAATAAAGGTACTGCTGGTCCATAAAGCACTGTGTTGCTTCGGGTGCACATCTAAGCCAGTTAACATCAACTGCCAGTAAAAGCTGTTGATCTGCTGACCAAACGATTTTTACTGTTCACAAAAGACCATTTTGTTTAGAGGTTTACCTTCAGGGAAAAATAAGGAAATGAGCTAGACTAGTACCTAAAGTGATTGATCCAAAATTAATTTCACATGGTTTGAGGGCACAAGTGTCTGAGGGAAAAGGGGAGAAATGGAGAAAATGAGACCTGGTTAAGAAAGACAAGGCCATTGAGAGTTGAGTTTGGGAAAAGAAAAGTCATATTCAATATTTCATCCTTTGTCCAGAAGTAATATGAAGAGTATTAAAGAGGCTAAGGAAAGGAAGTTTTCCAGCTTTAGGTTTGAGAAAGGGCAAGTCCAATCTCTCTTTAAAGATGAGCTGAGTGTCTCACTCAATAATCAGGCTCCCACGGACCTCAGCTGCGCCTCCTGTGCAGCGTCCACAGGCCTCCTCAGGAAGACAAAGCGTTTCCACATGCTTGCTCTTTGGCGTGATTCCAGACTTCTCTCTCTCTCTACCGCTTACTCAGGTTCCTTTTCCTCTCAACTTCTTAATTTCCCAGATTCTCAATCGTAAGATTGGCGATTGAATGGAGACAATTCATGTAGGTACCACCATTGAGAAATTCACTTCTCAAGGCTTCATTGTCATAAGGTTTTTTAAGAAATGTGGTAAAACCAACCCAGCTATGTTTGTCCCTTTAAAATACAGTGTCCTTGGGAGTTGTTCCAACTAGATTCTGTCTGTTGGGTGAGAGCTTTCTGCAGGTTGGAGACTTCTGATAGTCCTCCAGAGTCCTTCAAGAGGGAGGCCATGGCCTCTTGCCAAACTTTGGTCCTCGTTTCCCTGAGGGATTCAAGCCAGAGAGTGTATTTCCATTACGACTTCAGGACGTCACCTGCGATATGCCTTACAGGATGGGGATAGCCATCCAGGAGCCCCAGCTGGATGGCTATCAAACCGAAAGAGTAACACCATGACTTCTGCTAGCGTAGTTTATGAAGAATAGACATTAGCATTAATTTGGGCTTTTGTATCTCTGTTCATTCTGTTCCTGATGCCAATTGTCTCTCTGCTTATACTCTTGGCACTGTTCACTGAACCTAGGGTAGGCAAGGCGTGAGCTCAGAGGCTGGAAGGGGGCTAGAGGGGCTGCAGAACTGCAGACACGTGTGCGCACACCCTGACACAACGCGACCTCTCTCCTGACTGGCGCAGCAGCCACAGCAGTATCCTCTCCTGGCTGACGCCAGCCGCAACAGTAAACACGCTATATCCTTTCTTCCCTGGCTGATCGAAGGGACGCAGCCGTGAGGCAGCAGTAATTCCCGCCATTTTATGGGTGGAGCTCATATATCCGTATCACCCAAAGCAGCTCCTCACCATAGTGCTGTAAGCGACCTCAGCCGTTGCCTAATTGTTTACAGAACGTGGGGGGAGAGAGCCTGAACATGCCATCTTCGCTAATTTGCTCTCTCCCCACAGCTTTCTTCTTCATACAAAATGGCATTTTTCCTCTCAAATTCCCGTAACAACCAGGGTTAGAGCTGAAATTAGAGCTGATTAGAAATTTGATAAAATTTCACCTGGGTAAAAACTGACGCAGAAAACAAACAATTTTTGTCATCACTTGGTAAAATTGAATACTTGTCCATAAAGCTCTAGGAACAGTTATGGTATAGTGGTAAAATTTGGTTTTTATACATTTTTTTTCAATAAAACTATCTTTTTAAGAAAATGAGTAGTTCCATACATTTTCACTGAGTTCTTCCTCATTACCATGTGCATGTGTCTGTGTATTTGCATGCTGTTTTTAAAAAAAGTCTCCAGTATAGATAATAAACAGTTGAACAGCAAATAATGTAAATCATTAAAATATCACAGATCTACTTTTTTATAAGGTTGAGATTCAACTTAAAAAAAATTCTGCCAAAAAGAAGATATATCAGGCAAACAATTGGGTGGGAGAAGAGGCATAAATCTCATTTCTAAGGAGAATGAAAGAATGGATATGAATCATGGATCTAGATAGATCAGAAATGCAGCTGTTTGGAACCTAAGTCTCCTTATTGCTGTACACAGGCCTAAAGACGTGATGATCTTTAAAGAGCAACCTCAGGTCTTGACAGTGCAGAGACATCTCAAGGGAACTCTTTGACACTCAACCCCCTAGACTTTTACCCTCAACAAGACTGTATCCCTTCTGTTTTTGATACTCATGAATAAAATTTCTCATCCAAATTCAGGAATCATACCTGTTTTCAACATTAAACTTGCTTTGATCCTCCTTATCTTAACAGGAATCACCACCCAAAGAGCAATCACTTAGAAGTCAGGCATTTTGGGCCAATTTTATAAGACCAACAGTGAATATACATTCTCCATGTGTGCAAAGCTGAGTTTAGGTATTGGAAGGCCTACACATCCTATTGAAGAGACATTTTTCTTATAGCAGTTTCTTGTTTTCAGTTGAAAATCTAAAACAGAAAAATAATCTCTGATCATAAGTTCTGATTTCCACCTTCTGTGACCCTCACTTAAAGCCAATTGTTCTCATGTGATCTTCAGATCTTAACTCCAAATCCATAGCGTCATGGGTTTCACACACTTGGGAACAGACAGGAACTTTTGTAGAAACAGTTCCTAAAATGGATANCAAAGCTGAGTTTAGGTATTGGAAGGCCTACACATCCTATTGAAGAGACATTTTTCTTATAGCAGTTTCTTGTTTTCAGTTGAAAATCTAAAACAGAAAAATAATCTCTGATCATAAGTTCTGATTTCCACCTTCTGTGACCCTCACTTAAAGCCAATTGTTCTCATGTGATCTTCAGATCTTAACTCCAAATCCATAGCGTCATGGGTTTCACACACTTGGGAACAGACAGGAACTTTTGTAGAAACAGTTCCTAAAATGGATATTTCAAGGAAAAGTCATTTACTTTGCTAAAGTTTGGGAGAGGCCATAAGTGTTTTATCCCATAGGACTCAGAAGGTTATAAACAAATGTTAAGACTTTACCTTCAGCACTCTGAAACTCACAAAATAATTTTGAAGCTTGTATTGGAAATAATTTTGTACACAAAAGAATGAAATGCTAAGATCTGTTTATAGAAGTTTAAGCCAATGCATTGTTCTGTGGCATTCATCCTAACAACCTTACTACAAACTGCACTCATTTAACCCCTGGAGATTTCAGTTCCTTTACCTAAAAATGAGATTGAACCAGATGATGCCTGAAAACCCCACTCAGGTCAAAGATACTATAATTTGATATCACCCTAAATATTGTAAACAATACATTTCCATTTTGATTGGTTTTATGCTTTTTCAATTCTCTTGTATAGTTGAGGGAAAAGATTACAAAATTTTAACCCTCCTATTGTTGTGAACTGTGTCTATTCTGAGTTGATTTTANAGTCCACCAGGCTCCGCTGTCCCTGGGATTCTTCAGGTAAGAACACTGGAGTGGGTTGCCATTTCCTTCTCCAGTGCATAGTAATCAACTATATAGACTGTCTGGGGAAGATGTGTGCTATTTTGTTCCTATTTTAATCATCTTGAAGGTAGTAAATATTATGTTGTTAGGATTTCTGCAATAAAATCTCATGAAGCATTCTACTTTCTCAGCTCAGATTTTGACTTGAGCCCACACTCCTCAAATTCTATAGTAATGGTTGTTACTATAGTTGATACTCAGTGCTTGCAAAATCTTGAAGGTAACAGTGCTGTGACTTGAAAGCTGTTGCATCAAATAATTTGAGAGAGCAGAGGAGCCGAAGTAATGAACCATGAAAAAGGCTACATTTTCAGAGTGGTTGTATGCTCTACACGACAATACAAAGAATACTATCTCCAGTGAGTTTAATTATGCCAAATGGGCATAACTACAAATTGCTACTCATATTTCTGAAGAGGAGGGAATGTGCATTCTTACTGTCACTGATGAATATTTTGCATTGATCTTATTGCTTGACTCCTGACTGTCCACCAAGGCATAGACTTATTGTTTCTTGTTCACCTCTGGCCTCTGTTCTCTCCAGGGGTGAACATCCTCTTGTGGAGTTCACAGACCATATCCTCAGCCTTTGCTTTTGGGTCCCCAGGATCTGGTTTTTGGCTCTGTAGCATCCACTTACTTGTCATGTCTCTGGAACATAGCACTGTAACTTGTGATGTACACATATATATTCACCTTCATAGTCCAAGCCAGCAGATGGATCATGACCTATTTGTTGTTTACTTATAAGTATCTTTCTATTCTTTGGAACAAGAAGGAAGCTTTCTCAAGGAGAGTAGAAATAACCCCATCATCTCTCTCTCTTTCCTCCCTGATACTCATGACATTGGGAGTGGAATATTAGGATACGTTGTGATTTTTGTCACAAGGTAAGGCAGATGATGCTCAGCTGTGTGTGGCTGGAGGAAGGTCTTTTCTTCTGGATTCAGAGTGCATACTTTAACACTGCAAAGAGTGGAGGCTGAAATAGTAAGTGCTATTTCAGAGTCAGTGCTTCCTCCTAGCCCATCCAGAGTGTAGGGGGTTCTGCTCCCCCTCTTCTGGCTCCCTCCTCATGGCCAAGGGCCCCCCTCATCCCCATTACCCAATAATCTGTCAAAATTTCAATAAATCATGTTGAGGTTAGCTCTCTGAACACTGCCAGAATTGCAGCTGCCTCTAGATTCCTGAAGTGAGGGAGTCAGACACTTCCAAATTTCAAATCCTGGCTTTGTGATCTTGAGCAAGATGACTTTTGGTCTATTTGGACCTGATTTTCCTCTGTTGTAAAGAGGATTGTTATGGTGGCGGTGACTACTATTGTCATCATTACATGCTTGCTGCGAGGATTGAAAGTGGAGCATAAAAAGTAATTAGAACACAGCAAACATTCTGTCAACCAGCCTGGGCCAGAGAGAGCACTTCCCTTTATCAGGGCCCGGAGCCCGGAGTGCCCAATGTTTGAGGCTTCCTGTGAGTCAGGGGATACACTGTCCTCAAGAGCAGGCTTCCTGGAGCTATAAAGGTCGTCTCCGAGGTCTCCAGTGGCAGCTGTGAAACATGTTGGGAGTTATGTGTCTGTTATCTTTAACTCTTCAGGAGATTCTTGGAAAAATCACATCTTGGTCTTCGTTGGCGCTGAAAGTTAGGGAGAGGAGCACACTTCTAAGGCTGAGAAGGGAGCACTGGCAGTCGCGCTGCAGGACTGACCTCAAAGGACCACAGGATTGTGAGGGCCTCTCAGTCACGGCCGCCAAGAGACTGCTTTCAACTCTGTCGGAATGGAAAACCCGAGGCTCTCATTGTGGAGGGCATGCCACACGATTCCCTAGGGCTGTCACACATAACTGGACTGGTAATTGGAGCTAATTTCTGGAAATTAAGCCAAAGAAACCTGTGCCATAATTGTGGACGAATAGGGAGTACTGCCTTACCTCCTCAGGTTGTGGAGACACTTCAGGAAGTAAGCGTGTATTCAGGTGAAATGCCCTGTATTAATGAGGAGCAGTAGGGCTCCTACGACCAAGAGGCATGGCCTCACCATCATTCAAAGCTCTGGGGAAACTGGGTGCGCGTGGTCATCTCCATGCCTACCAGTGATCTTTTCTGGGAGTGGTAGGATTGCAAAAATAACAGAAAAGTTGTGAGAATGTAATGTTCTAATTTGACTTCTGTTTTATTTTTTATTTCATTTACTTTTCTCTTTCTCTATGTGTGTGTGTTAACATATGCAGAATAGCAAAAGACATGTAAAGTCATAGACATTTACACATATAAATACATTTACATAAAACACAAGGTTGAGATTGCTTTTTGATAGAATAAAAGTTAACTTACATTTTAAATCAAGATTTAAAAACTAGTTCTTTTAAATTTTGACCCAAGACCTTGGAGAATTTCCCATTTTAAGAGGTAAAAATTAACATTCAACATACCAGTTTCGTTTGATAAGTGTTTCTGTGGAAGGGTACATTCTCTGCCAAGGTAAGTTTGAGCCACAATCTTAAATAGAATGATGCAAAAGATAGACATTATGCCCTTGGCAAAAAAAAAGAAAAAAAAAAAAAAACGACATGAACACTATGACCCAAACCTTGGAGAATNTACATTCTCTGCCAAGGTAAGTTTGAGCCACAATCTTAAATAGAATGATGCAAAAGATAGACATTATGCCCTTGGCAAAAAAAAAAGAAAAAAAAAAAAACCGACATGAACACTATGACCCAAACCTTGGAGAATTTCAGATGAAATGCTGAGTTTAATATGTTGAATGACACAGCATCTTTATTTCTTTATTTCTCAATGGAACAACTCAATAAGAAATTTACAGGAACATGTGGCTTGAATGATAAATGTGTGTGAATAAGCTCTTAATAATTTATTCCACTTGCTGATGCAGGTTGATTACAAAGGCAAGTGCTTTAGTGAGAGCTGTTAGATGTTTTGTGAATGTCTCTGTTGAATTCAAGGGACACGCATAGAGAGAACAGACCAGCCAAGCAACCGAATGTGGCTGGGAACTGCTAAAGTAGATGAAGAGTACCCTCTTGGACTTTGAGGCGTCCCCCGCCACCTACAGCTTCCCACAGAGATCGGAACCTCTTCCCACGCTGCCCCCAGCACTACTTTGTGTAGGAGTTTATCTTTTCTAGTGATCACTATGGGTAGAGTAAAAACTACTTTTATAAAAACTACCTTCATGGTTACTGAAAACTGAGGAGGAATACTTCACTAATCGTGGCTCATGACTCATAAAGACTGAACTAGTAAGCCTTTATACGGTTTCTAGGGGACTAGATTTTTTCTCATATAAAGATTACTTTCATTTCATTTCATCCACATCATAGCGACACTTTCTGGATGAAGTACTTGTCTCTGAATTCAACCCTTCGCAGGGGCACAGAGAATTTTGATGGCTATTTCATTTATGCTTCCTCTAAAAAGTAGTTTTCTTTTTAGAAAACGTCTTTCAAAAATGGCCACTGTGTGTGAAAGACTCAAAGGAGTTTACAAAGAGTTTTTTAAAAAAGAAAAAGACATTTAGGTGACAAAAATTAACACACACAGTCCACTTCGGCTGTATATTAACTAATTCATGTATCAAAGATAGTGCTAGAACTTAGGAGACTTGATGTATGAAAAAATTAAGAATGAATGATGATTTTGTGGGAAACTTTTTTTATGACTGCTTTTCTAGCTTGTGTGTGTGTGTGTGTCTGTGTGTGTGTGTGTTGTGTGTGTGTATGCTCTGTTGTGTCTGACTGCAACCCTGTGGACTGAGCCTTCCAGGCTCCTTTGTCCATGGAATTTTCCCGGCAACAATACTGGAGTGGGTTTCCATTTCCTCCTCTAGGCGATCTTTAGGAGCCTGGGGTCAAACTTGCCTCTCTTGTGTCTCTTGTATCAGAAGGTGAATTCTTTACCACTGCTTCATCTAGGAAGCCTCTAACACTTTAATCTGGGCAATTAAAATAAAGGGAATTTTACAAAAACCTGAAATGAGAAAGGAGTCTGGTTGTTGGATGTGAAAATAATCTGTGTGCATTTTCTTCGAAGGGTGAAGATGTTCACTGGGATATAGTTCTTATAGCCCAGTGCCAGGGATGTAGGGAACTTCAAATTGTGTGGAGGTTAGAACTTATCCTTTGCCTTAGAGAAACAAACCTTCTTATGTACACTTCCCTGCTGTGATTCTCTCCTTTCTCTCACAAGCTATTCGATAAAAAGTTCCCTGATAGCTCAGTTGGTAAAAAGCCTGCAATGCAGGAGACCTGGGTTCGATCCCTGGGTTGGGAAGATCTCCTGGAGAAGGGAAAGACTACCCACTCCAGTATTCTGGCCTGAAGAATTCCACGGACTGTATAGTACATAGGGATGCAAAGACTTGGACAGCGCTGAGCGACTTTCACTTTGCTAATATATTTATACATTTGTTGTTGTTGTTTTGTTGCTCAGTGGTGTCCAACTCTTTGTGCCCACATGGACTGTAGATTGAATAAAACATCCATTTCTACAACCTCCAGGAGACAAGGGATACATTCAAAGGAAAAAGCATGGGGCAGGGGTGGGGGTGGGGTAAAATCCCATTAACTAGAATAAGATAAGGAAAATTTAGAAAGCGTTAGTCGCTCAGTCGTGTCTGACTCTTTGTGACCCAATGGACTATAGCCTCTGTCCATGAAGTTCTCCAGGCAAGAACACTGGAGTGACTTGCCTTCTCCAGGGGATCCTCAGGACCCAATGATCGAACCTAGCTCTCCTGCATTGCAGGCAGATTCTTTACCATCTGAGCCACCAGCGAAGCTCCAAATAACTTCAACAAATAATAGTCTCAAGCATATTATTGCCTATCACTTATTTTTGTATCTTCACATATAACATTTCTTCAATTATTTGACATCAGTGAATTACATATAATTAACAATCCTATTAAATATTTATTTTTCCATCTGAAATTAAGTATTTTAGTTTTCACAGCTTTGTTGAGGTATAATTTACAAAATGGTAATAGACGTGGATTTAATATCTCACTTTTCAGCTTCCCTGGTGACTTAGCGATCAAGAATCTGCATGCAGGACACATGGGTTCTGTCCCTGATCCAGGACAATCCCATATGCCATGGAGCAGTTAGGCCATATGCTACAACTACTAAGTCTGCATGCCCTAAAGCCCCTGCTCTGCAATAGGAGAAGTCAGCACAATAAGAATCTTGCTCACTGCAACTACAGAAAAGCCTGCACAGCAACCAAGATCCAGCACAGCCAAATAAAAATGAATACATAAAATTTTGCAAAAATTTTAAATAATGTTTCTTTTTTTAGCTTCCACCAGTGTTGGTCCTAAGGTCTAGAAACTAGTTTATTGGTACTGTTGTCTATAGAAGCACCATATATTGTAGTATAAAATGTATACGCATAGGATAAGACATATGTGTGTGTATGCATGTGTGTGTGAAGGAAGGGGTTGTGTATGCATAACATGCTTGTATCTGTTTAACTAAGAGTGCTTCTGGAAGTTGATTCCAGTGAGATAGGAGAAGATACCAGGAACACAGGCCAAGGTTGAGAGAAAGGAGGTGAACAGGGGAAGAAGGGCACTGCCACATGATTCCTCGGGTATTTTTAGCTCTTGGAAGCCTCAGGTTGGTAGATACAAATATTATGCAATGGATTTGGCAGTAAAAGACATTTACAGATTTATCTTTTGGTTTATCTGTCATCTTCCCCTCAGTGTTCCTCCTCATTATTATCAAATTTAAACCTGCTTTCCACCATCTCAGTCTCCTGGATTCCTGGCATTAAGCTCATGTTATTGAAAATGTTATTGAAAACCAGTCCCTTGAGGATAAACTTAAATACTCCCTTTGTGGAAGAAAAAAAAGCTGTAGGCTATAGTTTAGAAAAATATATTTGAAAAAAATCTCAAATTTAATTCACTTCTAGGTAAGCTATTCCCTAACCTGGTTTTAATTTAGCAAAGAAAATTTCTTGTCCCCAGGGATTAAAGTGATAGATACTTCAATGAAATATCCCCATTTAACACTGAACTTTTCCTTTGCTCAGTGCCTTGGCGTAGATATCATTAATGCTTTAGTAGGAAGATGGTGTCTTAGACATATTGTCACACTGTGTTAAAGTTGGTCAGAGGCTGTTGAATGTAATAATTTCAGGGCTCTTCCAATTGGCATTATGTGGATGATGTCGAGCTTTTCTTGATTTAAGCAAAGCCTATTTTGGCTCCAATTACTATCTTATCCATAATCTAAAGACTTCATAGCAGATCAACAATAGGAATAAAAAATTATCATCTGACTTCAATTTTTAAAAACCTGTGTCTGTATCTACTTGTTTAATTCTTTAAATACTTGCTTTCATTTTATATCCCCCCAATTTGATTCCCCCCCAAATCTTTTATAATCATTATATATTTAAATTTTTGTTTATATTGAGTCTCCTGGAAACTTAGCTCTGATCAGATTTTTTCCCTTATCAACTTCATTTTTTAAAAATACTTAAATGTCTTTAAACATATATGATAAAACCATGATAAAAAACAAATGAGTGGGGAGAAAATGTGTCTTTAAAACCAGACTAACATTATTAATTGAATTTTTCTCTTTGGAGGAAGGAGGAAGGTCATGCAATAGAAATAGCAATCTATTTTTGTCATTCATTCATTCAGCCAGTCTCCGTTAGCACCTGCTCTGTGCCAGACATTGTTCTAGGTGGGGATCAGAAGACAACAGAACAAAATTCCATGCCTTGGTGGAACACAAGATTAATTGGAGAGACAGAACATTAACTGGAGAGGCAGAACAGACAAGCAAAACAGGGACTATGTCAGATGGTGATAAATGACCCACTGACAATGCGGTATTCAAGCCAAGACACCAAGGAGGTGAGGTGGGTGAGCATGTGGCTCTCAGGAGCGGAGTTCTCCAGGAAGACGAAGAGCAAGAGCAAAGGTCTTGGGAGGGTGTGGGCTGAAGGGAGAGAAGAGGCCAGAAAGGTATGAGGAGCGGACTGTGTAAGGCTTCTTGGCCTTTGAAAAGCTGCTAGATTTTACTCTGGGAGACACTGAAAGACACTGAATAGTTTTGAAGAGGGGAACAAAATAATCTGATTTTGAGACTATTTCTATTAGTAGGTGGTTGTATACATTAGCTGGGAGTTAAGGAGAGATGTCCAGATCAGATATAGAAAGTACTTAAAGCTCCAAGACTAGATGAAATATTACCAGCATAGTGAGTGTAGAAGAAAAACGGTCCAGAGACTAAGCCCTGTGTTGAAAGAATGAGAAAGAGGAGGAGTCAGGGGAAAAAACTGAGAGGAAGCTCTACTTGGGGCAAGGAAGAGAGGATGAGAGCATGTGGTGCCCTGGAAGGCAAGTGAAGAGAATGTATCCAGGAGGAGAGAGGAGTGAATGCCTCAGCATTTCCCACTGCATTTTTCAAAAGTTCATTTTGCTGATTGTGACATGAGCTGTTTTTTAGAGAGCTGAGGTGAAGGAGAGATTGGAAGGAGTCGCAGAAAAAATAGATGTGGGGAGTCAAACCAAGTTTTAATACTAACAGCATTCTGCTGTTCAGTTGACCCTGTGAAAACTAATGAAAGGAAACCTCATTCAAGAGGGAGTCTCGAAGGGGACGCTCCCAGGCACTACCCATCATTGCCATTCGAAGAGGGCAAGCAGGAAAGAGACCTGCATCTCCAACAAGAGGAGGGAAAATTTGCTCCTTGATCAGCAGCAGCCGCAGCCAGTGACAAACTGTCAGCACCCTGAACTCTCACTTTCTTCCAACGGCCTTTGTTTGAAGCATTTCCTCCCAACTTCCCCCTTTTCCTATAGCAACTAACCTTCCTCTTTGCCTGTGGTTTTGCCATAACTTGCCTACCCCCAAATGCATTCCTCTACTCTTCCCGAGTAAACACACTTTGCTGGTGGAATAGCGTGCTGTTTTATTTTTAAAGTCAACAGTCTTCTCTGCTTCAGCCTAGAGGGGCCAGATGATGAAGAGCAGAACCATCAAGGCAGCTCACCATCCTGAGTCGCTGGTGAATCATGACAAGAACTCTCTCACTAATCTTGGCAGATAGAATAAAGGAAAGCAGAGGTCTTCCCTTCATGGAGAAAGAGTGAAAATCCATACTATAACCTTTAATTCCACTTTCCCACTCTCTTCCAAGCTGTGACCTCTCTCCATCCTTATATTTTCTCCTGGACTGAAACTTTAGTTCTTACCACCCACTAGTTGGTAAAGAATCTGCCTGCAATGCAGGAGACCCAGGTTTGATTCCTGGGCTGGGAGGCTCCTCTGGAGAAGGAAATGGCAACCCACTCCAGTGTTCTCGCCTGGAGACTCCCACGGACATAGGAGCCAGACAGAGTCAGACAATGGCTTAGAGACTAAACCACCACCACCAGCCTCCATAGGGCTTCCCAGGTAGCAGGATATGGAGGTCCGATCCCTGGGTCAGGAAGAAGGAAATGGCAGCCCCCTCCAGTATTCTTGCCTGGGAAATCCCATGGACAGAGAAGCATGGCAGGCTTCAGTTCACAGGGTTGCAAGAGAGTCAGACACGACTTAGTAACTAAACGACCGCCACCAGTCTTTACAGATAACTTTCACAGTAAAAGATGGGATAAAAATCTCCAGAAGACCAAATTTAGTGCCTGGATAAAACTTGTGAACGTTGGCTTGTATACTGGCCTGCAGGAGAAGGGGGAAAATGGTTAAGAGTCTTAACCTTCAACCACAAACACAGAGACGGAGGCATGGTCAGCCCAGCAGGGCCCAGCTTCAGCAATCTCCAGGGGAGTTATGGGGAAGGAATGATTGTGCCAGCAGGGTCAAGGATGGAGGGGTGGCTTCAGCCAGGATCATGAATGGGCAGTAGGTACAGTTAGGTGGGAAGAACTGGCTGAAGTGTAGCCAAGGTAGTAAGGCCAATGTCAGCTCAGCAGTAAGACCCAGACGTTTAGACCATGAATAAGCCTAGCAATTCATCATACGCCTTTGTATGGAATACTCACATCTTTCCTCCTCAGCCTGCTTAACCCCACCCCTAAAGAACTTTCTCCCCAGCTGATCCTCCACATCCAAGTTAACAGCTGGCTAGCTCCTCAGTACTTAAGGCATGATTGGAGTTTAAGAGGACATTTCTCTCATTGAGCAGTCCCTAGATTTATTGCTCTCGCATTAAGCCTGCTGCTGAGACTAGAGGTTGATACCGATCAGACCCCAGTAGGTAGGATGGCAAATTGCCTCAGCTACCAAATTCTTTCCTTTTAACTCTACCCTCTCTAGTTCCTATGACCCTCCTTGTCCTGACTTACCTGCTGGTGATAACTAGAAGTGTCCTTTGGGTCAAAAACAGGAGATTTTTCGTTGCAAGGGACAGAAATCCAAAGCAAACCAACTTGTTTACATAAGTTACAATACTGTGGGTTTAAGGCACGTACGGAACTGCATTTATATATTCAAAAGTCCTTGCTTCCTGACAAACCCAGGGCAGGACACACTAAGCATTTTCTTTCAAATACTATAAAGCTTGCTTTCCTTAGAAAATTCAAGATTTTGTTCTGTCTATACAAATTATGAGAGATTCTGGGCCTTAGATAAGAAAATGGTTCTCTAACTTGAAAATTATATCCTTGAAACCCTTTCTGGGGCTTCCCTGGTGGTCCAGTGGTTAAGACTTAGCCTTCCAGTGTGGGGAGGCAGCTTTGCTCCCTCCTGGGGAAGATGAGACCCAGCATGCCTGGGGGCCGGGAAACCCAAACATGAATCAGAAGCAATGTTGCAACAAAGTCAATAAAGAAGCAAGAGCTAAGATCCCGCAGGCCTCTAGGCTAAAACCCTGAAACATAAAACAGAACCAATATTGTAACAAGTTCAAAAAAGACTAGATTTTTTTCCACATCAAAAATAAAAGAAATCCTTTCTCACCTCAGAAATGATGTCTTCTGTGGATGGCTATTTTCAACCTCACACCAGCCTTGGAGCTAGATTCAGTTCTTGTCCAGTTTCCCCTCAAAAGAATTCTCTATAAAGCATAAGTGAGCAATGCAAATTTACAAATGATTTTGTAGAGAAGACAGGAGAACTTGCAACTGGTAATGTATGATATTTCACTACAGAATCACATTACCTTTTTCTCCATCTCTGTTGATTATAAGCCTTTGGGTCTCCCTCTCATCTTTCCCCAGGGAAGTCTCAGATCTCTCCCTGCACTTTTTTTTTCCCCCCAAACCTTTTACCTTTGAGAGGACTATAACAGATTAAACTTTTATTGTTTGTAGAATTTTGTGTGTATGTATGTACATATTTATTTATATTGACTGATAGTTGATCTGGGGCTTCCCAGGTGGTGCTAGTGGTTGATCTATCCGTTGATCCGGACAGTTGATCTGGGGCTTCCGAGGTGGTGCTAGTGGTACAGAACCGGCCTGCCAATGCAGGAGGCATAAGAGTCATGGGTTTGCTCCCTGGGTTGGGAAGATCCCCTGGAGGCGGGTGATGCAACCCACTCCAGTATTCTTACCTGAAGAATCCCATGGACAGAGGACCTGGAGGGCTACAGTGCATAGGGTCCCAAAGAGTTGGATACTTCTAAAGTGACTTAGCACGCATGCACACATAGTTGATTTACAATATTGGGTATATTTCAGGTGTATAGCATGGTCGTTCATATATGTATGTGTGTGTATTATTATGTATACTCTTTTTCAGATTCTTCCCCTTATAGATTACAAAGTATTGATTGGGTGTAGTACCATGTACTTTACAGTAGGTCTTTGTTGGTTATTTATTTTATATACTGTAAGGCTGAGCACTGAAGAATTGATGCTTTTGAACTGCGGTGTTGGAGAAGACTCTTGAGAGTCCCTTAGACTGCAAGGAGATCCAACTAGTCCATTCTGAAGGAGATCAACCCTGGGATTTCTTTGGAAGGAATGATGCTAAAGCTGAAACTCCAGTACTTTGGCCACCTCATGAGAAGAGTTGACTCATTGGAAAAGACTCTGCTGCTGGGAGGGATTGCGGGCAGGAGGAGAAGGGGACATCAGACGATGAGATGGCTGAATGGCATCACGGACTCGATGGACGTGAGTCTGAGTGAACTCCGGGAGATGGTGATGAACAGGGAGGCCTGGCGTGCTGCGATTCATGGGGTCGCAGAGTCGGACACGACTGAGCGACTGAACTGACAGTGTGTTTATGTCAATCCCATCCTTCTAATTTAATCTCCTGATCCCTCTCCCTCCTTCCCCTTTGATAGCTATATATTTGTTTTCTATGTTTGTGGATCTATTTCTGTTTTGTAAACATGTTCATTTGTATCCTCTTTTCAGACTCTAGAGTTCTCTGTCATTCCTTTCAATTCATCTCCTGTGCCAAGCAACCTACAACCCTGGAAACTCCAGAGAGGCTTGTCTGAGCGTTGACTCCAAAACTGAATCTGCCCCAATGGGAAACTTTTGTAACATGACTAAGAAACTTTTTTCTTTGTTATTTACATTCATATTGATATCCTCAAATCAATCTCCAGGTAGTACTTTTTTTTATTTCCTTAGATAAAGCCTGCATGTGAATAATTTAATTACTCTCTATGTCTGAAAGAACTTTCGGTTAAGAGGCTGGTATCTATAGTTAGTGGGCTACCAAGAATGTTTAGGAAGGGTTTCCAAGGAGTAAATCTAAATCGTGAGTAAGTAAGGAACTCACATAAACTTTCTACTTTTATTCTTGGAACAATAAACTTGAAGTGGTGGAAAGGGGTTTCATGGTTATATTTTATGATGATAATGAAAATAATTAATTGAGTCAAGAGTGGAATATGCATGCTTTGACATGAAAAATGCAGCATCTCTCCCAGCCAAAAGAGTGAGAGGGGACAGAAGAATAGGAAGAATCCTTTTCTTGTGATTCAAGACTTTTCACTGAAGAAGACAAAACTGAGAAAACTTGTTATATAAATTTCCATGGATTATTAATATTTACCATTCAGTCCAATTTGATTAAAAGGCGTTAAGGGTAAATGAGCAAAAGGAATTGGATTTGCATATAATTTAAATTTAATTTTTATTAAGTTGTTGCTAGCAGGGCTATTTTTAGTAACACTTGCTTACTTTGTTCATGCCCATCCACTACATTCTTTGCTTTCTTAAATCCACTATGTATTTAGGGTTGCCATAGGAAGGAAAAAATGAAAATCCAAGCAATATACACAGTCTGAGAATACATAACTTCAGAGGGCCATTCAGTGGAATATAGTGGACTCTTGATCTTTTTTTCCAGTTTTATTGAGATATTGTTGACATGCAATACTGCATAAGTTTATGGTATACAGAGTATGATTTTTGTGTACACTGTGAAATGATTACCACCATAAACTTAGTTAACATACATGGCTTCATATAGTTATAAACTTTTCTCCCTCTGATAAGAACTTTAAGATCAACTCTCTTAGTAACTTTCAAACACAATACAGTATTGTTAACTATAGTCACCCCATTGTATACCACAACACCCAAACTTAGTTATTTTATACATGAATAAGTTTATATCTTGACCACCTCCACTCAATTTTCCTGTTCCCCTAAACCCAGAGTTTTTAGGAGAAGAAACTTTTAGGGGAAGTTAAGCAGTTTGTGAAAAAAACCTTTCAACACTTTTTGTCCGTATTTACACCATATTTTGAACTTTATCACATTAATGAGATTCACTTTGAAGGAGTGGAAGATGAAGCCGTCTAATAAGCATCAGCCCATCTACTGACTGAAGTTAGTACTCCAGACATCAGCAGGTCCTGATCCTGAGCCTTGCTAGTGTCCAAATGTGCCAGAATGGAAATAGTGCCATGCTTGTTGCTCTGAACTCTCAAAAGACATGATGCCTTGGCCACAGATGCCCTATTGCTCACTGACAATATGAAAAACTTGGCTAGGACACTTGGATTCGCAATTTAAATTGTAGGAAATAAACTATCTTCGTGAGAAGTGTCCCTGTAATCAGGAAACATGAGATTTTCTAAAATTAGCTTTTTTCTTCCTTTGGAAACAAAAAAGATTTTGGATGCTGTGGGGTTTTTGGTCTCTCTCCTCCATTCCTTATAACTGTAGTCGAATGAAGTAGACTGCTTGAATTCTTTAATAAATTAATATAAATTCTTATGTAGTTTTAACAAAAATTACCATTATTTAAAGATCATCTGGACTGCAAGAGACTTCTTTTAGTTATGATAATAAAATCTTGTTATAACTAGATGTGTGTGTGTGTGCGCTTAGTCATGTCCGACTTTTGGGGCTTTTTAAAGAGTTAGGATTAAATGCANTCCAAATATTTCTTGTTCCTTCCTCATTATGCTTAACTCCAGTTCAGGTCTTTTCTTGCAGCAAGAGTCAGCATACTAGAGTGTCAAAAATGTTCACTCCTTGAATTTAGACAGTTTGCCCCTTGCTAGCTCTGTGGCTTGGGACAAATTACTTAATCTCTTTGAACTATAAAGAAAAGGCATTGGTGCCATGAACCTACAGAGCCAGACAACATGAAACTAAGAACGCTTTTGCTTTAGGGTTCTTCCCTTGCAGGGGTTCCTTTCAAAGTCTCTGGTGGGGGAGCCCTAGCAATGTGTTTTACTTAGTCATACCTTCTTGAAAATTTTTCAACAGTAAGATATGTTTGATATCTGTCTTCCTCTGTTGTAATTCCCATCATCGTATGGTATCTGGAGTGGCCACAAACATTTCTGGGATCCAGATACAGGGAAATTCAGTTTGTTATACATTTTATTTGCATACGGAAAGATACAGGTATGTATTTCACAATCACTTTGTCATATATGATTAAATGTTACTTGCTTCCAGAAATATTCTTACTACAGAGTATGGCATCAGAGGTATGTGGATACAGGAGAAAAATCAAGATTGAAATGTACAAAGCCAGAAGATAATTTGCATAAAGCTCTTCCAATTAGATTTATAAAATTTTAATTAGAAGATTCTCATCCTGTAGAGAGCTATTTAAAATGGAATAGGAATATATTCAGTAAGGTAGCAAATATCAATATGAATGTGTCATATGCTTTTTGCTGTATTTTGATAAATACTGTTTCAAATAGATACTTTCAGAATTCCTGTGTTTGTGGGACACAAACCAATATAGCAGTTATTAATAGAGAAGGCAATTATGTCTGTGACAAGTATTAAAGAAATTTCAGGTGTTTCCTGAACAGGTAGGGACTCATCTTATCCTCAACTCTTAGTGCTCATCCTCATTCTGTTTTTTTAAACCAAAGCCAACAGACCAAACAAGGGGAAGAAGGGGGCTTTCCATCCCTAAACTGTCCCGAAGTATCTTGCTGCTGGTCACGTGGGCATATCATGCCTTCTGCATGAAACAGCTTCCCTCCAACTCCCACTCTCACTCTGCTCTGCACCGAGCGTGTGCATGTATTTCCATCCATTGCCTGTCCTTCCTATTCCTCCTTCAGGGCTAAACTCAGATCATACTTTTTCCAGAAAGCTTTCTGGAAAGCAGTCCTTTTCAAACTGGCTTACTGTTCACCCTCTGGGAGTGCACTGACCTGTGTCTTAACCCCATTGTAGGCTTAGTCATTCTGAAGTTGTCTCTATGTTATATACGTCTGTTTCTCCTCTAGGTGCGAGACTCCCATGGCCAGGGACTGTGTCCTCCCCTCAGGATGGTGATCCAAGCACAGTGCCTGACACAGGAGAGGGACCAAATATTTGTTGTTTTAAACTTAGCACCAGAAGAGAAAAATAGGGATGATTTCATTTTTATATTGTTGTAACCAGAAATCTTCTGAATGCAGTTAAGAATCAGCATTACTCTCAACCCTTCTTGCTTAGTCATCTGTTCTTTCAATTTTTCAGGACAAAATGCCATCAGTATTCTAAGGATAAGTGAACAGACATTGTGCTTTTTTCATGCCTGAGGATGCAGTGAGTCATAACAGGATGCTAATGTTTGCTGGAAACATTATCTCACTGTTCTGTTAAGCCATTGTCCTTTGTATTCAGTTTTGTTTTCTCTAGATGTGCTCTTTTGCTATAAGCATGGATAGCTTCATCTAGGAAGCACATTTATTCGCTCAGACTACCTGTTTCTGGAACAGTTCAGTTCAGTCCAGTTCAGTCGCTCAGTCATGTCTGACTCTTTGCTACCCCATGAACCGCAGCACACCAGGCCTCCCTGTCCATCACCAACTCCTGGAGTCCATGCAAACTCATGTCCATTGAGTCGGTGATGCCATCCAACCACCTCATCCTCTGGAACAGATCATATTCAGGGAATTCTTCTGTAAATGATCTCAGTATTTCTTTAGATACAGGTTTTAAGTAATTATAAAAATTAGAACATGTGTGTAGTGTTAGAAAGACAGAACATGTAAAGAGGATGTATGGCAAAGCCAATAGAGTATTGTAAAGTAAAATAAAGTATTAAGAAAAAAAAGAAACAACAGAAAATTTACGCCTTCTGTCATTAAAAATCTAATATCTATTATATCAGAGTTAGGGTTAGGTGGTGTGTTACCATTTTGCATTCCTGGGTAAGGAATTACCTCAAAACAAGTATCTCCTTGATTGAAAATGGAATTGTGCATTTTCCTGTTGTTATGCTAACCAGCTGTATTTCTTATAGTACTCAACTGTTGTTTCAAGACCTGTTACTCCCTCCCCCGCCTTCCACGTTGGGTCTTAGTTGTGGCATGCAGAATCTTGGAATCCTTCCTTGAGCTAGTAGTCCTACAGAGGCGTGTGGGATCTTACTTCCCCAACCAGGGATCTAACCCTCTCCCCTGCACTGGAGGGCAAATTCTTAATCAATGGACCACCAGAGAAGTCCCTATACTTTTAAAAGTATTGAGGACTGCAAAACTTTTGTTTATGTAGGTCATATCTTCTATATTTTTACTGTATTAGAAATAAATAAATTTATCATATTAGAAATAAAAACTATGAAGTTTTAAAGTATACTTATTAATTGGTTGAAAAAACTTATTACATGTTTTCATATATAAAATTTTAATATAAAAGAATGATTTTCAAAACCAAAAAAATTTGAGAAGAGTGATATTGTTTTATATTTTCACATTTCAGTCTGAAACTTGTTAGAAGAAAACTGAATCCTCATCTTTGCTTTGGTATGCAATCAGTCAAATGTGTTGCTTTGGTTGAATTATAAGAAGAAAATTCAGTATCTCATAGATTCATAGTTGGAAAAGGGAGAATATTTTAATAATAGCCTTTTCTAAAAAAGTTTTTTTTTGATACCACACAAAACTCATCAAGTGACTGTTTCTTAAAACTTATTTTCAAAACAGAATCTGAAACCATATCAAGGAAATTTTGATCTTCTTTTCATTAAAATCCATTGGTGCCTCTAGGACTTTGAATAGATTTTTTACCCATGCATGATTTCAAAATGTCTAAGCTGCTTAGAAAATATTAGCACAGTGAGGTGTACAAAACTTCTAAATATTATCACATTTCATTACAAAGAATCAAAAAATCAAATTTGTTAATATGACTAAGCTCATCAGAAAAGTTTTGAAGAACTGGAAAGCAGTTCAAGTTCACGTTTTTCAACATTTTGATTTTCATTGAAAACTCAGACTTTTGTTACTGGCAACAAATACAGTTGTTTTCCTTAAAGTGACAACTTACTTCAGTTTCAAGAAAATGTATGCCAAACAACTAAGTTTGAATAACATAATTTGTCTATCAATTCTTTCAAGTACAAATGTTCCATGAAGAAAAAAATGGATAGTTCAGCTTTTCAAATAGTCATGAAGTTCATGTTCAATTCAGACAGTCATGAAGCGCTTTCTCTAGAAACTATTGTAATTTAGTATTCAGCAAAATGCTTTGTTCACGCTTCTCATTTTGTCACAGAGAAAACAATATATGTCCTCAAGGACTGAGGTTTAGTAAAATTCATAACATCGTGGTTACTGCTTCTTCAAGGACATTATTCAGTAAAACTGGCCTTTTTGTTCTGCTTTGTTAAATTTTTGTTTTATTTACCACAAGTGCAGAGTGGTGAAAAACAGCGACAAGTTTGGTGCTGCTGCCTTGGTTTATGCTAAGGCACCAGTAGGTTGCCCACCATTGCATTTGCACAATGTCAACACAGAGGGTCTAGTATCAAAAAATATAAGCAGCTCATACAGCTCGGTAGCAGAAAAGCAACCCAGCTATAAAACAGGCAGAAAATTTGAAGAGACACTTTTACAAAGAAGACATACAGATGGCCAACAGGCACAGATAATGGTGCTCACCATCGCCAATCATCAGGGAAATGAAAATCAGAGCCACAGTGAGGAATCACCTTATACCTGTCAGAATGACTGTCATTAAGAAGACAGGGACTAAAAAGTATTGGCAAGGACTGGAAGAAAAGAACCCTTATGGAAGGCAGTGTGGAAGTTCCTCAAAAAATAGAACTTTCGTATGATCCAGCAATTAGACTGCTAGGTATTTCATTCAAAAAGTGAAAACATTAATTAGAAAAATATATTCACTTCCATGTTTTTTGCAGCATTATTTATAATGGACAGTATATGGAAGCAACCTAACTGTCCATTGATGGGTAAATGGGTAAAGAAGATGTGATACACACACACACACACACACACACGCACACAAAGAAAAATCTCTTGGCTGATATGGCTTGGAGTGAAAGTCGAATGACACTTGTAGTTCTCTCTACAAGCTTTCCCTGGGAATACACGTTTCTTTCACCAGGGGAGTATGAGCTTGCAGAACAGAAGAACTTATCCCGGCGAGTGGCACTGTGTTAGTCTGCAGGTATGAGGAAGAAAAGGATGAAGCAGAAGACTTTCGATAGGCTACCTTCAACCACCTGAGAAACATGGACCCAGGCTGTTAACAATCAAGGAGGTAAATTTCTCAAAGATTTGAGGGATAAGTGCTTCCTGACTGGCAATGATTATTGCTGCTGCTATTATTAATAGTAGTAACAACCTATTTAAATAAAGTTAGAATTTATATTGGCCTATGGTATAAGGTAAGGATGAAAGTGAAAGTGTCAGTAATTTAGCCTTGTCCGACTCTTTGTCAGCTCATGGACTGTAGCCCACGGACTGTAGCCCACCAGGCTCCTCTGCCAATGGGATTCTCCAGGCAAGAATACTGGAATGATTTGCCATTCCCTTCTCCAGGGGATCTTCCAGACCCAGGGATGGAACGAGGGTCCCCCACATTTCAGGCAGACCCCTTACCATCTGAGTCACCAGGAAAGCCCACAGCTGACAGGGTTTATTTGCTTTTATGTCATTATGACAATAATTGTATAAGTGACATGAAAGTTAAAAACAGGGGAAGTGCTAGTCACTCAGTCGTGTCTGACTCCTTGTGAGCCCATGGACTGTGGCCCGCTAANAAGCCCACAGCTGACAGGGTTTATTTGCTTTTATGTCATTATGACAATAATTGTATAAGTGACATGAAAGTTAAAAACAGGGGAAGTGCTAGTCACTCAGTCGTGTCTGACTCCTTGTGAGCCCATGGACTGTGGCCCGCTAAGCTCCTCTGTCCATGGGATTCTCCAGGCAAGAATACTGGGGTGGGTAGCCATTCCCTTCTCCAGGGGATCTTCCTGACCCAGGAATTGAACCTGGATCTCCTGCATTGCAGGTAGATTCTTTACTGTCTGAGCCACAAGGGAAGCCCATAAAATAAGGATATGACTAGACTTTTCTTCTAAATTGCTAGTCAGCTATACCAATTCACCAATTATTCTCCTTTTCCTGACACATATCTTATAATTCCCATTTTAAAAAATACAGTCTGTTTTAAGGCTTAACTATCAATTTTGTGACTCTGTCTCCAACTGTGTTGCAAATACACTGTACTCTTTATTTACTTTAATGTGTTTTATTAGCTTGTAAAACTAGTTTCTTTCACCTATACCCACTACTAGTTGCATTATTTCTTAAGAAATTTCTTTGCTATCATTTCCTGATTATTCTTTCAGATGACATGTTTTTATCAAGAATATAAATTTCTATTATTTGAAAAAATTATTTTCTCTTTTAAAATATATCTTTGACCTCTTGAACCAGCAAAAGTATTGGGACCCAAAAGAGGATACTGGCTCTTTTAGAAGAAAGTTGAAGATAAATTTCATTTGTCTCATCGTCATAAGCTGCTTTTTAAAACTTTCACGTATTTGTATGGGCTTTTTCATTTAGAATGTGAACTCATTCAACACTTTCTTACACTTTTTGGGGGGCTCCAAAATTACTGCAGATGGTGACTGCAGCCATGAAATTAAAAGATGCTTACTCCTTNGAGACCCCTTACCACCTCCCTCATCTGCTGCGATAAGGTTATGCAAAGTCTCCACTCCCCACTGAACATGGCTGCTGAGTCTGTCTGGTGGAGTCTATCTGTCTAGAGGTGGGGGAGGAGGCAATTTCTGGAAGACAGTTACATAAGAAAATATTTGTATTATTAGATCAAATTTGGTTTTCCAAGTGGGGCTAAATGGTTTTCACTACAGCTCAGATAAGTAAGAGCTCATGAGAAGGAGCAGATGTGTTCTGGAAAAGGAAGAGACTGTATTTTTGTTTAAACATCTGAATTAATCTGCACCTCTGCTACACCCTTGTGGCTCAACTGGTAAAGAACCTGCCTGTAGTGTGGGAGACCTGGGTTCTATCCCTGGGTTGGGAAGATCCCCTGGAGAAGGAAAAGGCTACCCACCCCAGTATTCTGGCTGGAGAATTCCATGGACTGTATAGTCCATGGGGTCACAAAGAGTTGGACACAACCGAGCGACTTTCACTTTCATTTTTCTGCTACACATCTCTAAAAATGCCCAGAAAGCAGTTCATGTGTTCTCTTAAAGTGACTGACTCTCTGCAAGTAACTGAATTTGCCTCCAAAAATGTCAGCTGGTGGATTGGTGTGCTGATTTTCCTCCAGGGAAGGTAACTTCCCGACTGGCTGCTCTTTACTTCCCATGTTCCAAGCTTCTTGGCAAAGGAGTTAGCTGAATTAAGGAGAAAAGGACTGTTACTAGTACCACTGTTTCTTCAGTTAAAACAATGCAAAATCTTTAGGAAAATGTTTTTAGCCCCTTATCTGGTGGGAGCTGAAGTGACAGCTCTCACTGGTGAGGCTGATCCTACACAGGGGTGAGGCAGGCGTGGAGGGGGCTGGGGGTCTCAGTGGGGCAGGGGGCTGTGAGGCCGAGGAGCCTGCCAGCCAGGGCGGGTCAGTCCACACCGGCTGGAGCCCGGCCCACCTGCAGGGAACTTGAGGACCCTGGCTGATTTCTCCTTTAGTGCCTCCTGCTTCCTGCTGCTGCCACTTTTAATTTCTGCAGTGTGGAAATGGAAATCTTGAGAGCCATTCAGATACATTGGCAGGGGTGGGCTTTCCTTTTAGATTTTTATCTGAAAGATTTTGGTTTATTAAAACTCAGCTCCCCCAGCAGTTTTTGTTTGACTTTGGTTGGTCAAGGAGTGAAACAATGTCAAGGGAATAGACTAAAAATAGACTTCCATGGGCTTCATTTCTGGATTTGGTTTTTACAAAGTATAGAGTGGTTGAGTCATGATAAAAGCTCACATATTTGGAAAATTATTTGCTGGGAGGATGTGCCCCAGTAATTGCTTTGTTATCACACTTTATCAGGGCTTGTCGTATGAGTCAAACTGTGTGTGTAAAATTTAACAAGCCATTTTCCTTTCCTGTCTTGTCTCAATAGCAAATAATGAGTTCTCCTTTGAATATTTACTAAGCATCCACTATGTTCCAGGGATGCCATAAGTAATGGACTTGCAGAGGTCAGCAAAATCTAGTTCTAGGCTTCAAACAGTTCACAGTCTCATTAAGGAGAAAAATCTTCCAGAATGGAAAATGAATATCATGCATAACTCATTATAATCAAATGGTGAGGCATATGTATGCGATATAGCAGCCTGCAGTGAATGCCATCTGCGTCTGTGAGCCAGAAATTTTCATTCTGAAAAACTTGTACAAAAAGTCCAGAGGCCATATCTGAATCAGTTCAGTTCAGTCGCTCAGTCATATCCGACTCTTTGCAACCCCATGAACTGCAGCACACCAGGCCTCCTTGTTTATCACAAATTCCTGGAATCTATCCAGACCCATGTCCACTGAGTTGGTGATGCCATCCAACCATGTTATTTATCCTCTGTCATCCCCTTCTCCTCCTGGCACTCAATCTTTCCCAGCATCAGGGTCTTTTCAAATAAGTCAGCTCTTTGCATCAGGTGGCCAAAGTACTGGAATTTCAGCTTCAACATCAGTCCTACCAATGAACACCTAGGACTGATCTCCTTTAGAATGGACTGGTTGGATCTCCTTACAGTCCAAGGGACTCTCAAGAGTCTTCTCCAACACCACAATTCAAAAGCATCAATTCTTCAGCCCCCAGCTTTCTTCACAGTCCAACTCTCACATCCATACATGACCATGGAAAAACCATAGCCTTGACTAGATAGACCTTTGTTGACAAAGTAATGTCTCTGCTTTTCAATACACTATCTAGGTTGGTCATAACTTTCCTTAAAAGGAGTAAGCATCTTTTAATTTCATGACTGCAATCACCATCTGCAGTGATTTTGGAACTCAAAAAAATAAAGTCAGCCACTGTTTGCATTGTTTCCTCACCTATTTGCCATGAAGTGTTGGGACCAGATACCATGATCTTAGTTTTCTGAATGTTGAGCTTTAAGCCAACTTTTTCACTCTCCTCTTTCACTTTCATCAAGAGGCTTTTTAGCTCCTCTTCACTTTCAGCCATAAGGTGGTGTCATCTGCACATCTGAGGTTATTGATATTTCTCTCGGCAATCTTGATTCCAGCTTGTGCTTCTTCCAGTTCAGCGTTTCTCATGATGTACTCTGCATATAAATTAAATAAGCAGTGTGACAATATACAGCCTTGACATACTCCTTTTCCTATTTGGAACCATGTCATAATGCCACTCCCCAATTTACCCATACCTGAACAAACCTTTTTGACTAATCTACAAGATATTTTAGATTACACCCAAAAAAGTTGTAGGTGTTGGGGAACAAGTTCCTTTAAAATATCTTTGTCATAAGAGCAATCCAGGTGTCCATGATGCATGGCAAGAATGACCTAGTTTTGGTGAAAAGTGACATGTATATGCTTCCTTTAAATTTTCTTCTCAATTTGCTCCTCCTATTCCCCACTGCTGTCTGCCCCTTCCTTCCTATTTGTCCTTATTTTCCATTTTACTGTCCATTTTCATGACATGCTTTCTTCTCCCACTTCTTAGTTTTTCATCTAACTCCATTTTCCAAATTTGGAAGTTCTTTTTTATCTACCTCACTGTCTCCCACTATTGAAATCTCAGATTAATTTCCCCCCTAAGCACTCCTCCCTTAGCCTCCATCCACTGCAGGAGAACAAGTTTTAATACCAGTTCTGCTGCTGCCTAGCTTTGCAGCAGCTTTGGATAACTCCCTAACCTCATGGGGTCTCATTAGCTCCATCTGTCAAGGGAGCGACCTGCATCACTGGTCTACAGGCTTTTTTCTAGTACTATGATCTAATACGTCCATGAAATTTCCTAGAAAGGTCAAGTCTCAGATGCTTCATCCCCTGAAGTTCCTAAGCCCTTCTTCCTCTCATTCTTTGGGTGAAACTCACAAACACAGAACTATGTGGATCGCTATGATCCTTTGTCTTTTGGAAATGTCGACACCCCAGAGCCAAGAAAGAGGAGTGAGAGCTTTCCTAGGTACTCTCAGACACATGGACGAGTATCAAAGCCTATGCTTCTTTCACTGTCATAGTTACTGCCATTCTCCCTGGCGTTTTCATACTTTCAGAAATACAGGGCCTACCATATGCCGAGAACTATTTACAGATGCAGCCATGCTCTTTCACGGTGGCTTTGAGGAAAAGACTCAAGTGTCTGTGTCTGCCTGAGAGTTCCTTTCTTCCCAGATTCCTATCTTGGTTTTATCATGCATTTTGGTCTCATTAAACAAAAGTGCCACCTAGGCCAGGGCTCCTCTGAGGCTCAAACTGTCCCTTTAGATGTATAATCCATAGTGATCCAAGTCAGAGTCTTTCTTTCAGTTTAAAAACTTTTTCTGCATATTTGAATGTTGAGTCCATCAACCCGGGTTCTCCTGAGGATCTTCCTGACATCTGACTATTCTGCTACAACTTCTGCCCACGTGGCTCTGCCAGACCTAGTTCATACTCATGTGATGGTAGATACTCAGATGGGCCTGTGACTGAGGCGAGAACCCTGAAATATCTGCCATAAGCTGAGCCCCAGCTAGGCTCAGATGTTCCAATATAGTCCTGAAGAGTGTCCTCAGGGTTCATGCCCAGTACCTAGGTCCTACTGGCAAGTGCCCTCACTTCCTCTGTAAAGTTTATCTTCCATAATAGATTGTTCTTGTCCACTGAATGTGAAATGTTATCATCTAACTACTTTTAAAAATTATGTCTTTATTTGGCTGTGCTGGGTCCTTGCCGCTGTACGGGCCTTTCTCCAGTTGCAGCGAGCAGGGGCTACTCTCTAGCTGTGGTGCATGGGCTTCTCATGGTGGTAACTTCCCTTGTTGTGGAGCACAAGCTGTAAGAGCTTTTGAGCTCCAGCAGTTGTCGTGTGTGGGATTTGGGGTCTTCCAGACCAGGGATCAGTCTGCATCTCCTGCATTGGCATGAGTGCATGCTTAGTCTCTAAGTCATGTCAGATTCTTTAAGATCCCATGAATTATAGCTCACCAGGCTTATTTGCCCATGGGGTTTCTCAGGCAAGAATACTGGGGCAGGTTTCTATTTCCTTCTCCAGGGGATTTTCCTGATCCAGGGACTGAACTTGCATCTCTTGCATTGCAGGTAGATTCTTTACCACTGAGCCACCAGGGAAAGCCACCACCTAACTATTAGCCCTACAGTTTGGTCCATCCTCGTATAGATCTTTGGGATAGTTGCAATGAAACAAAAGACATTCCATATGTTCCAGTATTTTTTCCAAGGTTTTAGGGGGATTATAGCTAAAGTGTCTATATATCCCAGTTAACTGGGGATGAAACCAAGGATAGTCATCAGTCAGAACCATGAAAATGTAAGTTGATTAATAATGAACTGCAACCCATCTTCCCTAATCAAATTTGTTTCAATTGTTTTAACAAAGCTTGCATATCCTCCAAGGGTCACCTAGCCTAAACAGTAAGATGTTTGTCCAAGTTGTGTTCCAGAAATTTGAAGTCACCCGAGTCTAGTTTGAGTTCTAGCCTTTTAAGACTGAGTAGGACCACCAACCCTCCCTCTGGGCCTGCATGACCATCTTTGGTGGCCTTTGGATGGCAGAAGGCCAAAACCTCTACCTTCAGGACACGTTAATGTGGCTGCCATTTTCTGAACGTGGGTTTGATGAAGGGGCCTGCAGCTTACTTGCAAGTGCCCAGACAATAATTATTTCACTTTTTATTGTTTCCAATCACCTTTCCCCATCCTCTCCACATCCTGGCGTTATTCCATGAATATCCCTAGCCCCTTGCCTTTCGAGAGGAAGATTTGAGATTTGTTCTCCTGCCTCCTTGCTTGGCTGCCTCATGAATAAACCCTTTCTCTGTTGCCAATCTTGGCATCTCAGGGTTTAGCTTGCTGCGTGATTGGTAAATAAACCTGGTTTGGTAGTAGGGACAGCCCCTGTTGTGCCTGTTCTCACTTTGTCTTCGTGAATAGAGGCCCCTTTCACTCTCTTAAAGTATCCAAGTTTAATTTGTCCATGCCCCATGACATGTAGGAGTTCTCCAACCAGGGGTCAATCAAACCCATGGCCCCAGCATCGTAAGCTCAAAGTCCTAACCACTGGACCACCAGAGAAGTCCCCATAAAGTGTCCCAGTTTAGATGATACCTGATACAGTTTTCCTAGAAGGGGCACTGAGTGGGTGTTCTGTACATGTGTGGCTAAAATCCTGACTCCCCATCTCCATGCTGCTGTCAAGTGGCCCACTGAATTACATGTTGAAGCTAAAGCATGACATGGCCACTTGTGTTTCTGAAGCATATCTGACCTATGATAGAAAGAAAATCAATGAAATGAGCCTTGTTAAATTTCTTTGATTCTTTACAGTAAAAACAATGGTAGAACTTCTAACAGTATGGAATTAGTTAAAAAGAAGAGACCGGTTGAATCTATTCATGATAAAATTACAAAAAAAGCTTTCCAAGAGAATGCAGCATGACCTGTTGTGTTTCCCACCCTCCGTCACAACCTCATACACACCCCCACCCAACCCCAGGCAGGTTGTCTATGGATACGTTTGCGTGCTGATAGAAAACTCTTCATGGATTCATGGTCCATGAGTGAGCTGCACATTCATTCAGTCTTGGCATATTTCCACATCATGATGAGATCAGGAAACAAAGTGAGCCATTCCACTGAAAAGAAAAGACCAATTTAAGAATGTTGTTTCAACAAACAATGAATCAGACATTCAGGAGAGGATAGATATTATTTAACTGAAATAATCGAGTTATCATGTGCAGTTTACTTATGCTTTGGGGAAAGACGGCTTTTAATTAATGTCTCATGTTTTATCTGCAAAAGAGCACATCAATGTCCCGAGAGATACAGCCGTATGGATAAAGCCCTGCCATCATATTTACAGTGAAAATAATAAAGCTAAAGTTGGTCAAGTTTCCTGAATGTAGGACATCACACTAAACAGTTTGTGTGCCCTTCAATTAATCCCACAGCAACCTGCATCAGAAGTGCTAGAGGGGACTGCCCTCGTGGCACAGTGTCTAGGAATATGCCTGCCAATGCAGGGAACATGGGTTCAGTCCCTGGTCCGGGAAGATTCCATGTGCCACAGAACAACTACTGAGGCTGCTTGTTGCAACTCCTGGAGCCCAGGCACCGAGAGCCTGCGCTCCACGAGAGAAGCCACTGCGCTGAGAAGCCCACACCGCGATGGAGAGCAGCTCCGGTTCACTGCTGCCAGAGACGGTCTGTGCAGAGCAATGAAGACCAGAGCAGCCAAAAATAAAAGTAAATAAAAGACATAGACCCCCAAAATAAAGTTATTAAAATAAAAGTACTAGAGGGACATTGTATCATCATATTTGTGGGAGATCTCGATCTATCTACCAGTGATATGTTCTAATGATTTTTTCATGAATTTTCCAGTGATATACTTGAATGAGTCTCTGTTTCAGGGCTGGAAAAATATTCTTATGAATGTGAATGACTGTACATGGAGATTATAAATTATTTGTATCAGTCAGAAGGTAGATAGATGAAGCAATAATAGGGAGGCTATATTAAAGTCTCTCTAATCTCTGAAAGATAATATCATAAAGGTTCTAATTAAAATTTTTGTGAATCTTAATCTGATGACTGAAATATTAATCAGAGGAAAATTGTGTGTAGTATTGAATTAGAATTGTATGTCAAGGTGTTGTAGCCACGTGTTCCAGGAAACAAACTCACTCGGAAGGACAATGCAGAGAGTGGAGTGCAGTTCATTATACGGGTTGGCCCAGGGCAGAGTCTCCTCTTCGCCAAGGACCCCGACCAGTTTTTGTGAAAACCTTAAATACCCCAAGTGTACGTGCCCAAACCCACCTCCCCAAACTCCCTGAAACCAGTCTGAACAAAGGAAAAGAAAGATACAATCAAAGGTAACCAGTGATTCATATGCCTTAAGCCTATGTAGTTAACAGTAGACAATTATCAATAAGCCTGTGGTCATACCCCAATAAGCATAATAGAATTTATGATTCTATTCAGCTACACAGATAACTAGGGTATTCTTTGAGGTGATGGAGAGTCTAGGTATGAGCCCTGGGGTTCTTTCTTCCGGGGATGGGGGGAGGTGTTTGGTTTTCCAGTTGATATGTTGTTTCCATAGGTACTGGGCATATAGCTCAAAGTCCACTGCCCGGCCTAAGATGGAGTCCTGCTCTAAAGATGGAGCCTGTTCTGTCTGTTTCCTCCTTCAAAGGTAGGGAACCAGGGTTTAAGAAGGTGAATGGGTATTACTGGGAACCCTTAGAAAAATCCCCTACATGGGTCTGAGGCCCTCTTGACACTCCCATGTCCAATTTTTCCTTCTAAAATAACAAGTTAATTTAACTAGACAATGACTTTTATCTATTATTAAATAAGATGTGCCAAAGGTATCCATATTTTTTTCAAGAGCAAGGTTAAACGAAATCAATCTTTTATTACATGTAATTTTATATTTACATATATTTCCACCCTATATAGTCCAAATATGACAAAAAATTGTTTGAATATAATTATGGGTTCATAACGTGGCAAGTTAATAAAGAGGGTCAGAAGATTATCAGCTCCAACCATTTGCAGGAACAGACCCCAGTTACTCTAACAGTGGATTGGCCTTAGTCTCTGTTAGGATCAAGGATCCATATAGATTCACACTGACTAACAAGTGTGAGGGAGGACCCAGAAATGTAAGCATCAAAAAAGAATCATCTCCATTTGTATAGCACTGCATACAAGGGAATAATGTAAAAATAAAAGAGAGCCCAACATTTTAAAGAGGCCATACTCCTTGGTATCTTTTATTTTCTAATATATAGCAATAAAAAGCAATGTAGCCCATAGGATGGAGGCATTCTTAATTTTGGCAGACTCTGCAGCAGTGGGCAGCTCCACAGCCCAGACAAAAGGCAGGACTCTCTTCTTAGCCTAAGAGTCAAGCCCTGGAGATGCGAGGTAGATAATTTAAACTAACACTGTTTGACAATGTGATCATTCTCAATTGTGGGACTAAAGGTTTTACGTAGCACCTCACATTGGAAGCATCCAATTACAACTCTGTCTTGAAATCCTGAGAATTTTCTCTTCATCTACTCATTCATGGAGCACAGAGATAACTGTAGACTCATTTCTCACCAAAGCAGAAATCAGGATGGCCCTCTCCCTCCTCTACATCTTTTGTTCTCTGGGTTCAAGTGACACAGAAGGAATGGACTCAAGAGGATGGATGAAGTCACTTAGAAAATGAAAAATCCCAGCCCATTTTTTCTTTAGTTTTTCTCCTTGATTAAGTTCTAGGTAAAAATCAAAATTAAGGAGAAAATTTAGGGAAATGTTATTAGTTGTCTAAAGCTCTATTCAAATTCAAAGTATAAAAAAGAGTATTGTTCCTATTTTAGATATGAGAAATCTGAAGCATATGTTAAGTGGACTTGCTAAACCAGACTTTTACCCAAGTCAGCATTTATTCTAAAGTGAGTCCTGCAAAGCACTCAATTTTTTGGCTCTTTGTGGGTGTATTTATCACTTCAGACTTGATGGTGATTTTGGTGCAGAGAAAATGTGGCAAATACTCTTTCACTGCCTCATCTACAGAATCAGGATAATTCTCCATGTACTAGCTAAAGGCTGGGATTGGCAAGTCCTTTCCTTGAGCACAAAGGCTAATATCACGAAGGACGCCTTTTCCAGCATTTAGCTCCTAGTTGCTAATAATCTAAAAGGCTCATAATGTAAAACAAATTTATATTAATATATATGACCTAAAAGGGTATAACGGAGAAGGCAATGGCACCCCACTCCAGTACTCTTGCCTGGAAACTCCCATGGATGGAGGAGCCTGGTAGGCTGCAGTCCATGGGGTCACTGAGTCAGACACGACTGAGCGACTTCCCTTTCACTTTTCACTTTCATGCATTGGAGAAGGAAATGGCAACCCATTCCAGTGTTCTTGCCTGGAGAATCCCAGGGATGACGGAGCCCAATGGGCTGCCGTCTGTGGGGTCGCACAGAGTCGGACATGACTGAAGGGACTTAGCAGCAGCAGCAGCAGCAGCAGCAAAAGGGTATAAAGAATAAGTAAATCTAGGACTATCATCTCCTGGAATTATAGAAGAGAGGGTGCCTTATAGTGAAGGCGTATTCCTGTATGAGATATTCTTGATAGTACAGCTTCATAAAATCTGATGGAAACAAAAGAAAATGAGTCTATTTAAAAATGTATGAGGCTGGTTTAAAATGGGTTCAGGGATTGCACTCTCTTGAATTTTCAGATTTATTCCCCTTTCTGCCTTAGAGTTAACATCACCTCAGACAATGTTTGATTGAGGCTCTTCAAGTACAAAGCACATGTAGCATTCACATTTCAGCAGAAATTCAGCTCATAGCTAAATAAACCATTCTGGCTTCAGTCTATAAATAAAGAATATTTGTGTAGTTCATATGGCTTTGAAGTATCTTAAGTAATAAAAAGTTATAGCTAGAACAGAAGACGTGGACTTGATAAATTAGGAAAGGAAAAGGATTGTATATGAGCTATAATTTTTGAAAGAAAGAGATAATCTTTTTCATGTTGGAACAAACGTTTTTCTTCCCATTTTTGAAAGTAAACAGCAAAATAAATAAACACTTTTCTTGCCACTAGTAATAATAATGTCACAGAGAGAAATGTAGGCACAGATAAATGAAGCTCCTCCTGACGAGTAAGTGGCAGACAGCATTTTGCTGGGTATATTTAGCAAGAATGATCCTTAGGTTCCAGCATTTCATCTTCCATGCAGTGGCCAGACATAGAAATATAGTGCTTAAAAAATATTCTTAAGGTGTGACTTTTCATCATCTTTGAAATACAAAGAACTTAGAATTCTCTGCAATTGGTATTGAAAGCTATGTTACAAAAAAGTTCTTTTTCCAACACAGACGTCATTAGAAACAAATGGTGTAGGAAGCAGAAGAGAACTTGAAATACTATATAAACACAAAATAAAGTGGTGGATATCAAGAGACATGAGAGAAAGTAGACAGTAGACATAAGCTTTAAGATTAAGATAATCTAGAAGTTGTAGTTAGCAGGTAGCACTTTAAGTAAACATGATTAATAATTACTTAAGTTTATGCATAAAATTAAACAAAATTATACTGTTAGAAGCATATTGTTTAGAGTTATAGACTTTTAATAGCAAATAGCTCAACTGTTGTTAAATTTTAACAAAACATATATAAAAATATTTTTTTTTTGCAAAGAAAAAACAAGTTAAAGAACAAAATGTAGAGGGAAATATGGACAACATGGATGAAAAGATGGAAGGTTACAATAGAGAATTAGAATCCATAAAAAAGAACACCAGAATTCTAGGAATGCAAAATACAGAACAGGCTGAATTAGAAGTCAGTAATTATATTATCAAAATTGGTTAACAGAAAACATTCAAGAAGTACAGACAGTAAATAAAGGAAGGAACAAAATAAACTACAGAGGAGATTTAAGATCTGACTAAAATGCCTAACCAGCATGTAACTGGAGTCTCTAAAGGAGAGGAGAAAGATTGAGACTAAAGAATTTTTGAAGAAATTTTGGCTGAAAGCTTTTCAAATCTGATGAAAAATAATCCACAGATTCAACTTCAGTGGACTGCAAGCAAGATGTATAACAAAGAAAATTTTAGCTCTTATTCTAAAAATTAAGAGAAAAATCTTTAAAACAGAAAAAAACACATCACCTTCATAAAAATAACAGTAAAAAAATACCTCTGACCAAATCTGTATACTAGAAGACATGATTAAAGAACTGAGTGAGGAAAACAACACAAAATGATACCTTCTAATTTAGGATTCTATACAGAGTGAAAATACCCTTCAAAAAATGAGGAAGAAATTTTTCAGATAACCAAAACTGAGAAAATTGTTGCTAGCAGATCTACAATAGGAGAAATACTGAAGAAAAATTTTCATGTCAAAGGATAATATTTCCAGATAATGTTATAGTAGTTCAAGAGTTTATAATTTATGCACAAGGGAAAATGTGACAGCTATAGCAAAAATGATAGTAAGCAAATAAATGGAATTAGACTATTATAATCTCCTTGAAATATTTAGGAAATAGGACAAGTAGGTGGCTTCACTGTTAAAGAATCTGCCTGCCAATGCAGGAGATGGGAGTGCGATTCCCGGGTCAGGAAGACCCCCTGGAGAAGGCGATGGTAACCCACTCCAGTATCTTGCCTGGGAAATTTCATGGATGGAGGAGCCTGGCAGCTTACAATCCATGGGTCCCAAAGAGTCAGACGTCACTTAGCAACTAAACAGCAACAAAAGTAGACTTACATTTTGTAATTTTAGGCTAACTTCCAAAACAGTATTACAAAATGTTTAACAAAAAAACTAATGAAGAAGATATAATCCAATAATAAAATGAATTTATTAATATAAAAAATAGTACCCCTAGTCATAAAGAATAAGATAATCATATGACTCTGACTCTTTTTAATGACAAAGCTGAAATATTTAAATTCTACTTTGGGTTTTTCATATTATTTTAAAACAGTGATAGAAGCAACACTTACCTTACTGCAGTCTTTATCTTCTGTCCCACTCCATATCAGTATGCACACAATCTAGGTCTATATAAGTTTAAGTTATACACTTGTGTGCCTTAGCTTCCACCACTTTCTCATTCCAAGTTTATAACACTAAGATGAATAAGGTAAGAGTGCAGCCAAAGAGACAAGCTTATTAAGAATCTGGCCAGCATGAAATTTACTATATTTTTAACCAAAATTAATCTTATTCCTCTACTAGATATCAGAAGGCATTTTTCTACTCTTAGTATATTAAAAAGAACTTGAGGAAAAAAACAATGTTGATGGCCGTGGAAGTCAGAGTAAAAGGATATAAATTCCAGAGTTTTATAATCCAAATCTCCACTTCTCACCTTCAACCCTTCCTTTTATTCATTTCCAAATTTTGTAAGTGCAGAGTGTTTTTTTTTTTTTTTTAGCATTGTATCACAAGTACTGTGAGTGCAGCCATGCTGTGCCTGGTGTTTACCATCGATTTTCTTATTCCTTTTGTACAGGCCAAGATTTATCAAATTTTTGAAGTGATTTATAGAGCATTTATGCACATAGATTTTCTTTTCTTTTTTTCCATTTATTTCAGTTCAGTTCACTTGCTCAGTCGTGTCCAACTCTTTGCGTCCCCATGAATCGCAGCACGCCAGGCCTCCCTGTCCATCACCATCTCTCGGAGTTCACTNTAGTTTCTGGTCTTACATTTATATCTTTAATCCATTTTGAGTTTATTTTTGTGTATGGTGTTAGAAAGTGATCTAGTTTCATTCTTTTACAAGTGGTTGACCAGTTTTCCCAGCACCACTTGTTAAAGAGATTGTCTTTACTCCATTGTATATTCTTGCCTCAATTGTCAAAGATAAGGTGTCCATAGGTGTGTGGATTTACCTCTGGGCTTTCTATTTGAATATAGATTTTCAAGTATTGCCTTAGAGCTAACCACATCATAATCTTCATGGGTAGGGTTCACTTCCTACCACACAAATGTATTTGTGCTATATAAACTATTTTCTTTGAAGCACATAGCAGATCAATGTGTAGGAAAGATGGGAAAGATAGTAGACTTTATTCAAAAGAGCTGACACATGGTCATCATTGGGTGGATCTTTGCTGAGTGTTTTTATTTTTGATAGGGCTAGCTATCAACCTAAGTATGTTATTAATCAACTTCATACTTTCACAAATATGTGACTCAAACTTATTTCTCAGTTACTGAGGTTTTCTAGGATTATTGTTCTTGCACCTATTTTCAAATTTGCTAGAGGATTTCAAGAGTTGAAGGGAATGCAGTTACATTGTCTGGCTCCCTGAATAGGTCACTGAGCCTCAGAATTTATTTTTATTTGGGCTTTATTACTCACATTCATATTCTCCCTTATTATTTCTTCCAAAAATAAAGTTTGGAGGGGATAATTTATTCCGTAAAGCAAAAGTCAGAAAGAGACCCAATGTTTTGTTACTAAGATAAGGCATTTGGACAAGAGGAAGAAAAAGGAGGAGTTTGCATGAAAATGAAGGTATCTCCACTGTCATGTCTTCCTTTCCCAGGCAGCTGTACTTGCCCGCCTTCCCACAGGTGAAGATGGACTCAAGCAGGGTGCTTTTATTCCGGCTCGGGAGAGCCCTGAAAGGAGCGAAATAAGACATGAGCTGGGCTGTCAAGAGCATCCCTCTAAATTGCAACTTCTCTTTTGCTAACAAACTCAAGTTTGTTTTAACTTTTAATTCCCAGAGTGTAGAGGCACCCCACCAACATCTCAGCACAGATAAAACTCAAAAATACTTAGTTCTGACCCAACCACAAGCCGGAGTTCCAGAGGGATCCTTCAAATTAACCTGTTTCTAGTCCTCTTAAAGGNCTTTTAATTCCCAGAGTGTAGAGGCACCCCACCAACATCTCAGCACAGATAAAACTCAAAAATACTTAGTTCTGACCCAACCACAAGCCGGAGTTCCAGAGGGATCCTTCAAATTAACCTGTTTCTAGTCCTCTTAAAGGCCAGCTCTTTTGCAGATGACCTGGTGCTGTGCAGCAATGGCGCCACCTACAGAACAATGTGTGAAAAAAGGACAAAGCTTTGAAGGTCTCCTTTAGGGGGAGGGAGAGGAATAATCCAATTTTTGTCAAGTGAAGCACTTTACAGTGTATTTTACATATGCATTTGGTACGCTAGTGTTACGGTTACATTTAAAGGGAAGCTCTGTATTTTTCATCACTGATTATTTTAAAATGTGAAAAAGAGGGATACAAAAATTAAAGAAAATAATGAAGTTGGAATGAATACATCACTATCATTTAGTGCATGCATGCTTGCTAATTCACTTCAGTCGTGTCTGATTCTTTGTGACCCTATGGACTGTAGTNTTTTAAAATGTGAAAAAGAGGGATACAAAAATTAAAGAAAATAATGAAGTTGGAATGAATACATCACTATCATTTAGTGCATGCATGCTTGCTAATTCACTTCAGTCGTGTCTGATTCTTTGCGACCCTATGGACTGTAGTCTACCAGGCTCCTCTGTCCATGGGATTCTCCAGGCAAGAACACTGGAGTGGGTTGCCATGCCCTCCTCCAGGGGATCTTCCTGACCCAGGGATCAAACCTGTGTCTTTGATGTCTCCTGCATTGGCAGGTGGGTTCTTTATCACTAGCGCCACCTGGCAAGCCTCGGTGCATCAGTTTCAGTTTCAGTTCAGTCTCTCAGTCGTGTCTGACTCTTTGCGATCCCATGAACCGCAGCACACCAGGCCTCCCAGTCCATCACCAACTCCTGGAGTTCACCCAAACTCATGTCCATTGAGTCGGTGATGCCATCCAGCCATCTCATCCTCTGTCATCCCCTTCTCCTCCCACCCTCAATCTTTCCCAACATTAGGGTCTTTTCAAATGAGTCAGCTCTTCACATCAGGTGGCCAAAGTATATGGTGCATGGATCATGGTAAATGAAATGAGTCTTAAGCCAACAATGGTGGTGTTGATCTTCTGATTCGTCATCTTCCAGACTGTAGCAGAGGAAACAGCTTCTGGTCAGGCCATTTATATCTTCTGAGAGTAATCCCTGCCAAGCCAGCCTAGAGCCTCTTCCTCCAATCCTTTCAAAATTGTTGGGAGTTACCTCAAAACTGCTAATTAACTTCTTTTCTACATAGCCCACCAGAGGCGTTCTCTTCCTTCAACCCTAACTCTATGTGATGAGGTACCTAGGAGTGAAATAGGTTACTGATTGAAGTGAGGATGGAGTCAGGGAGCTCGGCTGCAGCTACCACAGAAAACCAAACGCTCCTGTGAGCCAGGTTGCCCGCAAAGGCAGCACAAGCAGCAGAAATGGGGCGTCCTCTTCGATCTCATGTATGCTCTTAAATGATTACGACGGGACAGTCAGGAAGGTGATGAGTAGGTGTGATTGCTGTGTCTCCCATGTCCCAGGCTAATGAGAGATCACGGTGGAGCCTGACTGTAACGGCGTGTGGGAAATGCAGTCTCTAGCTTCTAGACTATGGTGTACAGTAAGGTCCATGGGCATACAGGTAGGAAGGGAGTACTGGTCTCACATGCTTTCAGCCTAGAACTTTTTAGGATTGACCAAACTCTTCTTTGTTCTCATTTGACAGGCAGTTTTGTTTAGTAAGGGCAGCTGGTGATGCACCATGTTTTCCAAACTTCGCTCATCCTTGCACCATGCCCAAGCCTAATATTTGTTTAATATTTTTAGAAGTCTTTGAATATTTTAACATAAGCGTTTTCCTGTGCAAGGATGCCTGAGAAATCACAAGCTTGATATAACCATTATATTTTTCTAGGACACATTGTGATAAACCACCCCAAATCCATTTGTGTGCCACTGCTGAGCTAGTGCATGGAAAGCGTGCAGGCTTTGAAGCTAGGTTTTATCCTGCTCTACTTCTGATAACCTCCCTAAGCTTCTGCCTCCACCTTCCCGGGAGGATCTGGTCAGAACACTTGTAAATACTTGCCAGATCAGTTAGCCACTGGCTCTGGAATTGATACTGCTAGGTATTTTTGAATTTTTAAAAGGTTCTAATATAGTAATCTCTCTGGAAATTAAAAATAGTCAAGTTTTGAGTTATTTAAATATATACTATGTGACAGTAACTTTCTATGTGATATGCCAGGATTTCACTCAGTAAGAAAGCATGGGGCATAGTTTATAATAAAACCAACATGGTGTCAGCATGCTGCTGCTGCTGCTGCTGCTAAGTTACGTCAGTCGTGTCTGACTCTGTGCGACCCCATAGACGGCAGCCCACCAGGCTCCTCCGTCTCTGGGATTCTCCAGGCAAGAACACTGGAGTAGGTTACCATTTCCTTCTCCAATGCATGAAAGTGAAAAGTGAAAGTGAAGTCGCTCAGTGTCTGACTCTTAGCGACCCCATGGACTATAGCCTGTCAAGCTTCTCCGCCCATGGGATTTCCCAGGCAAGGGTACTGGAGTGGGTCACCAGTGCCTTCTCCAGGTGTCAGCATAAAACATGCTAAAATCACTTTCGTTCATCTTTGCTTAATGCTTAAAGCAACTTGTGCATGCTTCTCTATGTACGCCAGAGACAGAAAAGAGTTTATAATGAAAAGAGAGAACTGCCAAGACATTTCATTCAAATAAACTTGGACATAGGTGGATTAAGCTAGAGAAAGAACTTTTTTTTTTTTTACTAAGAATGCATAATGAATGCAGAATAGATACCTAGGTAGAATGAAGAGAGCAAGAAAAAAATTTATACAATTGTGTTCTGCCAATCGTACCAGATGTTATTTTTCAAATCCAAGGGCCTTTTGTTTCATACCATAATACAAATGAATTTAAGTCAAAAGAGGACAAATAATTGAAAATTACTCTTCATTCAAGGCTCTAGGTTGGCAATTTTCCCCACTGATTTAAGAAAAGATTATAGTCTGTTATTATAGATTTTCCCCTTGTCATATAATTTTTTTCCCTTTTCTCTTGGCTTCAAGTAATTTTTGTTTCTCTAGCATTATATCATCATAGTCACAGACATTTTAAAGGTAGATAGATATTCTTCTTTCAAATACTAAGTACTTTCCATCTCAGAAATGTGTAGAGAGTGAATTGAAGTAAACTTTACTTCAAGGAACAAAATATGCAAACATTAGCAGTTATGTAAAGAGTTACATGAAGAGTACAATAGAAATTCTTTAATATGTGAAAGCAGAAAGAGACAAAGAACACATTTTAAAAGGTACTCTTGGAGAGAGATATTTTCATCTAAAGAGAAAATTACTCTTAAAGTGTGTTTACATTTCTAAGAGGCTCAGGCTGTGACTAAAATAAACTACAATAAAACCAGTAAGAAACCAAAGTGTGTCCAGGCAGTATCATCTTGAGGATGAATAGGGTGGGCCCAAACCTGGATCCTGCTGGCAAAGATAATCACAGAGGCATTTGACTTTCTGAGGCAGCTCTTGCAGGGGTCCTAAAGCAGAGTTCCTCATTCTCCAGTGTTAAACAGAACACTGGACATCCATTCTCATGGAATGGATCATGGTGGAAGTGGTCATGGAGCCAGCCCAGTTCCCTGTCCATCCATGTTGGGTGCCAAATATCTGACTTTAAAAAAAGACTTGCTTTGCTCAAACATATTAAGCTAGAGTCTATGCATAATGTATTGGTGACTATATCCCAACTAATACAGGATGACAGTGCAGTAAATCAGATTAATAATAGAAAATGTAATTATAAAAAAAATGTGAGGAAGAATTGTGATTCATTTTCAGAAAATTCAGAATAAGATCGATAATGATGTANGCCTTCTCCAGGTGTCAGCATAAAACATGCTAAAATCACTTTCGTTCATCTTTGCTTAATGCTTAAAGCAACTTGTGCATGCTTCTCTATGTACGCCAGAGACAGAAAAGAGTTTATAATGAAAAGAGAGAACTGCCAAGACATTTCATTCAAATAAACTTGGACATAGGTGGATTAAGCTAGAGAAAGAACTTTTTTTTTTTTTACTAAGAATGCATAATGAATGCAGAATAGATACCTAGGTAGAATGAAGAGAGCAAGAAAAAAATTTATACAATTGTGTTCTGCCAATCGTACCAGATGTTATTTTTCAAATCCAAGGGCCTTTTGTTTCATACCATAATACAAATGAATTTAAGTCAAAAGAGGACAAATAATTGAAAATTACTCTTCATTAAAGGCTCTAGGTTGGCAATTTTCCCCACTGATTTAAGAAAAGATTATAGTCTGTTATTATAGATTTTCTTCTTGTCATATAATTTTTTTCCCTTTTCTCTTGGCTTCAAGTAATTTTTGTTTCTCTAGCATTATATCATCATAGTCACAGACATTTTAAAGGTAGATAGATATTCTTCTTTCAAATACTAAGTACTTTCCATCTCAGAAATGTGTAGAGAGTGAATTGAAGTAAACTTTACTTCAAGGAACAAAATATGCAAACATTAGCAGTTATGTAAAGAGTTACATGAAGAGTACAATAGAAATTCTTTAATATGTGAAAGCAGAAAGAGACAAAGAACACATTTTAAAAGGTACTCTTGGAGAGAGATATTTTCATCTAAAGAGAAAATTACTCTTAAAGTGTGTTTACATTTCTAAGAGGCTCAGGCTGTGACTAAAATAAACTACAATAAAACCAGTAAGAAACCAAAGTGTGTCCAGGCAGTATCATCTTGAGGATGAATAGGGTGGGCCCAAACCTGGATCCTGCTGGCAAAGATAATCACAGAGGCATTTGACTTTCTGAGGCAGCTCTTGCAGGGGTCCTAAAGCAGAGTTCCTCATTCTCCAGTGTTAAACAGAACACTGGACATCCATTCTCATGGAATGGATCATGGTGGAAGTGGTCATGGAGCCAGCCCAGTTCCCTGTCCATCCATGTTGGGTGCCAAATATCTGACTTTAAAAAAAGACTTGCTTTGCTCAAACATATTAAGCTAGAGTCTATGCATAATGTATTGGTGACTATATCCCAACTAATACAGGATGACAGTGCAGTAAATCAGATTAATAATAGAAAATGTAATTATAAAAAAAATGTGAGGAAGAATTGTGATTCATTTTCAGAAAATTCAGAATAAGATCGATAATGATGTACTTTTATATTTCAGTGGATTCTTGCCTATGGCTGAGAAACAACTATATGTTAGTGTACTTAGTTCTATAGGTTTATACAGTAGCATGGAAGATGGGATATTACTATGAATTTACAGAAATGAAAAGAATCATAAGGGCATACTATAGAAAGTATATACCTGAAAATTAGCTAACAGTCAGAATTAACAAATTTCTAAAAAGACACACACTACTGAAACTGACTTCAGACGAAACAGAGCATCTGAGCAGACCTATAGTAAGTGAACAGATCGAATTAGTAATCAAAGTCCAGGCACAGATGGCTTCATTGATGAATTCTACTAAATGTTTAAAGAGAAATTAACATATTTGTTAATGCTCCCCAAAATAAAATAAAACATAAACACAGGAAGAAGAGCAACTTCCCAATACATTCAATGAGGCCAGTATTGCCCTGACACCAAAACCAGATGGAAACATACAAGAAAATAAAATCACAGACCAATGTCTCATGAATATATATGCAAAAGTCACCAACAAAACACTAACAAACTAAATTCAGCATATAAGAATTATTTACTGCTGGAGACCAGCTCCAGCAGCCAGGGAATCAGCCTGAAGGGATGGGCAGTGTCGGCAAGTTACAGTACAGTCTCTCACTTAATTTTCTTGGACTGCATGTTTATTTCAAGCTTTAGAGTCTCTTTTATACTTTGACAAAAGGGTTAGGTCTGAGGTTTAACATTTTCAATTTCCCCCTCACCCAGATTTATTGTCTCCATAAATCATTGTTGTTCTTCAAGCAGAGTTTCTGGTTCAGTGGTTCTCTCAGAATTGTGTTTACTTTAACTTGTGATTACATTGTAACTCATGCTTACCTCTAGGCTGCATACCACAAACCTCAGTTTATTTCTTACTTTCTAAATCCTGTTTGCCCCTAGTATCCTGAGCTCACTATCTCTTAAAGTAAAATTAAAAAAAAAAACTATTAATATCTCTAAGATATTAGCTATTAATATCTCTAAGATTCCTAATCTCTATAAGCTATAGTAAAATATGCTAACATTACAACATTCCTTAAATCTTCGGCTTCTAACTATTTTTAATTATTCCTAAGCCCTAAATTCAGCAAACTCCTTTGCCATAAACATTTCCCTTGCAAATAAGTTTCAGATAATAATCCTTCCCATGGCCTCAAGCTGCGGCCTATGTGCTCACCCTGGAACACTCTTTTGCAAAGATCGTTGAACAAATGTCAATGATTAACTTTATAAATTATTCTCTGAGCACAACTGCAGAGAATTGTGCCTTCTCATGCTCCTCTCAAGAACAATAAGCACCTTAATATTCTTTTCAGTCAACTCAGCTGAGGAAAGGAAAAAGCAAGTCAGAATCACAAGACCTAGCTCCTTCATCCCGGGTCCGTGCCTGCGGGACAAGGAGAAGGAGTTGAGGTCATGCCTCCATTTTGTCAGTAATGCCTAATGTAGTTCTTGACAATTTACTTATAGCTTAGTGAAATATATTCCAGGAATGCAAGATTAATTCAACATACGGAAATCAATGTACAGCTTCATATAATGGAAAAAAGGACAAAAACCATATGAACATCTTAAAGATGTTATAAGAATAAAAGAGAACTTATCCAATTTGATAAAGAACATAAATGAAAAACCTGTGATTAATATCATACTTCATGATGAAAAACTGAAAGCTTTCCCCCCAAATCAGGAACAAGTCAAGGTGCCCATTCTTATGTCTTTTCAACATTATTCCAGAGATTCTATCCAGGGAAATTAGATAAGAAAAAGAAATAAAAGGCATCTAGATAGGAAAGGAAAAAGTAAAACTACTTCTGTTTAGAGAAGATGCAATCTTATACATAAAATATCCTAGGAATCCACAAAAAAGTTCTCAAGCTAATAATTCAACAAGATGGCAGGGTGCAAGATCAGTATGCAAAAATTAGTTGAATTTCTATACAGCAGCAATGACCAATCAGAAAAGAAAATTTTAAAACATTCCATTTATAATCACATCAAAGTGCAAAATACTTGGAAAAAATTAATTTAAAGTATAAGACTAATACACTGAAAACTATAAGACATTGTTTATCAATTAATCTGTTGATGCTGCTGCTATGAACATTCATGTATAAGTTTTTAATATATAAATTAATTTTTAAATTGAAGGATAATTGCTTTACATACAGAATTTTGTTGTTTTCTGTCCAGTCTCAACATGAATCACCCATCAGTTCAGTTCAGTCACTTAGTCGTGTCCAACTCTTTGCGGCCCCATGAACCGCAGCATGCCAGGCCTTCCTGTCCATCACCAACTCCCAGAGTTTAGCCAAACCCATGTCCATTGAGTTTGTGATGCCATCCAACATCTCATCCTCTGTAAGGTCTTGGAAGATTGAACTTTACTAAGAATCTGTCCATTTCTTCTAGGTTATCCATTTTATTGACATGCACTTGTTCATAATAGTCTCTTATAATCCTTTGCATTTCTGCATTGTCCATTGTAACCTCTCCTTTTTTATTTCTAATTCTGTTGATTTGATTCTTCTCTCTCTCTTTTTTTCTTAATGAGTCTGGCTTAGAGAGAGAAGAGAGAAGTCACTCAGTCGTGTCCAACTCTTTGTGACCCTGTGGACTCTATGTAGCCTGCCAGGTTTCTAGGTCCATGGGATTTTCCAGGCAAGAGTACTGGAGTGGGAGTCTGGCGAAAGGTTTGTCAATTTTGTTAATCTTCTCAAAGAACCAGCTTTTAGTTTTATTAAACTTTACTATTGTTTGTTTCATTTCTTTTTCATTTATTTCTGCTTTGATCTTTATGATTTATTTCCTTCTGCTAATTTTGGGAGTTTTTTGTTCTTTCTTTTTCCAGTTGTTTTAGGTGTAAAGTTAGGTTGTCTAATTGATGTTTTTCTTGTTTCTTGAGGTAGGATTGTACTGCTATAAACTTCCCTCTCAGAACTGCTTTTGCTGCATTCCATAGGGTTTGAGTTGTGTTTTCATTGTCATGTGTTTTTAGAAATTTTTTGATTTCCCTTTTGATTTCTTCAGTAACCTGTTGGTTATTTAGAAACGTATTGTTGAATCTATGTGTGTTTGTGTTTTTGGTTTTTTTCTTATAATTGATATCTAGTCTCATAAGGCTGTGGTTAGAGAAGATGCTTGATATGATTTAAATTTTCTTAAATTTACTGAGGTTTGATTTGTGACCTAAGGTGTTGCCTAACCTGGAGAGTGTTCCAGTTGCATTTGAGAAGAAGGTGTATTCTGAATTTGGATGGAATGTCCTGAAGATGTCAGTGAGCTCTGTCTCATCTAATGTGTCATTGAAGAGTTGTGTTTCCTTACTTTTTTTTGTTTTGATGATCTGTCCATTGGTGTTAAAGTCTCCTACCATTATTGTGTTACTGTCAATTTTTCCTTTTATGTAGTTAGTGTTTGTCTATATATCGAGGTGCTCCTATGTTGGGTGCAATTTACATATTTAAAATTGTTATGTCTTTCTCTTGGATTGATCTCTTGATCATTATGTATGATCTTTCCTTATTTCTTGTGATATTCTTTATTTTTTGGTCTATTTTGTCTGATACTCCAGCTTTCTTTTGCTTCCCATTTGCATGGAATATATTTTTCCATCTTCTCACTTTCAGTCTATATGTGTCTTTAGGTCTGAAGTGGGTTTCTTGTAGACAGGATATATATGGGTCTTGTTTTTGTATCCATTCTGCCAGTCTGTGTATTTTGGTTGGAGCATTTAATCCATTTACATTTAAAGTAATTATTGATATATATGTTCCTATTGCCATTTTCTTACTTGTTCAGGGTTTGATTATGTAGATATTTTTCTTCTCTTGTATTTCTTGACTATATAAGTCCTTTTAACATTTGTTATAATGCTGGTTTGGTGGTACTGAATTCTCTTAACTTTTGCATGTCTGAAAAGCTTTTGACTTCTCCATCAATTTTCAATGAGATCCTTGCCAGGTATAGTAATCTTTGTTGTAGATTTTTTCCTTTTCAGTACTTAAAAATATTCTGCCATTCTCTTCTGGCCTGCAGAGTTTCTGCTGAAAGATCAGCTGTTAAATGTATGGGATTTCCCTTGTATATTACTTATTGTTTTTCCCTTGCTGCTTTTAATAGTCTTTCTTTGTNACCAGTGCATTTTCTTGGCAAAACTCTATTAGTCTTTGCCCTGCTTCATTCCTCATTCCAAGGCCAAATTTGCCTGTTACTCCAGGTGTTTCTTGACTTCCTACTTTTGCATTCCAGTCCCCTATAATGAAATGGACATCTTTTTTGGGTGTTAGTTCTAAAAGGTCTTTTAAGTCTTCATAGAACCGTTCAACTTCAGCTTCTTCAGCATTACTGGTTGGGGCATAGAGTTGGATTACCATGATATTGAATGGTTTTCCTTGGAGACGAACAGAGATCATTCTGTTGTTTTTGAGATTGCATCCTAGTCCTGCATTTTGGACTCTTTTGTTGACCATGATGGTTACTCCATTTCTTCTGAGGGATTCTTGCCCGCAGTAATAGATATAATGGTCATCTGAGTTAAATTCACCCATACCAGGCCATTTTAGTTCGCTGATTCCTAGAATGTCGATGTTCACTCTTGCCATCTCTTGTTTGACCACCTCCAATTTGCCTGGATTCATGGACCTGACATTCCAGGTTCCTATGCAATATTGCTCTTTACAGCATTGGACCTTGCTTCTATCACCAGTCACATCCACAGCTGGGTATTGTTTTTGCTTTGGCTCCATCCTTTCATTATTTCTAGAGTTATTTCTCCACCAATCTCCAGTAGCATATTGGGCACCTACTGATCTGGGGAGTTTATCTTTTGGTATCCTATCATTTTGCCTTTTCATAAATACCTTTTCATGGGGTTCTCAAGGCAAGAATACTGAAGTAGTTTGTCATTCTCTTCTCCAGTGGACCACATTCTGTCAGACCTCTCCACCATGACCTGCCCGTCTTGGGTTACCCCATGGGCATGACTTAGTTTCATTGAGTTAGACAAGGCTGTGGTCCTAGTGTAATTAGATTGACTAGTTTTCTGTGAGTATGGTCTCAGTGTGTCTGCCCTCTTGCAACACCTACCATCTTACTTGGGTTTCTCTTACCTTGGGCGTGGGGTATCTCTTCACGGCTGCTCCAGCAAAGCACAGCTGCTGCTCCTTACCTTGGATGAGGGGTGTCTCCTCACTGCTGCCCTCCTGACCTTCAATGTGGGATGGCTCCTCTAGGCCCTCCTGTGCCTAGGCAGCCACCGCTTAAACTGAGTTGTTTGTTGTGTAATCAGCAGTTCCGGGCTTAAAGGAAAAAACGTTTTATGTGACTAAGACTAAGGTATGTAGAGAAAAAAAGACATTTGTCATTTTCACCTCCTTGAAAATTCCAGATGCTTATCTCTGCTTTGAGAGCCCCAGACCCCTTTCTCCTCCTCAGGGACTCTGGACTTCTTATCAACCTGCCTAGGAATTGACTCTCTTACCCGCCCCGCCCCCCTTTTCTTTAGGAGAATTAGGTTGCTAACGAAAAGGGGCATTGTTTTCAATCCATAACTACTTCCTGCTGTTTAGGGGCATTGTCCCTAAATTGTTGAGGCCACATATTCTCCTCACTCTCATGTGGGGGGGTCTCTGATCCAGGGGTCACAAGTAATAGTTGGAGGAGTCTGTGGCAGTCATAGGAGCCTGGACAACCATTTGTAGCTTAAAAGCTTTCAAATAGTTAGAAACAAACCGAGTTACACAGTTACAGATCCAAGGAGCAAAGATTAAAAACAGAACAGTTAGAATTGTTTTGATTAAGATAGTTTTTCACCATGGGGAGCTAGTTAACGTTTCCCAAAGTGAGATGACTGAGGTTTCAGGAAATTCCATAGCATGAATCATCTTGCTCATGTGTTTAGTAAAGTGAGTAAATTAGTACTCATATATGGTAGACATGTACAACATTGGGTATGAATAATAGCACAAGTTCCTCCTTGTGTGGCCATTAGAACATCTAAGGCTAATCTGTTTTGTAAAACCACCATTCTAATTTGCATTTATTTAGCATTAAGGGCCTAATTTTGAAAATCTTGTAAAGTGTGATAAGTAAACTTAGAGCATCAACTCGTAGCATAACGTCTGTAGTTCCCAGAGAGGGAATAAATATTGCTGCCAGATAATCATACCAGTGAAATACAGACCTTGTCCAGTGAGTTTTGAGGTGTGGCAGATTAGCAGGCTTATCTGAAAGCTCTAGAAATGTGAAGCCATGAGTAAAAGGTAAACCTAGGGAGCATCTCCCTATCCAGGTAGAGGGGAAGCCATGCCCATAAGTAAGAGCCACATTTGGAGCAGACCAGCATGACCGAAGGATCCAGTCCCAATCAGTGCCTGGCCAGACAAGAGGAGGACCTGAACTTGGATTGGAAAACACAGGAATGATTACATTGAATATTTCTTGAGGCAAAAACCCCAATTGTTTCCAATCATTATAATTAAGTTGTCAGTTAACTTTTGGGTATGGCTCTGTTGTTCCCAGCATGTGGGAGCATTAGATGGTAGACATCCATTTTCAGGAGTTAGCCATATGATCTCATCCCATATCTCATAAACATCAGGTAGGAAACCAGCAGATCTAGACCCATTTACCTTCTTATGTGCAGCAAAATAGTCATTAAACCAAGATAATATGTATAATCAACGTTGAAAGTCACATTATGTCCATTGTTAAGGTACAAAATGTTACACCAGTCCTTCTTAGGACTGCTAGATGTCATCAGATTAAAGTGATTTTTGTTGGTGAAGATACTGACAGAGTTGAAGAAGGTATTTTCCTCAAAGTGGAGGAACCCACCATGGGAAGTCTTCAATTGATGAGGAGAGAGAGCACTCTGCAGACCCAGCAATTATATGATTATGGAATGCAGTGTAAGAATGAGCCCAGGACAAGAAGGCGTTGTTTTGAGGGTCAAATAGTAGGCTCAGGACTTTTGGAGTCAGCAGAAGCAAGCCCTCATAGATTCTCAAGCCCATCTCAGTTCTTGGCTCAAACACTAGCTGTTTGACTCAAAGGCTGGGTCAGGAGCTAACCTCCTGGTAATGTCTTTTTGAAAAGGCTGAAAGCTGAGTCACATAGTTAATTCTAACGTTTCAAGGTCTATAACAATGTCTGTCCACAAAACAGTCTGTCAGACTGCTCTGGGGAGTTAGTTTGAGCCTTCATTAAAGCTATGGGTAGAACTGTGAACCAATTGTCTTGTGTTTCCTGAGTTAGCTTAAATGGATGTCTTTTAATAACGTCTTTAGCCTTTTCAACTTTTTTTTTGAAGATTGGGGTCTCCAGGAACAGTATAAGTGATATTTTATTCCTAGAGCTTTTGACACCCTTTGAGTTACAGCAGCTTTAAAGATGGAGCCATTGTTACTCTGAACTTTAGAGTTTAAGATCCCACTTACATCGTGAGAAGTCAGTACAGTAAGATTTTGTCCATTAGTAAACTTATGAGCTTTCAGTTCAGTTCAGTTCAGTCACTCAGTCATGTCTGACTCTTTGTAACTCCATGAATCACAGCACACCAGGCCTCCCTGTCCATCACCAACTCCTCGAGTTCACTCAGACTCACGTCCATTGAGTCAGTGATGCCATCCAGCCATCTCATCCTCTGTCGTCCCCTTCTCATCCTGCCCCCAATCCCTCCCAGCATCAGAGTCTTTTCCAATGAGTCAACTCTTCGCATGAGGTGGCCAAAGTACTGGAGTTTCAGCTTTAGCATCATTCCCTCCAAAGAAATCCCAGGGCTGATCTCCTTCAGAATGCACTGGTTGGGTCTCCTTTATGAGCTTTAGACATTAGCAAAACAACAGTAGCAATTACCCTTATGGAATGTGGCTATAGCCTTTTTTTCAGTAAGGAACCAAATGCAGATCCTGTGGGCAAGCTCAAAGTTGGACCCTGCAGGAGAGCAGTATGAAGAGCCTTAGAAGTTTTTGAGTCTCTGAGGACCAAACCAGTTTTATTCTCTCCCTGTTCTATGTCAACCAACTTAGCATAGCCTAAAGCCTTAGTGTGCACTTGCTTAAGTTCTTCAAGAATACATCCAGCAATGTGGCTCTGTTATGAGAACTGCTTGATTCCCAGTAGGAAGGAGGGTTATTTCGTATTCTCTTTCCCCTTGCCCCATGTTCAAGCCATTCATCTCAAAAAGTAATAGTTTCCCCTAAAACTTGAGCTCTTGAGTCAGGAGTCAGCGTCTGTCCCAAGACATGCATTATATCTCTTCAACTAAGCTCAAAAAGTAGTCAGTCCTGTAAAGGCTTCTATGTACCTTTTGGATCCACTAAATAGTCTCAACCACAATTGGTACTGCCTGAATTTCTACCTACACTGAGGCAACCCCACCCTGATTCTCAGCCTGTTCAGTTGGGAGCCCTAGATAAAGGGGCAAAGAACAAGAACAGGAGGCAGCTGAAGGTTTCACACCCAAATCTGTACCCTTAGGACATAAGCCTGGCATGTCTCACAGAGAGATAAACAGCAACACATATGTCACTTCTTCCACTTTCCCTTATTTTCTACAGAGCTGATCTAGTTGTTAAAACTAATAATTGAGATCCTTCAACAGGTCAGCGTTCCTTGTCTTCCAAAGTACACCATGGCCATTCTGTATCACAGAAGAAGATCAGAAATGTCTTTTTTAAATTCTGGGGATCAAACTTGTTCCAGTAGTTAAAATACATTGTAAAGGAATAGTTCTTGAAATGCTAGCTCCCATCTGTAAGAGAGAAAAAAGTGACATCCACAGCCATGGCTCTTTTCTACTGGAAGCACCCTTCCCTGCTTTAGATGGGGGTGTAGACAGACTTTCCACTGAAGCTTTCCCTCCCTGCTTGGACTTAGTCTGTCTCTTACTGATGCAGGCATCTTACTCACCCCTCCTGGTTCTACCACTGAGGTGAGGTGGAGAGACACCAGGGGTAGACCTGATGGCACCCCCAGATTGATTTAGTTCCATACCACCAACACCTTTGTTTGATTTGCCCTTTTCTCTGATGCCACCCGGGGTGGAGCAGAGTAGCTTTTCAGAATGTTTCCCAATCTAGTACTACCAGGGGGAGCATCCATCTTACCTGTGCCCATGCACATTCCTGAGTACAGTCCTGACTGCAGTAGAAATGGTGAGTTATAAAGGGACAAACAACAGCCAAGATGTCTCTTCTGAGTGTCCCCAATCCAGTAAATGTGACCTCAAAAGAGGTGGTGGAGGGTTGGCCAGTGAGGAAAAAGTGATTTTTGTCCTTAAGCTATTAGAGCCAATCCTTCCAGTTCATTTCCACACATTCCATGAAAGGACTATTTAAGGAATTGAAACAGAAACCACTGGAGAGTTTCCTCTGGTTTACTAAGAGCTAGTGCTACCAAAGGAAGAAGCCTATTGCACTTCCAATCTGACCAGATCCTGCAATTCCCAATCTGTGTTCTCAAAAACCTCATGGTCACCAGCAGTGCTTCGATCCACATAGACAGGAGACACAGCCGCGACAAAGACTCAGTTTCAGGCCTCTGGCCCCTGAGGCAGGCAGCCAAGACTTCTAGCCTGAAAGACGTTCCTGGAGCTAGAGTTCTGCCTCGCTCTCAAACGTGCTCCTGTAACTTTCAGCTCCTAGCAAGCTAGGCACTTCCATACTTGGGGTCTAAGTAAAAGAACACAGTAACAGCATGGGTCACAAGTCCCTTGAAAGTCTATGATTCGACAGATTATTTTAGTAGTTCTAATTCCCCAGGCAATTACAAAATGGTCAAAGAGACCAGGAAAAGGTGACCGAGAAGGGAAAGTTCAGTCCACATGCTTTGCGCGTCTCTGACCGCTCCACTCGCAGGGACACTGGGTGTCTCTTGGCATTGGCAGGTCAGTATAAAGCCCAAACAAGGCACCCCTTTTGGGGGCTGCCTTCAGTCATTTCAAGGCACTGCGCAACCACTGAACATGGTTCAACTCACTTCGCACAGGGCACATCATCCATTCAAACAAGCACATCGTAGAGTTAGTAAAGTAAACCAGAAAACGTGTGTATTGAGAAAGCAAAGACGCTACAGCTCTGAATGTTCTTACTGTTAGGTAGGTAGAATAGGGAAAAGGAGTCCAAAATGGCAGTGGCTAAAAGACAAAGAAGGGAAAAGCCCGCGAAAATAGAACAAAAGAAGGTCCGAGGACCAGAGTGAAGACTTCGGGTAGAACAAACAGCACTCCTGGCTAAGCCCAATTTGCATAGGGCAGGCCCATGTGGAGGAAAAAAACATATAAAATGAGAAGCCAAAGCTCTTTCTCTCTCTGTTTCTCTCTCGCATGCGTGCGCTCTTTCTCTCTCTCCCTCTCTCTCCCTCTCTCCCTCCCCCATGCACTCCTCCACTCTCTTCTCTTCAAGTCTTTGGGTCGGCATGCCCTCATGCTTCGAGGATGGGCTTTCCTGCTATCTTCTAAATAAAATGGAGCGGTAACACTGATTTGCCTAAGAGCTATAACACGGTTTGTCCAAGACCAAGAGCTGTGACTCACTGAGGGCTTTAATGTTCATCATTCCAAATCTTTGTTGTGATGAGACAAAGAACCAAGGAACAGACACTCATGTGACATTACCTTGTCCTGAAGATCCTGGACGAACCCCCAAAATGATAGTTTACAGTGAGCAGTGTCAGATTCTTGATCTCTGAAGAAGATTTAGCTTTGGGACCAGGGACCAGGGACCAGGGACCAGGTTTGATTACTCAAGAACTTTTGTGTAGCAGAGTTTTATTAAAGTGTGAAAGGGAGCGAGAAAGGTTCTGACATGGACATCAGAAGGGGGATGGAGAGTGCCCCCCTCTGTAGTGTTAGCAAGGGAGTTACATACTTTTTTCATTAGTTATTACAATAAATCAAAAGAATGTCTCAAGGTTGTGAAGACCTTACTACACTCACTTCCATAATTTACATTTTAAGATAACAGAATTAGCCAGAAGGTTTTCAGGAAGGAGAAACTGTCCTCAAGCAGGGTACATCCTGCTTGCATAAGCCTTAGTACAGAGTTTAAACTGAGTTGTTTGTTGTGTAATCAACAATCCTGGGCTTAAAGAAAAAAAAGTTTTATGTGATCAAGACTAAGGAATGTAGAGAAAAAAAGGATGTTTGTCCTTTCCTCCTCCTTGAGGGATGCCAAGGAGGTGAGGTCTCTGCTTTGAGGGCCCCAGACCCCTTTCTCCTCCTCAGGGACCCCAGACTTCTCATCAACCTACCTAGGAACTGACTCTCTCACAAGGACTCCTGTATTCCCAATAAAACCTATAAGTACTACATTTGAAAGGTACCTAAATTTCTTGTTTACCTCTACTCATAGTAATAACCTCTCAATATTGTATTTAAAGAGCCCACTAGCCTTGTGGATAATTAAATTAAATGACTCCAGGTTGAATTTTAGAACAGTAAAGCAGAAAAACACACTAAGGCTACTCAGTGAGCTGGGAATGTAAAAAGAACTCTTTATAAAATGATAAAGAAAGGAATTTTAGTCTTACAGACTTCATGGGGAGTAGAGAGGGTCAGATTGAGTATTAGGAGGAAATTACTGAATGTGCAGTTTTCACTTTTTATTAGTATTACATCACCTGCCACACATGACAATAAACATTCTTTGAAAATATAGGTTTGTGGATGTAACAATTTATTTGGCCATTCCCATATTGGTAGGCACTAAGGAAAACCACTAGACCATTCAGGTATGACCTAAATAAAATCCCTTATGATTATACAGTGGATGTGAAAAATAGATTTAAGGGCCTAGATCTGATAGATAGAGTGCCCGATGAACTATGAAATGAGGTTCGTGACATTGTACGGGAGACAGGGATCAAGACCATCCCCATGGAAAAGAAAGGCAAAAAAGCCAAATGGCTGTCTGGGGAGGCCTTACAAATAGCTGTGAAAAGAAGAGAGGCAAAAAGCAAAGGAGAAAAGGAAAGATATAAGCATCTGAATGCAGAGTTCCAAAGAATAGCAAGAAGAGATAAGAAAGCCTTCTTCAGCAATCAATGCAAAGAAATAGAGGAAAAGAACAGAATGGGAAAGACTAGAGATCTCTTCAAGAAAATTAGAGATACCAAGGGAGCCTGGCAGGCTACAGTCCATGGGATTGCAAAGAGTGTGACATGACTTAGCAATTAAACAAATCATCTTCAAGTAAAAGAGAAAGTATGAAAGTGGAAACATATTACACATTGTTGAATCTGGGTAAGGGGAGTTGTTTGTACCATTCTTGCAACTTTGGAGTGAGTTTAAAATATGAAATTTGAAAGAGGAGGGAGGAAAGAGCTGAGGAGAGTGTATTGTCAGAGGAGTCCAGAGAANGCTGGAGGATGGAGATGATGGAAGCTATGCTAGTGGGTCATGCGTGCATGCAGGAGTCGCATTGAAGTGTGAGGTCCCAGGTGCCTCTGAGGGTCTGTGTTTGCCCAGCGAGGGTCCCCATCCCTGAAGGAGTGTGATGTTACCTAGCAGATAAAAATACCATGACAGGGTGAGTTGGGTGGGGGAAGGAGAGAGACCCTGGAAAAAAGGAAAATGTTTTCTATTTTAGTGCTACATTTTTCTTGCTTTTTGAAGATGGGGGTCCCACACCTTCATTCTGCTCTGGGCCCTATAAGTTACATAGCCAGCCAGATGGGTGAGGGGAGCCTCAAGTGTCTATGGAGATTTATGTTTTTCACAAGGGCTGAGGACTGATTGAGTTGGGAGCAGCCATGGGGAGCAAGGAGGATGCTGACCCCAATCTGTGACCCTGGACAGGCTCACCCTGGACATTTACAGAACCCGGGGCAAGAGACCACAGAGAAATGCAGGCTCTTGGCTGGTGCCCTCTCCTCTGTGCGCTCAGTGAAGGGAGGCGTCTGCTTCGTGTGGATCCCCAGCCCCGTGTCTGTGCAGTCCTAGGCCACCCCCAGGCCAGTGTAGTGGTCCATCTTGGGAGGATTTCCCCATCTATTTCCCACGAAGTGATGGGACCAGATGCCATGATCTTCGTTTTCTGAATGTTGAGCTTTAAGCCAACTTTTTAACTCTCCTCTTTCACTTTCATCAAGAGGCTTTTTAGCTCCTCTTCACTTTCTGTCATAAGGGTGGTGTCATCTGCATATCTGAGGTGACTGATATTTCTTCCGGCATTCTTGATTGCAGCTTGTGTTTCTTCCAGTCCAGCGTTTCTCATGATGTACTCTGCATAGAAGTTAAACAAGCAGGATGACAATATATAGCCTTGACGTACTGCTTTTCCTATTTGGAAACAGTCTGTTGTTCCATGTCCAGTTCTAAATGTTGCTTCCTGACCTGCATACAGATTTCTCAAGAGACAGGTTAGTGTCCATAGGTGTGTGGATTTACCTCTGGGCTTTCTATTTTATTCCACAGATCTATATTTCTGTCTTTGTGCCAGTACCATACTGTCTTGATCACTATAGTATAGTCTGAAGTCAGACAGTTCCATTCTTCTTTCTCAAGTTTCTTTGACCATTTGAGTTTTTTTTTTCTTTGTATTTCCATATAAATTGTGAATATATTTGTTCTAGCTCTGTGAAAAATACCATTAGTAGCTTGATAGGGATTGCACTGAATCTATAGATTGCTTTGGGTAGTATACTTATTTTAACTCTATCGATTCTTCCAAACCATGAACATGGTATATTTCTCCATCTATTTGTGTCATCTTTGATTTCTTTCATCAGTGATTTATAGCTTTCTATATATAGGACTTTTGTTTCATTAGGTAGATTTATTCTCAAGTGTTTTATTCTTTTTTTGCAATGGTGAATGGAATTGTTTCCTTAATTTCTATTTCTGTTTTCTCATTGCTAATGTATAGGAATGCAAGGAATTTCTCTGTGTTAATTTTATATCCTGCAACTTTTACTATATTCATTAATTAGCTCTAGTAATTTTCTGGTGGTGTCTTTAGAGTTTTCTATGTAGAGCGAGGATCATGTCATCTGCAAACAGTGAGAGTTTTACTTCTTCTTTTCCAATTTGGATTGCTTTTATTTCTTTTTCTTTTCTGATTGCTGTGGCTAAAACTTCCAAAACTATGTTGAATAGTAGTGGTGAGAGTGGGAACCCTTATCTTGTTCCTGACTTTAGGGGAAATGCTTTCAATTTTTGACCATTGAGTAATGTTTGCTGTGGGTTTATCATATATGGCTTTTATTATATTCAGGTATGTTCCTTCTATGCCTGCTTTCTGGAGGGTTTTTTTTTTTTATCATAAATGAATGTTGAATTTTTTCAAAGGCTTTCTCTGCATCTGTTGAGATAATCATATGGTTTTTATCTTTCCATTTGTTAATTTGGTGTATCACATTGATTGCTTTGCAAATATTGAAGAATCCTTGTATCCCTGGGATAAAGCCCACTTGGTCATGATGTATGATCTTTTAAACATGTTGTTGGATTGTGTTTGCTAGAATTTTGTTGACGATATTTTCATCTATGCTCATCAGTGATATTGGCCTGTAGTTTTCTTTTTTTGTGGCATCTTTGTCTGGTTTTGGTGTTAGGGTGATGGTGGCCTCAGAGAATGAGTCTGACAGTTTTACCTTCCTCTACAATTTTCTGGAAGACTTTGAGTAAGATAGGAAGGATAGCAGGAGAGCTCTTCTCTAAATTTTTGGTAGAATTTTTGGTAGATGTGAAGCCATCTGGTCCTGGGCTTTTGTTTGTTGGAAGATTTTTTATTACAACTTTGATTTCCATGGTAGTGATGGGTCTGTTAAGATTTTCTATTTCTTCCTGGTTCAGATTTGGAAGGTTATACTTTTCTAATAATTCGTCAAAATTCTTCCAAGTTGTCCATTTTATTGTCATATAGTTGTTTATAGGGAGAAGGCAATGGTAACCCTCTCCAGTACTCTTGCCTGGAAAATCCCGTGGATGGAAGAGCCTGATAGGCTGCAGTCCATGGGGTCGTGAAGAGTCGGACACAACTGAGAGACTTCACTTTCATGCATTGGAGAAGGAAATGGCAACCCACTCCAGTGTTCTTGCCTGGAGAATCCCAAGGATGGCAGAGCCTGGTGGGCTGCCGTCTATGGGGTCGCACAGAGTTGGACACAACTGAAGTGACTTAGCAGCATCAGCAGTGGTTGGTTATGGTAGTCTCATGATCCTTTGAATTTCTGTGTTGTCTGTTGTGATTTCTCCATTTTCATTTCTAATTTTCTTGATTTGATTCTGCTCGCTTTTTTCCTTGATGAGTCTGGCTAATGGTTTGTCTAGAATAAATTTGTCTTCTCAAACAACCAGCTTTTACTTTTGTTGATTTTTGCTGTAGTCTCCTTTGTTTCTTTTTCATTTATTTCTGCCCTAATTTTTATGATTTCTTTCCTTCTACTAACCATAGAGTTCTTCATTTCTTCTTTTTCTAGTTGCTTTAGGTGTAAAGTTAGGTTATTTGGTTTTTCTCTTGTATCTTGAGGTAAGCTTGTATGGCTATGAGCCATCCCTTTAGCATTGCTTTTACTGAACCCATAGGTTTTGGATTGTTGTGTTATCATTTTCATTCATTTCTATGCGTATTTTCTTTTTTAATTTCTTCTGTGATTTGTTGGTTATTCAGAAGCATGTTGTTTAGCCTCCATAAGTGTGTATTTTTAATAGTTTTTTCCCCTGTAGTTGACATCTAATCTTACCACATTGTGATCAGAAAAGATGCTTGAAATTATTTCAATTAAAAAAAAATTTACCAAGGCTAGATTTATGGCCCAGGATGTGATCTACACTGGAGAATGTTCTGTGTGCACNTTTTCCCCTGTAGTTGACATCTAATCTTACCACATTGTGATCAGAAAAGATGCTTGAAATTATTTCAATTAAAAAAAAATTTACCAAGGCTAGATTTATGGCCCAGGATGTGATCTACACTGGAGAATGTTCTGTGTGCACTTGAGAAAAAGATGAAATTCATTGTTTTGGGGTGAAATGTCCTATAGAAATCAATTAGGTCTAACTGGTCCATTGTGTTTCCTTGCTAATTTTCTGTTTGGTTGATCTATCCATAAGTGTGAGTGGGGTGTTAAAGTCTCCCACTACTATTATGTTACTGTTAATTTCTCCTTTCATACTTGTTAGCATTTGCCTTACATATTATGGTGCTCCTATGCTGGGTGCATATATATTTATAATAGTTATATCTTCTTCTTGGATTGATCCTTTGATCATTGTGTAGTGTCCTTCTTTGTCTCTTTCCAAGGCCTTTATTTCAAAGTCTATTTTATCTGATATAAGTATTGCTACTCCTGCTTTCTTTTGGTCTCCATTTGCATGAAATATCCTTTTCCAGTCTTTCACTTTCAGTCTGGTGTCCCTTGTTTTGAGGTGGGTCTCTTGTAGACAGCATATGTAGGGGTCTTGTTTTTGTATCCATTCAGCCAGTCTTTGTCTTTTGGCTGAGGTATTCAGCTCATTTACATTTAAGGTAATTATTGATAAGTATTATCTTGTTGCCATTTACTTTATTGTTTTGGGTTCTAGTTTATACACCCTTTCTGTGTTTCTGGTCTAGAGAATATCCTTTAGCATTTGTTGGAGAGCTTGTTTGGTGGTGCTGAATTTGCTCAGCTTTTGCTTGTCTATAAAGCTTTTGATTCCTCCTTCATATTTGAATGAGATCCTTGCTGGGTAAAGTAATCTGTGCTGTAGGTTATTTTCTTTCATCACTTTAAGTATGTCCTGCAATTCCCTCCTGGGCTGAAGAGTTTCTTTTGAAAGATCAGCTGTTATCCTNAAAGCTTTTGATTCCTCCTTCATATTTGAATGAGATCCTTGCTGGGTAAAGTAATCTGTGCTGTAGGTTATTTTCTTTCATCACTTTAAGTATGTCCTGCAATTCCCTCCTGGGCTGAAGAGTTTCTTTTGAAAGATCAGCTGTTATCCTTATGGGAATTCCCTTGTGTGTTATTTATTGTTTTTCCCTTGCTGCTTTTAATATTTGTTCTTTGTGTTTTATCTTTGTTAATTTGATTAATATGTGTCTTGAGGTGTTTCCCCTTGGTTGATCCTGTTTGGGACTCTCTGGTTTTCTTGGACTTGCATGGGTATTTCCTTCGCCATTTTAGGGAAGTTTTCAACTATTATCTCCTCAAATATTTTCTCATGCCCTTTCTTTTTGTCTTCTTCTTCTGGGACTCCTATGATTCGAATGTTGGCACATTTAACATTGTCCCAGAGGTCTCTGAGGTTGTCTTCACTTCTTTTAATTCTTTTTTCCTCTATGCTTCATTTATTTCCACCATTCTATCTTCCACATCACTTATCTTCTGCCTCAGTTATTTTACTGTTGATTCCCTCCAGAGTGCTTTTGATCTCAGATATTGCATTATTCATTATTGATTGACTCTCTTATTTCTTCTATGTCCTTGTTAAACATTTCTTGCATCTTCTCAATCTTTGTTTCTAGTCTACTTACCTGTAACTCCATTTTGTTTTCAAAATTTTGGATCATCTTGACTATCATTATTCTGAATTCTTTTTCAGGTAGACTCCTGTTTTCTCCTCTTTTGTTTGGTTTGGTGGGCATATATAATGTTCCTTTTCCTGCTATTTCTCTGCCTTTTCATTTTGTTTAGATTGCTGTGTTTGGGGTGGATTTCTGTACACTGAAAGTTTGTGGTTCCTCTTTTTTGTGGAGGTTGCTCCCTGTGAGTGGGGTTGCATTAATGACTTCTCAAGGTTTTCTGGTTAGGGAAGCATGCATCTGTGTTCTGCTGGGTGGAGCTGGATCACTCCTCTCTGGAGTGCAATGCAGTGTCCAGTAGTGAGTTTTGGGGTAGATTTAAGGGCCGAGATCTGATTGCTAGAGTGGCTGATGAACTATGGAATGAGGTTCGTGACATTGTACGGGAGACAGGGATCAAGACCATCCCNTTGGGGGCAGGAGGAGAAGGGGACGACAGAGGATGAGATGGCTGGATGGCATCACGGACTCGATGGAAGTGAATCTGAGTGAACTCTGGGAGTTGGTGACGGACAGGGAGCCCTGGCGTGCTGCGATTCATGGGGTCGCAAAGAGTTGGACACGACCTATCGACTGAACTGAACTGATACTTGTTCTCAAGCTCTATAGGCCCTTTCCAATGCTTAGTCAATGTTAACTACAGTGTTTTAATCTGTTGAGCTTTCACTTCCATAGCAGTTCCCTCTTTTTTGTTTACTTTGGCTTCTACTGTTTGCAAGTCTCTTCAGTGTCTAATTTCTACCCTGACACAAAGGGGCAAAGGTGGTCCCTTTTGTAGGCTCACTTGTTCAGTTCTGTTGTGGGAAGGGAGAAACACGGCAAACACATATCATTGGCATGTGCAAAGAGTGCTTGCAGTGTATATGGACCACACTGGGTTTGCCCCAGTTCATGGCAGCGTGTACTTTCCTGGTGTACACTGCTCAAGCTCCAGGTTGCTGAAGCCTGCTCTGCAGGGGTGCTGTCCAAATCGGGCCCTGTGTTTCATGCACTTCCCAGGTCTAAGCTGCTCGGGTTCAGCTTCTCAGGTACTCCACAAAGGCACAGACATGGTTGGGCCTGTGTTTTGTGCTCTGCCCAGTTCCGAGCAGCTCAGGCAACCAGGTGTTTGGCAAGTGCACCTTCCCAGGTGGGCTGTGAGTCTTAATCACCACCCCATCCTGGCCACCTGGCTTCCTGGGTGTGCCATGAGAGTGCCGTCTCAGGTGCCATGTGTCTCCTCTGGGGAGCTGATCTCAGGCTGCAACCCTCCTGGCAGATGTCAACCGTCTAGGATTCCTGGAAGACATGGTTAGCAACTGGGAGCATGCTCACAGTTTGGGGGAGGATGCCAGGCTCTGGGGTCTAAACTGGCCCTTGCTTTCCAGCTCTGGCTGCCTCTCTGCCTCTGGTGGGGGGATGGGCTGGTCTGCAACAGGCTATCACTCCTTTGGTGTTTGTGCAATCCTTTGTTTTTGTGAGTGGGCCAGTCTGCACCTTCGGTTAGAGCTTTTTGTGGGAAAATCCTCTCTCTTTTTCTTTCCCCTCTCTGGCTATCCCACAGTTTGGGTTGCTGTCTCACGTTCGCTCCCTCATATTGCCCTCAGGGCATTCAGGCCTGGTCCTTACCCTAAGCAATGCAGCCTGTGCCTCCCTGTCCAGCCCCCGCTCTCTGGTGGTGGATGAGAGTGTCTGGGCTACTTCTCCACTGGGAGTTGTGGTTGGGCGCATATTCTGTGGGTTTCTTTCTTTTTTTTTTCCCTCCCAGTTGTGTTGCCTCCTGAGATTCCAAAACTCCCCACAGGCCTGCCAGTGAGAGGGTTTCTTAGTGTTTGGAAACTTCTCCTCTGTCACGACTCCCTCCCCAGGATGGGTCTCCTTCCCGAACTCTTTTGTCTCTCTTTTTGTCTTTTATATTTTGTCCTACCTCCTTTTGAAGAGAATGGGCTGCCTTTCCATGTGCCTGGTGTCCTCCGCCAGAGTTCAGAAGTTGTTTTGTAGAAGTTTCTCAGCATTCACATGATCTTTTGATGAATTTGTGGGGGAGGAAGTGGTCTCCCCATCCTATTTCTCTGCCATCTTAGGACCAGCTCCCAGAATTTTGTTTTTGATGGAGTTCATTTTCTCGGTTCTTTCTTTTAGTCTTTCTCCTTTTAGTGCTCTATTTATGAAATTCTGACTTTTCCTAATCTACGTTGTAAGGATTATCTTCTATATTTTATTCTAGTATTATAGACTTAGTTTCTATATTTAAGTCTATGGTGCATTATGATTTAATTTTTATGTGTGATATAAAGATCAAGGTCCTATTCTTGGTACTTGGGTATTCAGCTGGCTTGGAAGCATTTGTTTGAAAGATTGTCCTCTCCCTTTTTAATTATGTTGCCACACTGGTCAATACACAGAGCTCTTTTTGGCACAGTGTTCCAGAGTGAAACAAAAGACTTAAGCATCTGAACAGGGGTACAGATCTTCTCACTGATTTCATAGACAGTTTACCCAAAGGCTGGTAAATGGAAGAATAGTTTTCTTTACCCCTCCTTAACCATGGGCTTCCCAAGTGGCTCAGTGGTAAAGAATCACTGAGCAACCAGAATTTGTGTGGCTGCCATTTGTCTCTGACTTACCAGCTCTTTCTCTTCATCATGGTGATTAATAATCAACCTTTGGGAATTGGGCTTCCCTGCTGGCCCAGACGGTAAAGAATATGCCTGCCAATACAGGAGACACAGGTTCAATCCCTGGGTCAAGAAGATTCCCCTGGAGATGGGAATGGCAACCCAGTCCAGTATTCTTGCCTAGGAAATCCCATGGACAGAGGAGCCTGGCGGGCCTCAGTCATCAGGGTCCAAAGGAGTTGATATGACTTAGCAATTAAATAACAACAGTCTTGATAATTAAATGGTCAGGAATAGTATTATTTGTTCTTCATTGACATATTAGGAGCATGTGTAACATCAAATTTAGGAAAAGTCACATGGATATTGGCCAAATAACTATAGCCAAAAGTCAGTGAATATGATTTATTTTTGATGGCATAATGATAATCACTGTTTTGCTACAGGGTAACTATGGAAAACAGGAGAACAGCATACATAAATAACCCATGGTGAGGCCATTTTAACACAAGCAAATAATCAGTTTTCCCTCTTGACTATTAATTTTCTTCTATCTTATTAACATTTCCCTCGGTATCACACACTGTTTCATCTTCTGTTTGTTTGTTTTAACCATGCTCACATTAACATACATATAAAATTAAATGTCTGTATCTTGAAAGATATCAGTGGCCTGCATTCATTGGTTCCCAAACCTGAAAGCTCTACAAGTGAAATGCCTTAGGAATTTTTGAGTTTTCCTTCCTTTCTAATACCTGGCTGGAAGAAGAAGTGTTGGAGGCAGAAGAAACACTTTGGCCACGAGATTGTGACTAATGGACTTTGGGAAGCTCAGATAATGAAGGGGAAGCAACAGAGCATGGGCAAGGTGACCACTGGAACCGTGACATTTGGGAGTAAGAGGAAAAGACCAAAAGGAGAGGGGTTGCGTTCAAGGGAGAACTAGGTCAGGAATACAGGTGAGGAACTCTGTTGTTCTTCCTGACCCAGCTCTCTTGGGGGTCAGTTTGGGGCATGATAAAATGTCATGGACTTGCAGCTGAATCTCACTAACTACACCTAAAAAAGTCTTTCATCCCGCTAGTGAAAATAAAAGTTTTAAAAATATAAATATTTGATATAGCTAGATTGGCCTAAATATATTATATACTTAGTCACTCAGTTGTGTCCAATTCTTTGTGACCCCATGAGCTGGAGTCCACCAGGCTTCTCTGCCCATGGGATTCTCCTGGCAAGAATACTGGAGTGGCTTGCCTTTTCCTTCTCAAAATATATTATAGTCAACGTATGAATGAGGATCCCAGGAATAGTCTTCTTTTGATGAAAGAAACTAGCTACAAAACAGGGACATGTGAGAAGTTGAATAGGGTTGAGGTCAAGTCTCAGAAAGGAAAAGAGAACAGACATGGGGTGGGGCGGTACTGAGACATGAAGAACTACAATAATGCTTCAGAACTTGGGTGCTTCAGAATGCAAAGTGCATTCCCACTGCTCTCTCATTTTGTTCTGGTAGCAACTTCCTGGAGTTGGAGGAACCACCCCAGTTTACTCAAGAAGGAAAGGAGACCTCAAGAGATTGAGTGGCTGGTCAGTCATTACAACGATGGTGACAAGTGAGAAGCTGAAACCCAGGCATCTGCCTCAAAAACTAAGCTGTCACTCTGCTGTGTCCTCACTGAATTTGGCTTTACGATTATTGGACAGACTTCATTTGCAAGAGACTATCACTAACCTTCAATCATGCACTAAAAATTACATTATAGTGTTCAATTATTAAACTTAAGAAAAAAAATACAAATGTTAAGCTATCTCATCCAACTTAGCAATAAATGGAAAGCCACATTACACTGCCTGCACATGGAGAAGACTTCTAGATAAAAAGCAAGTCTTTTGCTCAAAATAATTTTCAGCTATGAATAGCATGAATTATGAAGACAGTTATAATTAATGCCCACTGCCTATACCAGAATTCTCAGAAAGTTCAGAATTAAAGAGGGTAAGGTGTCGTTTGAGATGTTTCTTCTTTTCAGGTTGTTCACAGAACTTGACTTCAATGTTGCCATCACTGAAGGCTTCTCCTTTGGTCTCCTCAACTGGGTTCTCTTTCCGGGAAAACACTGCTTTCTTCTGCATCATCGTAATCCCTGAATTTCCATGCCTTCGTGCTGGGGATAAGGTTTCTTTTACAATGCAATAACAAACTGCAGATAAAAAATTCTTTTTGAAGTTTTCATTCATAAATGCATAAACAATTGGATTACAGATGGAATTGGAGAATCCAATTATTTGTACTATAGCAAAAATCATCTTGATTGTAACATCGTCATATTCCTTCTCAAAGTTGCCTGAAATAAAAAAATAATGCTTTAGAATGGTTATTTGTTTGAATGAACATAAAACAACATTTTTGTTTATCTTCCATCTTTATGAAACAGTTACACTTGTACAACTATGTAAAATTCTCTGTGAAAAATTCTTCAAGACTTTGGGGAGAGCCATCTGTTGTCTGAAGAAGACTCATCTTTGTGATGTGTCCTCCTTGTTAGAGAATCTAGGCTTACAAGCCCAGCACATGTTAGAGGGCTTATTGCATTTCAACACGATTTCAAGCTTCACATAAACTGGAAGTCACCCTTCAAATGTCCACTTGTCTTACAGAAACACGAACATCTGAGAACTATGTTAAGGTTCAGATTATCAGAGATGATATATTAAGGGTCTAGCTGAAATCCTAGGTGTTATTAAATTCATGTGGCTCAAGTGAGGGTTCCAAATAGGGAAGGCTCACAGGATGTCACACCTCTCCCAAGGTTTAAATGGCTTAGGGAGACCAGACAGCATAGCATGGGAGATGCATCTCAAACATTTTTCTTTATCTTCTGTAATTACTAAAGCTTTGATCATACTCATATATAATTATCCATCACATAATGATCCGGCTATCTTGAAAACTTGAAAGAAACCTAGTAAATGTTTGAGATTTGATTACCCAAGTGAATGGCTAAACATTTCAGTGATTCACTGTCCACTGTAGCAGGGAATGAACGAGAACTTCCGTCAAATGAGAAGGACAGTCACTCACTGTATTCGATCATCATGTGAACAATGTGGAAAGGCGCCCAGCACACAGCAAAGAGAGACACCACTGTCACCATCATAACAACAGCTCGCTTCTTCTTCCTGGGTCCGCAAGGATACACTGTATCAGTTAACTTTTCTTTGGCAGATGTGTCAAGTCTAGACCTCTCAGTGATAAGTTTCCAATGTAAACGAAGCTCATGCATGCTGTCTCTTCAGTTGTGCCTGACTCTTTGTGACCCTAGGGACTGTAGCCCACCAGGCTCCTCTGTCCATGGGATTCTCCAGGCAAGAATGCTGGAGTGGGTTATCATGCCCTTCTTCAGGGCATCCTCCCGACCCAGGGATCGAACCTCTATCTCTTGCATCTCCTGCATTACAGGTGAATTCTCTACCACTGAGTCATGGGGGAAGCCTCTATTGAAGCTCATGACAGGCTAACTGTGAACTGTTTATCATCTTTCCCCATTGCTATTACCCTCATCTCTGTATTTCTCATATTACAAATATCCTTAGGATGTGTGCTCATTATGAGCCTAGCAGCACGCCAGATGCTTGGCACAGATTAATCTTCCTGACAAGCCATTGGACAGATGCGGGAACTGAGGCACAGAGAAGGTTAAGTAACTTGCAAAGTCAGATGGCTTTGCAGATCAGAAAGTTGAGAATTCTATAAAGTTTAGTTTGGATTTAAACGTAGGCAAGTCTAACTTCAGTGCCAAAACTCTTATTCATTTTATATTGAAGAACACTCATGCCTGTGATAGAAAAATATGGGAAGTCTTCAGAACAGAATTAAAATGTAATCTTCCATTACATAATTAAGTAATATGATTAACCAGGGATTCGGTTTTCCCTGTTAGTCACGTAAAGGGGATTAACGTCTGCAAAAGATCTGCACATTTTCAAATTTTAACGAGTCGCATTCATTATTATCTCAACGTGTTAGCCTTTTCTTCGGAGGAAAAGATAGAGCTAAATCAGCAATAAGTCCCAAGATGCTGAACAGTCTAGCACCCTGTACATGGAGCCGGAGTACATCTTTATACAAATCGGGCACTAGAGGTCGCTGCACACTGAAGAAATGATAAACTTCGTCCACCACTAGACTTTTAAGCTCGTGCCATGCAGTGTAGGTTATAAAATAAACCAAATGGCCCACAAGTACCATATCAGTAACTGTGTTTTTAAATTTTTGTTAGTGCATATGATCAGAAAGTAAATCCTTCAGGTAAAAATAAAATATAAAATAATAATTAAAAATGAATACCATACTCTCATTTCTAAAGGACTTTCATACGTATCATCTCACTCCTTTTAGCACCATTCTTTGGGTGTGTATGTGTGTGTGTTAGTTGCACAGTTGCATCGACTCTTTGCGACCCAATGGTCTGTAGCCCGCCAGGCTCTTCTGTCCATGAGATTCTCCAGGCAAGAATACTGGAGTGGGTTGCCATTCCCTTCCCTAGGGATCTTCCCAACCCAGGGATTGAACCCAAGTCTCCCGCATTGCAGGCAGATTCTTTACCAACTGAGCCAGCCATCAGAGAAGCCCCAAAATAAAATATAAGATAACAATTTAAAATAAATAACGTACTATGGTTTCCAGAGTATTTTTATACATATCATCTCACACCTTTTAGCATCATTCCTTGTGTAGGAGGAAGTATGGATGGATATTTTGATGCTTTCCAGTCGGAGAAGGAAATGGCAACCCACTCCAGTACTCTTGCCTGGAAACTCTCATGGATGGAGGAGCCTGGTGGGCTGCCATCTGTGGGGTCACACAGAGTCAGACACGACTGAAGCGACTTAGCAGCAGCAGCAGCAGCAGCAGCAGCAGCAGCAGCAGCAGCAGCAGCAGTACATATGAGGAAAGTCGGGGGCTTGGGAGTAAGGAGATTTATCTACATCAAGTCGCTGGGAAGTAGCAGAAAGAGGAGAGAGTCACAGCAATTTGTATCAACATGCAGATGAAAATATAACAATTAAAAGTTCAGGCAACTATCTGTAACAGTGACCTTCCCCTCTGACTTGGGAGCTGGTGATCTTGCTCTTTCTTTCTGTCATATGTAAAATCAAAAGTTCAAAGTCAGCGCATGTGCTCAACATAAATTACCAATGATACTTTGATTACATTATCCAGGCATCTGAAATCTCTGGCTACTGTCTCTAAAACAGGTGAATGTTCCAAACAGGTGAATGTTCCATGCAACACACCTGGCTATTTTTGACATTTCTTTTCCATGAATAGTTCGAAGCACAGAGCCATCTCCAACTCTTTTCTTTATCCAAAGTTCATAGCCAATCTTACTGTACAGGATAAGCATCACCATGAGAGGCAGGAGGAAGAGGATGACAAGGATGAAGGTGGAGTAGATTTTCTGGTGCACAGGGCTGCTCCACTCTTCCAAGCAGCACACATGTTCTTTCTCATATAAGAAGTCATACTTAATCTTTAAAATAAGTGTAATTCAGTTAGAAGAGCCAGAGGCAACATCAAAGCATGCAAAGCAACCAAGACTATTGTCAGGCAGGCTTCTCAGAGCCTCGCATGTTTACCGTGGCTAGATATTTCAAATGGGATACAATTTTGCTTCTTCTTTTGTTGTGAAGTGTGTTTTCTCTCCTTCACTGCTTAGATTCTTGACAGTTTGATATTTTCTTTTCTAGTGTAAATGGAATCGAGGTCCATAGCCGGCTCACTGAAAAAAAAAAAATCTTTTCCACCTTTTTACATGATAGTCAAGGAAATGGCAACCCACTCCAGTGTTCTTGCCTGGAGAATTCCAGGGACAGAGGAGCCTGGTACGCTGCTGTCTATGGGGTCGCACAGAGTCGGACGTGACTTACACGACTTAGCAGCAGCAGCAGCATTAAATTTTCAGTTGAGTGAAAGAAAGAACACTAGAATGACCAAAATATGTATAAAAAAATATTTTATTTTAGCATGACAGCTAGTTAGGCTGCATGCATGCTCCATCATTTAGTCACAGCTGACTCTTTGCGACCCCCTGGACTGTAGCCCACCAGGATCCTGTGTTTATGGGATTTCCCAGACAAGAATCTTGGAGTGGGAACCCAGGGATCAAACCCTGTCTCTTGCATCTCCTGCACTGGCAGGCAGATACTTTACCACTGTGCCACCTGGGAAAGCAACCAGCTAGTTTGCTGTTACATGATTTTGCTTCCTCAATTGTTGATGAGATCAGTTTTGACAAGGCATCAGACTTCTTTCAATTGAATAAGTACCGAAAGTCTGCATTTTGTTTCTGAACTGAAAATCTGTATTTTGCTACTGCTGTTTCAGACTGTAGTAATCATGCTGTTCTCAAAGATTTTAGAGAGGAAACTTGTAGCTTTTAGATTTTGAGATGAATAAGAAATTAGGATTCGAACTATTGCCAATGTACTAATATTCAGACCCAATTATAAGACTTTGAGGTATATATTATACAGAAAGGCAATTTCTATTTATAAATACTATTTCTAAGAGACTGACTTATGAGTTCAAAAGTTAATAAAAACAATTAGAATTTGTTGCTGTTGTTTAGTCGCTCAGTCATGTCCAACTCTTTTGCAACCCCATGTACTATAGCCTGCCAGGCTCCTCTGTCCATGGGATTTCCCAGGCAAGAATACTGTACTGGAGTGGGTTGCCATTTCCTTCTCCAGGAGATTTTCCTGATCCAGGGATCAAACTCGTGTCTCCTGCATTGGCAAGTGGATTGCTTACAACCAAGCCACCAGGGAAACCATAGAAAATGCTAATATGAGAAAAACTAAACATTTAAAGTACATTCAAAAGTCATATATCTGGATAATAGAAATTAAAGTTAGAGAACTGATCAAAATTCTTGTCATCTGAGTCACTCTGGAG
>SJYV01039382.1:0-15193 GCA_006410875.1 Neotragus pygmaeus | reverse complement strand
TTTTTTTTTTTTCCTGACTGTAAAGAACTTCTCCATCTTTGGCTACAGAGAATTTAATCACTCTGATTTGAGTATTGACTATCTCATGATGTCCATGTGTAAAGTCCTCTATTGTGTTGTTGGAAAAGGGTGTTTGCCATGACCAACACGTTCTCTTGACAAAACTCTGTTAGCTTTTGCCCTGCTTCATTTTGTATTCCAAGGCCAAACTTAGCTGCTACTCTGGATATATTTTGACTTCCTACTTTTGAATTTCAGTCCCCTTGATGAAAAAGGAAAATGCTGGATAATCATTAGAAGGTCTGATGCTGAAGCTGAAGCTTCAATGCTTTGGCAACCTGAAGTGTATAACTGACTCTCTGAAGAAGTCCCTGGTGAGTGGAAAATTGTGGGCAGGAGAAGAAGATAACAGAGGATAAGATGGTTGGACGGCATCATGAACTCAATGGACATGAGTTTGAGCAAACTCTGGGAGATAGTGAAAGACTAGGAAGCCTGCAGGCCAGGGAGTCACAAAAAGTTGGACACCAATTACCAGTTGAACAAAGCAAACAAAAATGATTAAAAAGACATCTTTTTGGGGGTTGGTCCTAGAAGACCTTATAGGTCTTTATAGAACTGGTCACCTTCAACCTCTTTGATATTAGTGGTTGGGGCATAGACTTAGATTCTGTGATGGTTGAATGGTTTGCCTTGGAAAAGAACCGAGATCATTCTATTGTTTTTGAAACTGCACTCAACTACTGCACTTCAGACTCTTCTGTTGACTACAGGGGCTACTATATTTCTTCTAAGTGATTCTTGCCCACAATTGTAAATATAATGGTCATCTGAATTAAATTCCCCAATTCCCATCAATTTTAGTTCACTGATTCCTAAAATGTCGATATTCAATCTTGAATATCCCACTTGATAACATATAATTTACCTTGATTCATGGACCTAACATTCCAGGTTTGTATGTAATATTGTTCTTTATAGTATCTGATTTTACTTTTACTGGTAGAAACATCCAAAACTGAGTGCAGTTTCCAGTTTGGCCCAGCTACTTCATTCTTTCTGGAGCTATAAGTAATCACCTTCAGCTTTTCCCCAGTGGCATATTGAACAACTTCTGACCTGGAGCAGGGGCGGGGGTACTCATCTTCCAGTGTCATATCTTTTTGAATGTTTATCCTATTCATTATCCTCAAACTCATGTCCACTGAGTTGATGATGCTATTCAACCATCTTATCCTAGGCTATCTCCTTCTCCTGCCCTCAGTTTTCCCCTCACCAGGGATTTCTGCAGAGAGTCAGTTCTACACATCAGGTTGCCAAAGTATTAAAGCTTCAGTTTTAGCATCAGGATTTGTCCTCCTTCAAGGACAGTATCCTCAGTCCTTTGAGTGAGGATACTGAAGTGGGCTGCCATTTCATACACCACGGGACCACAACTTGTCAGAATTCTTCCCTATGACCCATTTATCTTGGGTGCATTGCATGGCATTGTTTCTAGCTTTACTGAGTTACACAAGCCCCTTTGTAGTCCAAGAAGGAAAGGACCATAGAATAGGAAAGACTTGAGATCTCCTTAGAAATATTAGAAATATCAAGGCAATATTTCATGCAAAAATGGGCATGGAATAGGACAGACACAGTAAGGAAATAACAGAAGAAAAAGAGATTAAGAAGAGGTGGCAAGAATACACAGAAGAACTATATCAGTAAGGTCTTAATGATCCAGATAATGACAATGTTGTGGTCACTCACCTAGAACCAGAAATCCTGAATGTAAAGTCAAGTAGGCCTTAAGAAACATTGCTACAAACAAAGCTAATGGAGGTGACAGAACACCAGCTGAGCTACTTAAAATGTTAAAAGATGATACTGTTAAAGTGGTGCACTCAACATGTCAGCAAATCTGGAAAATTCAGCAGTGGCCCCAGGACTGGAAAAGGTCACTTATCATTCAGATCCCAAAGAAGGACAGTGCCAAAAAATGTTCAAATTTCGCATGCTAGCAAGGTTATGCTCAAAATCCTTCAAGCTAGGCTTCAGCAGTATGTTAATCAAAAACATCCAGATGTATTAATACAAATTGGATTTTGAAGAGGCATATGAATCAGAGAACAAATTTCCAAAATTCATTGGATAATGGAGAAAGCAAGGGATTTCCAGAAAAATACTTTCTTCTGCTTTATTAACTATTCTAAAGTCTTTGACTGTGTGGATTACAGAAAACTGTGGAAAATTCTTAAAGAGATAGGAATACTAGACCATCTTACAGTCTCCTGAGAAACATGTATTCAGGTTAAGAATCAATAGTTAGAAGTGAACATGGAACAAAATTGGGAAAGGAGTATGACACGGCTCTATATTTTCATCCTACTTATTTAACATATATGCAGAACACATCATGCAAAATACCAGGCTGGATAAATCACAAGTTGTATTCAAGACTGCTGGGACAAATATCAACAGCCTCAGATATTCAGATGATATTACTCAAATGGCAGAAAGTAAAAAGGAACTAAACAGTGTCTTGATGAGGGTGAAAGAGAAGAGTGAAAAGCTGGCTTGAAACTCAACGTTCAAGAAATATAAGGTTATAGCATTCAGTACCATTACTTGATGGCATATAGAAGGGGAAAAGTGAAAGCAATGATAGGTTTTATTCTGTGGGCTCCAAAGTGACTGTGGTTGGTGATTGCAGCCCTGACATTGAAAGACACTTACTCCTTGAGAGGAAAGCTATGGCAAACCTAGACAGGATATTTAAAAGCAGATATATCACTTTGCCAACAAACGTCCATAAAATCAAAGTTATGGTTTTTCCGTAGTCAGGTATGGAAGTGAGTTGCTGAGTCATGTCCAACTCTTTGTGACCCCCATACACTGCAGCATGCAAGGCTTCCCTGTCCTTCACTATCTCCTGGAGTTTGCTCAAACTCAAGTCCATTGAGCTGATGATGCCATCCAACTATCTTATCCTCTGTCACCCTCTTCTTCTACTCTCAATCTTTCCCATTACCAGGATCTTTTTCCAAAGAATCAGCTCTCTCATCAGAATACTGGACTTCAGTTTAACATCAGCCCTTCCAATGCATATTCAGTGTTGATTTCTCTTAGGATTAACTGGTTGGATCTCCTGTCAGTCTAAGGGATTCTCAGGAGTCTTCTCCACCACCACAATTCCATATCAGAAATTCTTGGCAACTCAGCCTTCCTTATGGTCCAAATCTCACATCCATACACAACTACTGGAAGAACCATAGCTTTGACCATATGGACCTCTGTCGGCAAAATAATGTCTCTGCTTTTTAATATGTTGTCTAGGTTTTTCATAGCTTTTCTTCCAAGGAGCAAGTGTCTTTTAATTTAATGACTTCCGTCTCCATCCACAGTAATTTTGGAGTCCAAAAAGATAAAATCTATCATTGCTTCCACTTTTCCCTTCTATTTTGCCTGAAGTCATGGGATCCAATGCCATGATCTTAGTTTTTTGAATGTTGAGTTTTAAACCAGCTTTTTCACTTTCCTTTTTCACTCTTATCAAGAGGCTCTTTAGATCCTCTTTTCTTTCTGCCATTACAGTTGTATCATATGCACATCTGAGGCTGTTGATATTCCTCCCAGCAATCTTGATTATAGCCTGTGATTAATCTAACCCAGTATTTCACATAATGTACTCTGCATAGATGTTAAATAAGCAAGGTGACAATAAACAGTCTTGACATATTTCTTTCACAAATTTGTAACCAGTCTGTTGTCCCATGTCCAACTCTTACTGTTGCTTCTTGACCCTCATACACTCTTCTCAGGAGACAGGTAAATTGACCTGGCATTCACATCTCTTTAAGAATTTTCCACACAGTCAAAGGTTTTAGCATATTAATGAAGCAGAAGTTGATGGTTTTTTTTCTGGAAATTCCTTGCTTTCTCTGTGATCCCAACAAATGTTGGCAATGTGATCCTTGCTTCTTCTGCCATTTCTCAAGCCAGTTTTTGCATCTGGAAATTTTCGGTATATGGCCTGCTTAAGGAAGTCTAGCTTGAAGGATTTTGAGCATAAACTTGTTAGCATGTGAAATGAGAGCAATTGCATGATAATTTGAATATTCTTGGCATTGCCCTTCTTTGGGATTAGAATGAAAACAGACGTCTTCCAGTCCTCTGGCCACTGTTCAGTTTTCCAAATTTGTTGACTTACTGAGTGCAGAATTTTAACAGCAGCATCTTTTAGGATTTTAAAGAGCTCAGGGGGAATTTCATCACTCTTACTAGCTTTGTTTGTATTAATGTTTCCTAAGGCCCATTTTCTGAATGTTGAGCTTTAAGCCAACATTTTCACTCTCTACTTTCACTTTCATGAGAAGGCTTTTTGGTTTCTCTTTACTTTCTGCCATGAAGGTGGTGTCCTCTGCATATCTGAGGTTATTGATATTTCTCCCGGCAATCTTGATTCTAGCTTGTTTTTCTTCCAGCCCAGCACTTCTTATGATGCACTCTGCATAAAAGTTAAATAAGCAGGGTGACAATATAGAGCCTTGACGTACTTTTTCCTATTTGGAACTCGTCTGTTGTCATGTCCAGTTCTAACTGTTGCTTCCCGACCTTCATACAAATTTCTCAAGAGACAGATCAGGTGGCCTGGTATCCCCATGTCTTTCAGAATTTTCCACAGTTTACTGTGATCCACACAGCCAAAGGCTTTGGTATAGTCAATAAAGCAGAAATATATGTTTTTCTGGAACTCTCTTACTTTTTCCATGATCCAGCAGATATTGGCAATTTGATCTCTGGTTCCTCTGCCTTTTCTAAAACCAGCTTGAACATCAGGAAGTTCACGGTTCATGTATTGCTGAAGCCTGGCTTGGAGAATGGCATCCCACTCTAGTACTCTTGCCTGGAAAATCCCATGGATGGAGGAGCCTGGTAGGCTGCAGTCCATGGGGTCGTGAAGAGTCGGACACGACTGAGCAACTTCCCTTTCACTTTTCACTTTTTTGCACTGGAGAAGGAAATGACAATCCACTCCAGTATTTTTGCCTGGAGAATCCCAGGAACGGGGGAGCCTGATGAGCTGCCATCTCTGGGGTCACACAGAGTCGGACACCATTGAAGTGTCTTAGCAGCGGCAGCAGCAGCATGTGAGATGATTGTAATTGTGCGGTAGTTTGAACATTCTTTGGCATTGCCTTTCTTTGGGATTGGAATGAAAACTGACCTTTTCCAGTCCTGTGGCCACTGCTGAGTTTTCCATATTTGCTGGCATATTGAGTGCAGCACTTTCACAGCATCATCTTTCAGGATTTGAAATAGCTCAACAGGAATTCCATCACCTCCACCAGCATTGTTCGTAGTGATGTTTTCTAAGGCCCACTTGACTGCACATTCCAGGATGTCTGGCTCCAGGTGAGTGATCACACCATCATGATTATCTGGGTCGTGAAAATCTTTTTTTTTTTTTTTTTTTTTGGTACGGTTCTTCTGTATATTCTTGCCACCTCTTCTTAACATCTTCTGCTTCTGTTAGGTCCATACCATTTCTGTCCTTTATTGAGCCCATTTTTGCATGAAATGTTCCCTTGGTATCTCTAATTTTCTTGAAGAGATCTCTAGTCTTTCCCATTCTGCTGCTTGCCTCTATCTCTTTGCATTGATTGCAGAGGAAACTTTCTTATCTCTTCTTGCTATTCTTTGGAACTCTGCATTCAGATGCTTATATCTTTCCTTTTCTCCTTTGCTTTTTGCTTCTCTTCTTTTCACAGCTATTTCTAAGCCTTTCCCAGAAAGCCATTTTGCTTTTTTGCATTTCTTTTCCATGGGGATGGTCTTGATCTCTGTCTCTTATACAATGTCATGAACCTCAGTCCATAGTTTCATGGGAAATAGATGGGCAAACAGTGGAAACATTGTCAGACTTTATTTTTTGGGGCTTCAAAATCACTGCAGATGGTGACTGCAGCCATGAAATTTAAAAATGCTTACTCCTTGGAAGAAAAGTTATGGACAAACTAGATAGCATATTGAAAAGCAGAGACATTACTTTGCCAACAAAGGTCCATATAGTCAAGGCTATCGTTTTTCCATTGGTCATGTTTGGATGTAAGAGTTGGATTGTGAAGAAAGCTGAGGGCCGAAGAATTGATGCTTTTGAACTGTGGTGTTGGAGAAGACTCTTGAGAGTCTCTTGGATGGCGAAGCGATCCAATCAGTCTATTCTGAAAGAGATCAGCCCTGGGATTTCTTTGGAAGCAATGATGCTAAAGCTGAAACTCCAGTGCTTTGGCCACCTCATGTGAAGAGCTGACTCATTGGAAAAGACTCTGATGCTGAGAGGGATTAGGGGCAGGAGGAGAACGGGGACAGAGGATGAGATGGCTGAATGGCATCACTGACTGGATGGACGAGTCTGAGCGAACTCAAGGAGTTGGTGATGGACAGGGAGGCCTGGCGTGCTGTGATTCATGGGGTCACAAAAAGTCTGACATGACTGAGTGACTGAACTGAACTGAACTGAACTGAAGGCCCATTCGGCTTCGCACTCCAGGATATTTAGCTCTACATGAGTGACCACACCATTGTGTTAGTTATGGATATGGACCATAAAGAATGCTGAGTATCCAAGAATTGGTGATGCTGAATTGTGGTCCTGGAGAAGAGTTTTGAGAATTCCTTGGACAGCAAGGAGATCAACCACTCAATCCTAAAGAAAATCAACCTTTAATATTCATTGCAACATCTGATGCTGAAACTGAAGATTCAATACTTTAGCCAAGTGATATAAAGAGCCAACTTATTGGATCAGACCCTGATGCTGGGAAAGACTGAAGGCTACAGAAGAGGGAAACAGAGGATGAAGTCGCTAGATAGCATCACCAACTTAATATATGTGAATTTGAGCAAATTCCAGGAGATAGTGAGGATAGAACCACATGGAGTGCTGCAGTCCATGAGGTTAGAAAGAATCAGACACTATTTAGTGACTGAGCAACAACATCAAAAATATCCTGCTATTTCTCCATATGGAATCTCACTTAAACCATTCTAATTAATATCCAGGTTTGGGACTCCTGATCCTGACATAATGGTGTGTATTCCTACATACTATTCTCCAGATGTGGAACATTCATACGACTTTTCTCTACTTGTGAATATTCTTTGTGAACTTCAACATTCATTTCAAGAGTAAGAAATCTCTTCTTAAAAAGTCCCAGTATCTGATGGATTAACTGAGAATTCTCTTCTTTGCTTTCATAGCATCTGGGCATACACGATGTGAGCAGTAACAGGCCACATTATAACCAATGATTCTTTTACATCTTTCCTCATAGCTTACGAGTTCATAGAGATAAAAAACTATGTTGCACACTTCTTCACTCTGAGCACATATTATTTTTGGTACATAGGAGATGATCTCAAGTAATTTTTGAATTAATCTTTAATTGAACAGAAAGTTCTGAGGTGTAGATTAGTGATTTATCTACTAAAGATTGAGTGCATCAGTGGATGGGAAAATATTGTTATCATAATTTTGTTTTGATATGATTTAGTTAACAAGTTGAAGCTTAAATATTCTTTAGTTAGAAATTTTAACACTTTTAAATTGTATTTTTCTCAATTATTTTTGAGTTAGAGATTTTCTACATAAATTGATTAGTACAGGTGCCAAGGATTGGTTGAATATTATACCAAGATAATTTAATATTTAAATGTTTCAGTTAAAACTGATTACATTCAAGTCACTTATTATGCAGCAGAAAGAAAGAGCTAATTTATACAGTTAATCAAGTTTTTTTAAAATAGTGAATTAATGAGAAAGTCAATATCTGGATGTCTTAAAATTATGGTAAGCCCAGGTTCAATGCATGATACTGGATGCTTGGAGCTGGTGCACTGAGACGACCCAGAGGGATAGTACGGGGAAAGAGGAAGGAGAGGGGTTCAGGATGGGGAACATGTGTCTACCTATGGTGGATTCATTTTGATGTCAATATCGTAAAGTAATTAACTTCCAATTAAAATAAATAAATTATGGTAAGTCAAGAAATGTCAGTCAAATCTAAATATACTGCTAAGAGTACCTTTATCTCTACTTTGTTTTTTGATACCAAATTAGAATTTTAATTTTAAGATACTAATCAACCTAGGTTCAATCCAACTTTGCCAATAATAAGTTCTGTGAACATAGTCAAGTTATTTCATTTCATTAGATTCCAGTTTATTTGTGAAAAATGGATAACAGTATCTACTTTCTAAGTTTTTCATGGAAACTAAAGGAGATTATGAGTAAACTGTTCTCAGCACGATTTCTGTCATATAGTACTCAATGAAGATTATATAACTTAAATGATTTTAATACAGTTACATATAAAAAGTACATAATAGTATAATCTACCACTTTCAATTTCAATTAAAATTAGTAAACAATGCACAATTTCATGATCTTTAACAGCAGCCATTTTTCAAAAAATTGGTGAAAAGTTGAGTACTTATACTGGCTCATGTATGCATGTACTAAGTACTGAAAAAAAAAAAACATGGAGAATATCTTGGCAATCTATATCCTCAGGAATAGTAGGTTGTCTTGCCTACTAACATTTAAACTTGCATTTAATTTTATTGATCCATTTTATGAATTAATTTATGTTCTTCATTTTATTTACCCTATTTCAATAAACCCTTTTGTAACAAATTTCTTATGTTTCTGGATACATTTAATTGTGGAGTTCTCTTTAAATTCTTATCATTTAAATGTTGTCTTTACTCACTAATCTATCCTTGGTTCTCTTCTTATCTATCACTCTTCAGATGATTTCATCTATTCCAAGGGCTTCAATTCCTATCATTTGCTAACAAGACTCACATTTACTCCTTTTAGCTCTTTAGATCACAAAATCCACTGCCCTTTTGAGCATTTTTATATTCATTCCCATTCATTCATTATGCTTCAAGCTGATGTCAGTATCATCTATCTGCAAACTATTATTTCACTTATAATTTTTATTGAAATTACAATCATTATCATCATCTAGTTGTGAAAACTGAAAACCTGTTTACTATCTTTGACTTGTTTCTTCATCTCAGCCCCCACAGCAATCAAACACCAAATCCTATCAAATTATCTTCATGCCCACTATTGCCACCCAACACTGGATGACATCAACTCTTTCCAAGAATATTTCAACAGGTTTTAAAATACCATGCTTTTTACCAGTCCTTCCATTTATCAGTGCCTCCATTCTATTCTCTGCAACACTGACAGAATGATCTTTTAAAGCAGGAATATAATAATCTGGCTGTCTCAAAATGTGTGGAGTTCAGGCAAGAGTATAAATGGAGATATATGGCTCTTCCTCTTTTCTATCTTCATGCTTCAGCCATTACTGCTAGGGCACTTATACATAAGTGATATTTTTGTGCATTTATATGTAGACAGTCCTACCTGTATATTTGATTATTGTCCTTCTCAGCTTAACAACTGTCAAGGATCTCCCTTCAAGCCTAGAGATAAGCTGACAGAAGGGATAACACCTTTAGAGGAAAGACCTGGAGAAGAATCCACATAGGTAATAGATCTTGGCATGAAATTCTGTGTGAATATATACACAGAAAACACTCTAGAAGAATGAGCATGAACGCTATGTGGGTTTATGTCCTTGGCCATTTAGACTCCTTGCCGTTTGGATGGACAGAGGAAACCATAGATAAGAATTTGGTTTTCTGAATTCTGTAATACTGTGATATTATTACTCCCTTGTTTAAAATTATTTAATGACTCAAATCTGAGGGTCAAGTCCAAACTCTTTAGTATAAATTACAGGGTTTTTAGTGGTCTAACTCTTGTAGATTCCTGTTTTATTTCTCAACATATCATATATCCTATTCTAAAATCTGATAAATCAGGGGTCATTTTAGCTTACTAAATATGGAAGTCTTCCACTAGGACTTCTGCATAAACCATTTTATTCATTTTTTGCTTTCAACACTCTCCATTTCTCTTCCACTTGGACATTCCCTTTATGTATTTTGGATATCAGCTAGTTGATACTTTTTTCAAGGGAATTGCTCTTACCATTTATCCATGATCTGGAGAAGGAAATGGCCACCCACTCCAGCATTCTTGCCTGGATAATCCCATGGACAGAGGAACTTTGAGAGCAAAGAGTCTGACATGACTGAGCAACTAACACTTATCCATGGTAGGTCTTTGCTTTTCCATTACTAAAGGTTCATGCATCCCAGGTATCATGCACTTAATATTTTATTTTACATAAATGCTAAACATCATTCTATGAATCTGACTGGAGTCCCAAGAACTGACCACTGTGAATTTGACCTGGTTTTGAAACATGATTCATGCTCAGTGCTACAATCCATGGGGCAGAGTTTTCTGCTACTTTTTGCCCTTAACTCTTGCTGTTTTGATTCTTCTCCCATCTTCTCTCCTTCTCCCTTGCTGCAAAATTTCAGATGCTTCCTTCTCTCTCTCTCTCTCTCTCTTTTTAAGTCATTCCTAACAAGTTTGTAATAGAATTTTGTTAAGAGTAATTTAGCCGAAGAGTCCAAGAGTCATCAAGAAGAGTAAAAATTGTATAGCATAACATTTAAACTGAGAACTCTTTAGATGGTTTTCCTTATGAAGTTTCTCCTTGTCTCTGTCTCCCAATGGAAGTCTTCCTTTTCTTACTCTTTTTTCACCAAGCCTCAAAGTTCAGTCCTTTTTGTCTTAATTTCATTCAAAGAAGCTTCAATAGCATTCCCTCTTCATTTTGCAGATTTTGAAACTATGCCATAATCTCTATCCACAAAAACCTTATTGAAATATATTCTGAATGAAACCAATATGTTTCTCAAAAATATATTTTCATATTAATTACCAAAAAGGAAAAAAAATGGCCTGTGTTTACAGTATGGTCAGGATGTACTACGGGCTTCCCAGGTGGCTCAGTGGTAAGTAACCTGCTTTCCAATGTGGGCTTGATTTCTGGGTGGGGAAGATACCTTGAAGGCAGAAGTGGCAACCCACTCTAGTATTCTTGCCAGGATAAACCCATGAACAGAGGAGCCTGGCGGACTACAGTCTATAGCATCTCACACAGTCAGATCCAACTGTGGCTGAGCATGCACAGAGGATGTACTACAGTTGGATCCAGTTTATTGCGCACTGCTTGAGATTACTTTGCCAAGAAAGGTTCATCTAGCCAAGGCTATGGTTTTTCCAGTGGTCATGTATGTATGTTAGAGTTGGACTGTAAAGAAAGCTGAGTGCAGAGGAATTGATGCTTTTGAACTGTGGTGTTGGAGAAGACTCTTGAGAGTCCCTTGAACTGCAAGGAGATCCAACCATCCATCTTAAAGGAGATCAGTCCTGGGTGTCCATTGGAAGGAATGATGCTAAAGCTGAAACTCCAGTACTTTGGCCACCTCATGAGAAGTGTTGATTCTTTGGAAAAGACTCTGATGCTAGGAGGGATTCGGGGTAGGAGGAGAAGGGGATGACAGAGGATGAGATGGCTGGATGGCATCACTGACACAATGAACATGAGTTTGGGTAAACTCCGGGAGTTGGTGATGGACAGGGAGGCCTGACGTGCTGCAATTCATGAAGTTGCAAAGAGTCAGACCTGACTGAGTGACTGAACTGAACTGAACTGAACTGAGATCTATTAGGAAGCTGAAGTAGAGCAATTATTGCAATGCTTACATCTGAATTGAGAAAATTCTAAGTACTATGTATCTATCTCTTTAAAGCAGCTTGCAGTTCAGTAACAACTAACAAAAAATAGAAATTAAGCTAATAAGATTTTGACCCCAAAAAAATGAATAAAAATTATGCATTAATGTGCATCTGATAATAGTTAGCAAAATTCTTTTATAAAATAGACATCTATCTGCTCTCTACAATGTTGTATCTGTCTTTTGCCATCTCCAGAAATAAATCTTTGATTTATTATTGCCCTGGGCTAACTGAAGAAAATGTTAAGTCTCAGCTTTGTGATTCCTGCATATTGACTATGCAGTCAGTGAAGGAGAAGGAAACTAGAGATTTAGTGAAACAAGGGCCATCTGTGTTTTATTTTGGAGCTGATTAAATGTGGTGCAATCTATGGCAAAAATGACAACAGTTATGGACTTCAGTATGCAAGAATTAAAAATAATCATAGTTAAGAGTTTATAATTATCTAATAATTATTATCCAAGTGTCATTATACCTTAATTTCCACACACATCTTTTGGTCATAGCCACAGTACTAGTGAAGGCAACATTTAAAGGAAAAGACACTATTATTTCTACTATGGAAAACCTTATACAAATGCTTACCTTTTATCTAGAAAATTATGTCTTCCCTTTTCTTTTAAACACAAATTCACTTTAATATAGTACAATAATGTATTTACAAAATCAGATGTTATCTGTATTTATTATGTAGCATATAGTGCTCCTTATTAATGAACTAACCTTATAATAGAAAATCTAATTTTTGGTATTATAAACTGCCAGCCCCCAATCTCTTTGTCATGAGTGACTGGTTTCATGGAAGACAATTTTTCCACAGACTAGGGTGAGGGTAAGAATTGTTTCAGGATGATTCAAATGCATTACGTTTATTATGCCTTTCATTTCTATTTTTATTACATCAGCTCTCTGGTGGCTCAGACGGTAAAGAATCTGTCTATAATGCTGAAGACCTGTGTTTGATCCCTGGATCAGGAAGATCCCCTGGAGAAGGGAATGTTTATCTACTCTACTGTTCTTGCCTGGAGAATTCCAGAGAAGAGAATTGGGCAGAGAAACCTTGTGAGTTGCAATAGTCCATGTGATCACAAAGAGTTGGACACAGCTGAATGACAAACACACATACAACACCTCAGATCATCAGGCATTAGATTTTGGCAGTTGGGGATCCCTGTTGTAAACGACATGCCATAAATCTATTTGCTTAAAAGTTGAGATAAATTGATTAATTTGAGAAACAGCTAGAATGTGGCAAATAGTGCAAACTTATTTTCCCTTGGTTCTATCATTGGTTCTATCTATCTCTTATGGAATGGAACTTTTAAAACTCATCACTTTCTTATATTTTTACAGAAAGGGACTATGATATTAAGCAGTTGACTCATTAGAATTCACCTTCAATCAACCAGCTATAGCACCAAAGATTCTGCATGCAGCCTCAAGGCATTTATGAGGATCTGGTTACTGAGAAATAACTGAAAATACTAGTCAAGTGATTTTTATAAAATATTATTTACTTCCAAAAATTTAGGGCTAGGAAAGACTTTCAGTTCAGTTAAGTTCAGTTCAGTTGCTCAGTCGTGTCCTACTCTTTGTGACCTCATGAATCACCACATGCAAGGCTTCCCTGTCCATCACCAACTCCTAAAGTTTACCCAAACTCATGTGCATCGAGTCAGTGATGCCATCCAGCCATCTCATTCTCTGTCATCCCCTTCTCCTCCTGCCCTGAATCCCTCCCAACATCAGGTTTTTTTTTTTTTTTTCCAATGAGTCAACACTTCTCATGAGGTGGCCAAAGAATTGGAGTGTCAGGTTTGGCATCAGTCCTTCCAGTGAACAGCCAGGACTGATCTCCTTTAGGGTGGATGGTTGGGTCTACTTGCAATCCAAGGGACTTTCAAGAATCTTCTCCAACACCACAGTTCAAAAGCATCTTTATTCAAAATCTCTCATTTTGCATGTACAGATTTGGAGATCCAGGGAAGTAAATAATGTCTTCAAGTTTATGTAGAGAATTAGTTACAGAGTTAGAATCTCTTCACATCCAGTCTTTCTATCACACCAAATGGGCAAAATTCTAAGTGCATCACATGCACTCATTTATTTAATCATCACAGCTGCACTATAATGTATTTACTATTATTATCTACTTTATTGATGGTCAAAGTGAAGTACAAGCAGATGAAGTGATTCATCCAAGACCATGTAGCAAGCAGAGAGAAAATGGTATGCAAACCTGGCAACTTGGCTCCAAAACCTGTGACCTTAACCATTATACTTTATTGTGCCCATAACTTATTATTTATTTATTATCTTTTGGCTCTGTGTGTAGCATGCAGGATCCTAGTTCCCAGATTAGGAATCAAACCTCCACACCATGTATTGGCACCACAGATTTTAACCACTGAACCATCAGGAAAGTCTCATAGCTGATTATTTAAATCTACCATTCAGTAGTACAGCTTAGTTATTGCTTAAAAAATTATTTTATTAAGTTATTTAACTAAGTCTTTGTTGTATATGGACTTCCCAGGTGGCACTACTGGTAAAGAACCTGTCACGCAACCCAGAAGAAGTAAATACTTGGGTTTGATCCCTGAGTTGGGAAGATCCCCTGGAGGAGGGCATGGCAAACAGCACTAGTATTCCTGTCTGGAGAATCCCATGAACAGTGGAACCTAGTGGGCTATAGTCGATAGAGTAACAAAGACTCAGGCATGATTGAAACAACTTAACACGCACACACATGTGTATATGTGTGAAAGTTGCTCAGTCATGTCTGATTTTTTGCAACCCCATGGACTGAATCCTGCTAGGTTCCTTTGCCCATGGGGATTCTCCAAGCAAGAATAATGGAGTTGGTAGCTGTTTCCTTCTTCAGGGATCTTCCTAACCCAGGGATTGAATCCAGATCTCCCACATTTCAAGCAGATTCTTTACCATCTGATCCACGAGGGAAGCCAAAGAATACTAAAGTAGGTAGCCTATCACTTCTCCAAGGAATCTTCCTGACCTAGAAATCGAACAAGGATCTCCTGCATTGCAGGCAGATCCTTTACGAGCTGAGGTACCAGGGAAGCCCTGTATATATATAAATGAACATCATTTATACAATAAATATGTGTTATGACAATACATACAATTATTTGTAGCTTAAAAAAATATATATATATAGCCTAGTAAACAGAAAATAATACACATTCCCCATTCATGTTCAAGAAGCTATCAAGTTGAAAAATTCTTAGTCAATAGTCCCAGGTGTGTTCTTTTTTTTTTTCATACAAATAAGAAAGCATGAGGTAATAATTAGAATGAGTATATATCAAAATTGTTGTTTTCTTTCAAATTTGAACTGCTAATTGCTCACGATAACCTTCTACCCTTAAATAATTCACATATATCAAATTAGTATTATATAAGAGAAAACAGATTAACAAAGATAAGACCAAAAAAGACAAGAAAAAT